>CM062347.1:53054770-53070540 GCA_031216105.1 Dalbergia cultrata
TGTCGTAAAAATTATCAAAGCAGGAGAGAGAGATTGGTGTAGCACCTAACCAACAGTTTTATTTGGATATTTGATTTGTGTTTTTCACATTTTATTTTTGAAAAATACAAATAATCCTTTAATTTTATCCTTTTTTAAATAAAAAACATGAAAATTTTCATCTTAAAAGATGTCCTTAAATTTTCAAATATGGTAACAGAATTACATGCTTCTTTATCCATTAATTAATGGAAATTATATTTCATCACATTAACTCGCAAGTTGTTTTATTGGTTCACATCATTTATTTTTTGAAAAATTTAAAAATAAAAATTCGCTTTTAATTTAATCTATAACAAAAAAATTGGGATAAAATCAATCAATTTAGCAATTTATAATATATAAAAATTGGAACATAGGTTGTGTTATTGACAGCTTAGCTGTCTCATAATGTTGCCATATCTATATGTTATATTCAAGCTGTTCTAATCTTAGTCCCTTGTTTTTTGTATAGTTACGTACTCATCAAATCAAAGTGCATTAAGCTATCCTACTACCATTTCAACTTACAGTCATCAATGGTGACATTGATGAGTGCTCCGCCGGTACATTCGTAGCTACGACATTAATCATATTGTCTTCTTAAGCTTTCCTTTTCAATCTTTTCATCCACATTATTATTCTTCTACTATATGCTTCTACTGTGTTTCAGTGAATAGTAAATCACTTGCTTGCTTCTAATTAATTCCTTTGTTGATAGAGGTATCAAACAATTACAATTCACACACACCTGAATTTGAAAATGGGAAACAAGTGCAAAGTAGGAAGACACAAGCAAAAAGGGATAAACACAAAAATGGTCATCAGTTGAGTATCATACGCCCATAAATGGTCATAAGGTGCACATACCTTGATTTTACTTACAGTATATATATTACTAGACTATCAATTAATAATAAGTAGATAGTGTTTTTTTATTACACAATTATTTCACCTTAACTTATTCTAATATACTAATATCTGCTGTTAAATTAATCTAACGCATCTAATGAAAGTAAATAATTTAGGAATGTGAAAGGAATCAGGGGAATAAAAGAAAGAAAGAATAATTCAAACAAATAATTAAGACTGGAATTTTAATCAAAATCCAACTTTGCCGAATGTCGGACAACGTTGTTGTTTCCCATCCTCAAACCCTCTCCATTGACTTAAAGTCGGCAGATACCACAAGTTCTTCCCCTGTGCTATGCTGAGTTAATGAATCCATCAGTCCAAAGTGACGTGGTATATACTGTATACCGTCATGTTTTTGCAGTCTTGTCAGAGCACACGAAAGGAGGGTATGTAAAACACCGCACTGTGCATAATAACACAGACTCAACTTTTTATCTTCTCTTCTTTTTGTTGCTGCATTATAAATCAGTCATGAACCGTTGGAACTATGAAAGGCTACTTCTTATTGTAAGAGCCATATTTTGGTCTTATCAACAGTTTAGTTAACGGAAATGAAAACACTGATTGTAACAACCACATTTGACATTTCCATGCTGGGCCTGCGTTGATTCTGAACCATTGTTTTGGCATCTCACAAGTCTTTGGAGAGGATTCTTCCTTTGATGTTATTAGAAGGTCAAGTATAGGTAGTTAGGTATCTACAAGAATCTGAAAAGCAAAACACTCAAACAACATTCAAGTGTACAATTGAATCTGTATTTTAGCATCTATATATGAACCTACCGTTTACACAAAAAGTAGCTCACTATCAGCATGCCTTAATCAACGGCGTTAAGTACTTTTCCGCAATAACTATGATATACCCTTTTTCTCCTTTCTTTTCCAATATAAATCCACCTTTTAAGTTGCAACACCCAACATTGGAATATATATATATATATATATATATATATATATATGGAGTATGCATTTCATGAATTGTAGAATTGAAAAGAAGTCAATGAAATGGTTTAATTAGATATTCCATACATTATTGTCTACCAATAAAATGAATTTTAAATCAATATTACTTAAATAAATCTTTATATCAATGTTTATTATTTGCTTACGGAATGATTTTTATCATTTTAGAGATTCCAAACATAAGTCAGAGTGCTGCGGCTTTGAGCTTCTTAACATCTTATGTTAATTTGAGCTTGGTTTCTGTGACTACTGAACATTTCATCATCACATGCACATCTACGAAAGGACAAAAGCAGACAGAAACGATAAAAAAGGGCGATATTATAGTGTGACTACATGAGTTTAGAGAGACTCTTGCATAAGTGTAATACATTTCATTTAAACACACTCACAATAAAAATAAATTTTGTTAACTTTATTCAGTACATAATTATTCATTTATAGGTCCTACTAGTTTTCTTTATAAGTGGATCTAAGAATAGATTTTTAAAATTGTATCTATGCAAAAAAAAAAAATTAAAAAAAACCTATGATTTTTGGCTAAAATCTTACGCAAATAAGGCATTATTTCGTTATACGACTTCCAAGTCCACGAATGACTTGCGGATGGCAATATACCTAAATCATCTAAGATGTTATCACGGATTCACGGCTAAATATTTCAGGTTTACTGGTTTATCAACATTCTTACATCGAAATTAAAGTTGCATGCTTTTGAAAGATTTAAATCCACATCAGTTAGGCATATATCAAAAGTACTCTTTAATCTTTATAGTAACTTTATAATCAGTTAATCATTAGTTAGCTTTTAGAGCTGGGTTAAGGCTCATACATTGGACCGCCCCTTTTTTTGTAACCTTAATTTTAATATCATGTTAGAACATAACTTGAACAATTCTTCTCCCTTATGCTAGTTTTTAGTCTTGAGTTAAAACCAAGTCTAATCTCAATTCTAATAAAAGAGGGGAAAAAAAAAACCAACATTTCAACATCATTTCGGAGTTTCTACCCCAAAAAAAAAGGGTCATTTCGGAGCGAACCTTGTACCAGGAAGTAGCAACTCGCCTATAAACAATTAATAGTCTCACTCCCTTCATGTCTTGGCAGACATAATCTTTTGTAAATATGAAAGCCTATTAATGACAAATAACAGAGGGCACATGTCGTCTAATCTTTCCTTAATTTTCTTTTTTCTTTTTTTGGGTAAGGTAAATACTATTGTCTAACGGATTAAAGTCTCGGGTTATAAAAAAAATCGGATTATAGTTTCATTAGGTTGCCCTCTTAGTTGTATACTAAAGTTTGGATAAACATGAATCAAGTTACTTATCGTTAAAGACCCTAATTTATGCGTAGTTGTTTGTGCAAATTATAATTACATATAAGAATTTAATCTAAATACACTATCTATTGTTAAAAAAAAAATTATACAAACATTCAATTATCATATATTATCACATCAATAAAAATAGTTAATTTAATCTCACATTATCTTAAAGGTCTTACAAATAGACAATATAATTTAATGACAGTATAAAATATGTTTACGTTGATCATGTATAGAAATTAAAGTCATATATTCTAATTATTATAATTATACTATAAGTTAATTGTATTATACTTCAGTTATATTATACTTTAAAAGTCATATTAATTAATATATGAGTAATTAATAATTTAAAAAATCTTAAATAAATATATTAATCTATTAAAACTAAATTTTTTATATCATAAAAAATGCGACATTGATGAAGTAAATATTTTTAAGTAGTTAAGCAGTATCAAATTAAATAATCAATTGACTCTTCAAGAATAAAATTATTTACAGGTCCTAATGTAATTTAAAATTTTTCTAATACAGATTGATGTCCAAGTGTAAAGCAAAAGGCCACCTTGTTCTCAGGGCAAGAACACAAGATCAACCTAGCTCGAGAGTATGCTCCAAAAGTTTTTGGGTCAAGTTGAGTTTTGAAAATTTGACGCTGCATACTTTTTGGTTTTAGGTTACATTTTGGGTTGGACTAGCTCAACCAGATCGAGAACTTGAAAACGCGATATTCTGTAATAGTTGTATTTGAAAAAAAAGTGAACACTTATAAAGTTTTTAGACTTTAATTAATACTTTACATTGATATTATTTATTCTAAAATACATGATAACATATCTGTTGAATTTTATTTCTTATTTTTAACAAATTTTACTATTTTATTATACATAATATCTAAATCTGTATATATTATACAAATATCAGTTTTACTCGGCCTAACCCAACTTCTATAGAGTCGTTATCAAATTGACTTTTTTTTTTTTAATTTTAAATCTCGCCCCAAAAGGCCGAATCATTTTCAAATATGGTTAAGTTCAACCCAATTCACCCTTCATACAACCCAAGTTGGTATGGGGCTGGTAGGCGTACTAGGGAGGTATATACACCAGTTTGATAGAAACGCTGGGACAAATACTCTGCCTAACTAGTTCCTAACCCAAACATAACGAATTTTGACATTAGTATATATATTGTTGGCTTCAGCTTGAAAATATAATATAAAATAAAATCAGTGAGGAATTGAAGATAACACAAGGCCTAAATTAATTATCCATTTGCGTCATGTCTTGCGGTAGGTAAGATTTTTGACGTCTAACAACAAGAATTACCTATGTTTCGAGAAGCTCTTTTTATTCAGTTTTAGTGATAGTTCATTAATCTGGCTACTCATTTTTTTTTTTCCTATCGACCTTTTTTAAATATTTTTAATCAATACTAGAGTGTCATTGATTAGGAATGAAAATTGTGAAAAAATTTTATGAACGACAATGGGTAATTCTAATCATGAATCTTATCCATAATACTTTATTTCATTTTTCTCTTCAGCCAAACAAACTACAAGTCTTTGTTTTGTTTTCCTTCCTTTCTGTAGCACTATATATATATATATATATATACACAAGATGTAATAATTAAAAAAAAAAAAGAGTGGTATGGCACTCATAAGCAATGAAAAGGAACAACGAATAGTTTACTACTTGCATCTAATTTTTGGTCGTGTGCTTGCAATTTACAAAGCTAGTGTCACACATTGTGGACAACACATTTTGGTGAAGATGGTGCATAATAAATGCTAAAGAACAATGGTCCGAGAGATATTGAAGCTTCGCATGCGCTGGTGGTAGGTGGCGATTATGACGTGTTAGATAGTTGCAAGCT
This sequence comes from Dalbergia cultrata, assembly GCA_031216105.1. Classification (NCBI taxonomy): domain Eukaryota; kingdom Viridiplantae; phylum Streptophyta; class Magnoliopsida; order Fabales; family Fabaceae; genus Dalbergia; species Dalbergia cultrata. Next base: position 53,059,872 of record CM062347.1, read on the forward strand.
TACATATTTCACAGTCTGCTATCTTTAATATTTTATTTACATGAAAAAACTTTCTTACAAATCTCACATATTTCATCACAATTATTTTATATATTTTATTGTCTTCATTACAATTCACATTCTTCTTATGTGTGTGTACATGTATGTAAGAAAATTTCTCGATATAGTTTGTTTCACACCAATAAAAAATAAATAAAAGAAAAATAGTAAGTAAATAAACCCTTCGTACCCATAAGATTTTCATTCGTTGTATTGGCCCCTCTCCCTTTACGCCTTCTTTTGTTAGAGCACTGTTTTGAGGTGCTGAAGCTGAACTATGCAATCTTGGCGAGAATAATGAATTTCCTTCTGCAGGCGCTTAATATGCAATCTGTGCGTGTTTCTTTGGTCTCAAGGAGAAAATTTCGCCGTTGGTTGGGAATAGATGATGCAGTGATTTGTGTAATTGCAGTGGAATGGTGGTCAAAATCTGATAGGAATTTATGGTTGATGGAATAGTCAAGGAATGTAGCTTTTCGAGTTTTTGGTTTTTTCTTGGTCAACACTTTCGGAGTCTTTGTGGTGGATAACTTGGGAGTCTTCTACTGTTATGACACCTCAGGACCTTGTGCAAATCCTAATATTACAGGATAAATTCCATTTTCAATTTAGCTAGTATTTTCCATTTTATTATTATTATTGTTATTATTTTGTTTTAAGATGTGAGGCTTTGTTGTTTTGCTGTTGGTTGCTCCTTACCTTTTGGTGATTTGAGCATATTCCTCAACTTATCGATAAAGGAAAAAAAAAATTATTCTTTTGCACGTTTAATATTTTAAGGATATTGATACTCTGAGTGATTAGTGACTAAAATTAAGTCCATATTTTTTTCCAAAATAAAATATTTTAATTCAGACTAGTATATTCGTATGTCTACCAAAGGAGAACTATTAGATTTATAACTAAATATTAATCACTAATTCATAAAGGATATTAGCACCCTTATAAAAAGGAAGAGTTGGAACCAAATTAAAAAAAAAAAAACGGAGAACGTATAAGTCAGTTTTTCAATGATTCATTGGTTAGATTTGTCCATCCATTAATTTCCCAAAGCTTAATAGTTAACATTTTAGGAAATCATAAGATATTCTCACTGATTATACCAATTCACCCTAAAGTTAATTCTTATTTGAATACGACAGTATGAAAACTATACAACCTCTTCACAAAAATTAATTTTCCACAATTTGAACTCGTATATTCGTTTCAGAAAATTAGAATTGCTTCTCTCAATACTTGTAACTTACGCCGTCAAATAGTTTCTGCTATGGTAAATGCTTATCATCTACATTCGCGAGCAATAGTAATTGTACGGTTCGAATAAATGATCCAGAAACGCCTCACATTTGAATATTGATCGAAAATAGTTCCCTCGTTTGCCCGATGAAAACCTAGTTACTAGTTATTGATGGAATGGTAGCACGCTATTAACTAAGAAAACTGATATTTGGAAGAGGACTTAATGCAACATAGAAATTTTGCCAACCATACCTGATAAAGATTCAGAAACTGAAAATTTAAATTTTCAGTATATCAAATTTTCACAAAAGTGCAATTTTTCATGCACTTTGATTTTTAAATCGTTCAGACACTTGTCAGCGAAGTCCACAAGTTAACGTAATGATAATAAAATAGTTTAGACGACACGTGGTGCTTTCTGACAAGGGAAGAAGAAACAACATCGTATCAAACAATACACGGATATAGAGAGCCATTTGCACCGCTCAAGCACAGGGCCATAAGAGAGAGAGAGAGAGAGAGAGAGAGAGAGATGCCCCTTGAAGCATATGCAGAACATCCTATGCAACACATACTTTCAGAAGTAACATATCAAGATCAGCACAACCAATTAAGCAAGAAATGGCAGCAACCAGAACCCAACCAAAAGTGGTCGCCGGAAAGACTTCAGGTTACTGTTCATCACCCATGGGTACAAAGATAACCAAATGAAAAAAAAAAACCCACAAGCAAAATGCCGAAGTGTTAATCTGGCCTAAGTACAATAAGTTCGAATGAGCCAAAGCCAGGCAAATGCAACAAAACAGAAAGAGCAGAAAACACAATGAAAAGAGAACCCCGTGAGCCATTAAGGATGCATTTGGTTTTAAAAAACAGTTTTTAATATTTCCTTCAAAAAACATCCAGAAAACAAGAAAACAGAAAAAGAAAATTGAAAATTATTTTCTGAAACTAAGCTCACTCTATTCTGGTTCATAAAAATTGAAGGGTCAGTTGAAAAGGAAAGCAAAAGAGTCACCCAAAAGCAGGTACATTCTCTCAATTGTTTGGGTTGTGGATTGGGGGTTCCACTACACCCAAAAACCGGCGACTTGACAGGAAACAATGTAAATAGTGGGTCTACACTAACTGAGCATTGATCTTGCAGAGAGTAGGACCTAAACTAAAAAGAAGATTATATCAGCTCAGGGCATGGACATACCAAAATTTCTCCACCATCAAACAATGGCATTTCAGGTGAGGGGAGTAGAAAGTTGAAACAGAGGGTTCGTTAATATCCATCAATATAATATACACACATCTCTCTCCTTTCCAATCTCACAAGCAAAATGACAACGACAAACAATATCATCATATCAAATGCTATCTGAACGATAATCAGCAGTCCCAATCCCCAACCCCAATACAGAAACAATAATACAGTGAAAGCGAGAAGCATACCATAAACACACCAGAGTCATGAGAACCATCAACTTCGCTAATAAAAAATAAGCTTGTGGAACATCAATATCGCTTAATGATTCATTCCTCTAGTCATAAAACACGAATCTCTGAATCAGCAATATAAAGGAACAGACAAACGTCAATCTCAGTCCCCCCCAATACACATCTACTAACAATAATAATAATAAGAACCAAAAAAAACTGAACAACAAAATTAAACGGGAATATGAGTATTTAAAGTACCAGTAACATAATCATAATAATAATAATCACCTAATAACGGTACATTACACCACATACCCAAAAACGAAAAACCTGCCTCATTCCAAAAATGAAGATCATCCCACCATCCGAATCAGCTCAGCTCTGGTTCTCGCTCTTCCTTCCAGTCCCTTCCCCTTCCCTCTCTTCCAGCAACCTCCCAGCCTCTTCATCAGCCTGCTGTGCCTTCTTCTGAGCCTCGGAAGCCTTCAGAGCCTGCAACTTCGAGTGGTTATAGTACGCAACACCCAAGAACGCCAACCCATACCCAATCAGATTCACCGGGGTCACAGTGTCCTTAATCACCGACCAAGAGAACGCAATCAGGAGCCAATCCTTCACAACCCCAGCAACATTCATCGTCAAAGCAGAAGTCTTCCCAACAAGCAAGAACACAGCAAGGTTCAAAGCAAAAGCACAGGTCGAATTAGTCCCGAAAATAACGAAATCCAAATGGAAACTCGAGTTATCCCTCAAAGAAGGGTACTCCATGATCAACCAAGGCACCGACAAGAAAACCAAGCAGCAAGGAGCAATGTAGTAAAGCGAGGTAATAGGGTTAAGCGAGATCCCTTTGGAATTGAGGAGAATCTGGATGAGGACAAGGCGCGTGGCCTCAAACGCGACGGCGAGGAGCTGCAAGGTGACACCCCAGGCGTCGAATTTCGCCTCGCCGTAAGCGGCGATGGCGACGCCGAGGGAGATCGAGAGCATGTTGGCCATGGTCTCGTTCTTGAAGGATTCTTTTTTGAAGATAACGCCGATTGAGTAAACGGCAACGGGCATGAGGGCCTTGAGCATCTGGATGAAGGAGACGGAGAGGTAGATGTAGGCCGAATTGGAGAACCAGAGGGAGAGGGAGTAGAGCGCACCGATGGGGACGACGGAACGCAGGTAGACGTCACGTGACATGGAGACAGGCTCGACGAGCTTGAGGACGCGGACGAGGAGGTAGGCGAGGGAGGAGCAGAAGGCCATGTGGATCATGGTGAGGGAGATCGGGTACGGCCAGTTGTACATCTTCCGATCCAGGATGTACTTGTTGTACACGATCACCGTGAAGCTCAGGAAGATCCATATCGCCACGTATGTGTACGACAGGACGATCTTCTTCACAACGCCGTCTGACACCGCCATTGTTTCTTTTGCTTGTTCTTGCTCCGAGACCCTAACCCTAAACCTGGAGTGTGTGTGATTCGAATTTGGGGGTTTCGGATTTGGTGAGGGGTGGGGTTGGCTTTTTGAAGAGGAGAAGGGGAAAGTGGCGTGAAAGGAACAGGGAGTGAGATCTCAGATCTGGCGGAATTTCAGGCGGTTCGGCATTCAATATATTATTGGGGGGCAAGAGAGGAAGAAGAACAAACGAGGGGAAACTGAATGAAAAGAGAAAAAACAATAATTTGAGGGAGTACTTATTATTTGACTATTTTAATTTGGATTTGAGTGTTTCAATCGGAGTGGAGGGTGCTACTAACCAATTAATAATAATCATAGTTTAATGGGGGAGTATCTTATTGCGATGCTGGAATATTAATGTGGTGTGTCACCGGGTGATATGGAAGTTTGGGCTATTTAACGTTGATGGGCTTTTATCTTTGTTGTTGTTGCTGTTGTTGTTGTTGGTGTTGGTGTCCAACATCAGTGACTTCGGACTGCCTTTGATATTGGTGACGTTTAGTTGTGTCACTTCTCAAATTTGGGGGCTTGCTTGTGAAAATCAAAAGAAGAAAAAATGGGCTTCGTTTTCGTTTTTCAAGTTAGTGAAAAAGAAAAGATAATACGGATTACGGTAGGTGTTTTAATTATTTTGTGGGTTGAAAATTGGGATGCATATAAGCATTTCGCAATGTTGTGCGGTTCGCCTTGTTATTGAGATGGCATTGAATAATTAAGGAATAAATCTACCACTTTAAGAATAATTAAAGGGGCAGCCAATTTTGGCAATCCAATTGGACCAATGATTTTCAGTGGAGCACGAGAAATGGCAACCATCGAAAGCCGGTTCGGTTGGTCTTTAATTGTAACGCGTCTATTATGGTAAAAAACCAGGGTAGCATTTTTCTTTGGGGGTGAATGGCCTAGGGCGTGAGCAAGGTGTCCAAAAATGTGCAGTGCTTGTGTGGAAGAGAAGTAGACAACAAACAACTGGCACATCACGTGGCGGAGTTAAGTTTGAAATATTGGGGATGATGCCTTTACTCCGAACTTTGGCGTGTTTTGACGAGTTTTTTTTTTCACATGGAATAGCTGACTTTGAATACAATGACAAGTAAGGCTCAAGGATCCACAAGCAATCGCAAAAGCCTTGGGACCTTTGCTTCAATCTGCGATCTTACAAATCTTTTGTTAACATAATATTGAAAATGACCGTGAAAAGGAAATAAAATTAAGAAGAACAAGTAAGGTTTAAGGATTCACAATAAATAATCACAAAAGCCTTGGGCCCTTTGCTTCAATCTGCGATCTTACAAATCTTTTGTTAGCATAATATTGAAATAAGAGTGCAAAGGAAATAAAATTAAGAAGAAATAAGTATGGAAAACTCTCGCATGCATTCTCTCTCATTGAGATGAGTGTTCAGTATGGAATATGTGCTAAGTATGTTTCATGTTCAGTTTAATGAGATACTAAGACGAGAGATCGAAGATCAAACTTCTTAATTAAGAATTAAGATATACTGAAATTCAAATTATTGTACTGTAAACAAGTAAAAAGAGTCTTTTTTTTTTTTTTTGATTGAGCAAGTAAAAAGATTTTGCTTTGTGTATATGGAATATATATAAGTGAAATCCGGTTATGTATAGTTAAAGAGAACAAAACAAAAATATGTGATATCCTTAGAGAAATGGACCGAAAGTTGGAAAATATCTCAGCAAGCAAACAAAGAAAGCCCCAAACATTAATGCAAAGTAACGGGGAAATGTAAGGTTTAGGTGCACTGATGATTAATATATCTTCTGCATTTGTTTGCCATATATACGAGGCAGTTTATTGTTTCTTTCCTGGATTTGGTTGACAAGTCAAAAATGCGTTCGGATTCCACATTCATGCTTCAACCTCTAATGCAAACCGATCCTTCTAGTTTTCTCCCTTTTATGACATTGTTGTTTATACAATAATATAATCTCATGTTGTATTTAAGGTATAAAGCTTGACTTCTCAAGCATAGAAAAACTGATGAAGCAAAAATATTTTATAGTGAATCGACTTAGTTCATTCAGATTAATGTTTCCAACAAATTTCGAGTACATGTAATCTATTTAGAAAAACAAATGTATGATACAGAATAATTCAATTAAATTTTATCATAAATTACGTCTTTATCACAAACTCTTGACTCTTCTTGACATGTTATGTTTTTTATCTACCTTTGAAAATCTCACTTAATATGTAATATATAAAGTATAATATTTTGATTGAGAAAAAGGTGGTTTCATTTCCCCTCTCGACCCTCCTTTTCCTCAAAAGTTAAAACTAAAAGAAGAGCAGTCTTGGACTGCTTGCATACGTTTTCCAAGAAAATATATTACTTGAATTTTTCCTAAAGAAAAACATAATAATAATTCAGTTAGCAAAATCACACATAACACACTGATACTTATGTTAATGAAAGTAAAAAGGGCAACCGAATTACTCAATTCACGATGATGAATGAGCATATAATTGCGAATATTTGCTGAGACTAAAATAGATAAATTAAAATAAAAAAGAATGTGAGTACCAACAATGAGATGGTATTATCGTATAAAATGAAGCTAGAATTCTGAAGCAGCAACTCGTAAAGGAAGAAAATTAGAAGAATCGCTTTGCACTGGGTGCATATTCTAGCGAAAACTTGAAAGTTGAAGCAAATTAAATAAACATTTGGATGAGAACAAAAAAAGGTTAAACCATCAAGATTATATTGACAATTATGGGTTATGGCAGATGTCATGATATATTAGCTTACAACACCATCCTGATGATTGATGAAGTGGATATGTCCCCTAATTCGTAAATTTACCAAATTAATTACGTTAGTAATTATTACTAAGTGAGATGAAATTTGATATTATCATGTTGTTAACACTTTCCATTTGCTTATATTTTTGTGCATATCATGTGCCACGAAATTTAAGGACCATGTTCACAAATATTATACTGAGACTTCAACCTTATAACTTTATAAGTTAGTTTATTAACAGGGAGAGCCAGAATTTTTGTGATAGTAATCATGTAAATTTAATTAAATAAAAACGAATCATGGGCCATAATGGATGGGCTTCTGTTCGGCCTATTTATAAAATGAAAAGTGTGAATACAAATAGTTGTTGCTCTCATGATAGGATGGGCTCAATTGTGAAACTACCAGCCAGTACATTCTTTGGGTTAGGATGGCTGCAAGCAGGCTCTACACTCTGTAGGCCTATGCAGCCGCTATTCACCAAAAAATGCTTTAACCTCTCAATAAACCAAGGCCCATGACAACAAAGTATATTAAATTAGTAAAAACCCTACACGTTGTATGTGGGTGTATCTTATTGGAAATATTGATGTATTAGTTAGTTAGTGTGGTTACTCATTGCCTATATAAGGCTTGATTCTCATGTATTACATACCTTTACAATCATTAGTAAAATTTCATTTCATTTACACTCAATTATTTTTCTCTTTTCTCTGATCACCATGGCTCTCAACATGGTATCAGAGCCATTCCACCCTCCATGAATTTTCCTCCGCTACCTTACCTAAGTTCTTTGAACTCTTCTTTACTTTTCCTTCACTTCCCTTGTTTTCCTAGCATTTTCTTACCTTCTCTCTTCTTCTCTCCCTCTCCAAAGTGGCGGTGCTGCCGCTCATCTTCTTCTGTTTCGACGACAGCTTGGTTCCTTTGCCAGCTCGGTTCGAGCACCGTTTTTCAGATTCCTTTTCTATATTATGGTTCTTGCTTCGCTTCATACCTGTTTCAGTGCTCCGATCTGGTTCGTTCTTGTCCGTTTTGAGCTCATTTCTGGCCTCTCTCTTCGCTGGTTTGGGATTTTCTTCACATCTAGTGTGTTGTTGATGTCTGCATATCAATTGTTTGAGTGAGTTCAGATTTCTTCTACTAGTACTTGCAGGTGCCTTTCTACTGTTGGTGATACTTTCTAGTATTCTTCTTTTGCTATTGAACTTTCTAGTTTCGAGATTTGGTTTGGAAAGCTAGGGTTTGCAATTTCCCTACTCTTGTTTTTAAAAGTGATTTGGTTCTGGTTCTGAAAGAATTGGCTACTAATTTGGATTCCATTGAGCATTGTTACTTGTTCTTTGAGTTTGGTTCTTGGACTTGGTTGGAGCCTAAAACTTCCCAATACTCAACTCTCGTTCATACTAATTGTTCATTGTGACATGTATTGGTTCTGATTTGATTAGCCTTGTGGCTTTGGTTTAGCTTCTGCCTTTTGTTTAAGGGTGGTTAAGCAAATGTTGGTTTGGCCTTTAATTGGCTTTGTTTTGCTTCTATCTTGGGTGGTTAAGCATCAATGTTAGCTTCTGCCCTTGATGGTTAAGCCCTTTGTGTTAGCTCCTGCCTTTTAGGTGGTTAAGCATTTGTTTGCTTCTGCCATGGATGGTTAAGCATGATGATTGGCTTCTGTCTATGGTGGTTAAACATTGATATTTTTCCCATGTTGGGATTGTGATTGCTTCTGCCAAGTGGTTAAGTTTTGATGATAGCTTCTGCTTGGTGGTTAAGCTTTTGATGATATGGTACTTCTTCTGCAATGAGCGGCGTGGAGACGTTGAATTGGGACTAGACACCACCGCCATTGCTTGATGACCTTGATGATTTCTTCAGTGACGAGTGCCGTGGAGACGTTGAGTTAGAATTAAGCACCACCACCGTTGCATTCATATTGCACACTGTTTGATTTCATTGTATCTTTTCTCATTTTCATTTGTATTATACTTTCATCCCAAACTGGAGATGCTAAAGTACGCATGCTCTAACTTGCGGGGAGCTATTGGAAATATTGATATATTAGTTAGTTAGTATTAGTTAGTGTGGTTACTCATTGCCTATATAAGGCTTAATTCTCATGTATTACATATCTTTACAATCATTAGTAAAATTTTATTTCATTTACACTCAATTATTCTTCTCTCTTCTCTAATCACCATGGCTCAATTCAATTTAATTTCTTTGACCAAAAAAAAAATTCAATTTAATTTTGATGCAGTATTAATGTTAATTTTTTTTATATGATTCTTATAATATATTAAAATTCATTAGGTTCACAAGTAAGTTAAATCAACTTGTGAACTACCTTTCACTTGATTTGTTAATAGTTTAACAGAATCATTTATGAGCTCATGGATTGGAATGGAGCTAAAGGTTTGAGCTTGTTTACGAAATTAGTAATAATTCATGAACTGACTCTATCTATCTATCTATCTATCTATCTATCTATGTTACTGTGACTATATTCTTTATGAATAAATATTTTAACTTAGCTTGTTAATCTCAGTAAGGTTTAATATATGTCTAATTCAAATTTTACATAGCATATAACCTCATATTTTTTTTAATGCAAATTTAAATACAATAAACTATTGTTTCAATGTTTTGTTGCGCAAATTTGTTCAATGGGTGCATATTCAGTGGTTATATAAAATGAAGCTAGAATTCTGGACCAGCAACTGGTAACCCAATATGAGTGGTTGGGTAGTGAGCGGTGCCGTCTACCTAATGGTGAGTGTGAGTGTGAGTGGGTGGAAAAACAATGGGTTGAGTGCGTCACAGCACAACCGTGTTCGTGTTCCTGGCTTGTGTAGCAGCTACCACCGACACTTGATCAGTTTAGCGGTCATGTCTTGTGCCCCCTATGCCATCCTTTTTCTGGATTTGCATCCCCACCTCTCATATTCTTATTCCCCCTCCACCTTTAACCACATTCATTAATGACAAATGTTAAGTGTTTGTAAGACACTTGAAAATTAAGTTTCTGAAATATTTAGTACAAAAAAAATAAAAATAAAATTCACATGTTTCATTTGATGTACTCGGATTTCTTTTTTTATTATTTCTAATAAGTATTCAGTAAAGATCTGAAAATAATTTACATTTCTCTTTTTCATTTGTTTTATTATTTGTGCAACGTTTAAATGAAAGTTGAACTGAATTGCAATAATTATATCACTTTACTCGCGCTTTTCAGTTTTTCGGTTTTTCCCCACCAGCACAGCAGCTCAGCTTTCAATTTCTCAACTCCATGCTAAAAAATGTCAACCTTTATCTTCCTCCGTACTACTATTGGTATTATCATGTGTTAGACCCTCCGAAATTTAATATCACGATAACTACTTTTTTTTTTCCCCGATAGATTTAGAAAATGAATTTGATAATTAAAGAAAATTAATATCAATGGAATTTTTTTGATTAACTAATATTAATAGAATTTTATTTTTACAGTGCACCAATCTTACTCAAATTAGAAATTAGATTTATGAGGAAAAGTGATCTCTGAATTTTTTTTTCAAAAAAAAAGTAACATTATAGTATTTCAATACTATGTTTTCCGCAGTAACTATAATGTTAGGGTGATGTAGAGACTCTAATATTTTTTAAAATTTATTTCAAAACTCTGAAATATGTAAGATTCACAAATGAATTTAATTATTTTAAAAGTAAATAATGATTAAGATAAATTATTCGAATATTACTAGCTGA
>CM062347.1:53071040-53146040 GCA_031216105.1 Dalbergia cultrata
TTGGTTAGCATGCAATCACAGCCACTCACCAAATCAATTTTGATTGGTGATACTGCTGAGTATCAATTTTCATTCACAATGCAAAAAAGATATTAAATCGTGGATAGTTAGATAAATATTGCAGGCTTGCAGCAATTAACAGTTGCTCAATTTCATCCTTGATCACCCATCCCAGACCGAAACAAATCATTTACTTCTATAACAAGGCAATATGAAGACTACAACAGCAAAATATAGTAAGACCTAATACCGCATGGTGTGAAATGGTTTTAAATTCTGAACAGTAGAATATTTTTGACACAAACAAGCCTGATAGTGAATAAAATGATCGCGGTCTTAATTGATAGACTCTATGTGCTCACTTTTGATGATTGATTAAAAGAAATAAAAATAAAAATAATAAACAATTATCACTACTTAATCCACTTCACCACAATTACAAACCTCGTTTGGTCTGTCGGGTTGTAAGTAATGCTTGAAAAAATGATATTGTTTATTCCTATTTGGGTAACTGCATTTAAGAAAGAAAGTTAAAGAGCCAATAAAAGCATAATGACCAAACAAAGATGAAATCAGAAAGAAAATGGGGCATGAAAATACTTACAAACTGTAGTCACAATCATAGCCCCCATATTCAGCAAAGTGGTTTCCTATGTCAAAACCTCTGTAGTTGTATGATGCATATTCATAATCAATGAAGTACATTTTATCTGCAGATTTGTCAGAACGAGTCAATGAAATTTAAAGATGAAATACCCATTTGAATTATTGAATAAGTTGATTCACTCAACATTCCCTCTCATGAGTGAATGCTACACTCTTCATATACCAAAGGCCAATTTAAGATAACTTGTTATTAAATGATAGGATGGACTAACAGTTTGCTAGTTTGTTATAGGTTTGATTTCGTGATTAACCTTGTATTCTTCTGCTTTAACTCCGTTAGACTAAAAATGGGATCAATTGTATTTGTATCTATCTCTTAACAACTTCACTTTCAGAAGCAATGCAATGCAATTGCATTTAAACTAGCTCCTTCATCAATAAAAAATAAATTTCAGTTAAGTTTGCTCATGATTTGGCAATAACATGAGCAAGTTTTAGGAATAACAATGAAAAAAGGAAACAAAATAACAGTTTACAAACATCATTTTCTGATAAACACGAACAGGTATATACTTCAGAAACTCACTCGGGTCACAAAAATATACTCTTCAAAGTGAAAGAGAAGAGAAAAGCATTCAATAGACATAATGTTACCATAAGAAAAAATTACTAATAAAGATACTTTCAAAATGTGCATACCAAAGTCCAGCAGAAAATACGCTTTTACATACTAGCACAGTCTGAAAGCATGAAATTCATGCTTCCAATGTCAATACCTTCTTCATTGTTGATCATTACATTTCCAGAAAGCAAGTCATTGTGAGCAAACACCACAGGAGAATTGAGGCGGTCACTCAACTCCTGTTTGAAAACCAAAATTTAGAGAGAAGAAATTGTTAACAAATGTAAAATGCTTCATGTGCTGCGTTTGATTAGAATTATGGGAGAAGTACCTCTTCAATAGGAGAAGCAGAAATAGAATCAGAAGCAAAAACTTTTATACGTTTGGATGTAATTATAGAATTACATTTTACCATAATCAGAAGTTATTAAACTGTTTGGATAGAACAGATATAGAAGTAATTTTTTGGGTAAAATTATAATCAAGGATATGATTTGTAATTTAAATAGAGCAAAGTGAGAGTGATTTAGTGAAAGGTTATTTTTTATCTTTTCATAAAATTTATAAGGATAGATTTGTAATTCAAATCATTTCAAAAATAACCGACAACAGTCTCTCTCTTTTAGTGCTTTTCTTTCTCCCTACCTGCTTTGGAAAAAAAAAACAGAAAAACTGATTATTTTCTGCTTCTACCTTTTTTGAGAAGCATAAACAAATATGCAATAAAATCCTAGAAGTACTTTTTTTAAGAAAAATATTTTGAAAAAAAAATACTTTTTTTCCTCCCAAAGTTTATCCAATTGAGCTGCTAACATTGGTTTTTCAAAGATGGTGGTAATTTCTGTCATCTTGTCCCTTGCATTACAGCAAAAAATAAATACAAATATAGCAGCCAAAGAAATGTATGGAGATGGCAACTACCTTGAGTGCCACGATTTCATCATGGACTTCCCTAAATGAAATTGTTTCATAAGTCTTCTGCTTTTCACTATCATCAAATTCAAGAGCAGTTGCTGTAAAAATAAAATAAAAAGAAAACAGGCAACTCAAAATATTAGAAAGTAGCAATGTCACAAGTCTACATCTTTCAAGCATAAACACGACCTCCTGACAGGAGTTGACTGCATACGAGTATCAGCAGAGCTCACTTTATCTAGAGATTTATGTTGTTCGGGTTCCTTCACATAGGATTATTATAGGACTAAGAGAGATAGAATGCAATATTTAAGAATCTTATGCACAATTGAAAAGTAGGCATCAAATATATGAATATTTAACTCTATGAAGCCAAAAACATTCCTAAATAAAATAAAACCTTTGTCTAAGCCTATTTACAAGGCAAGAGAGGTCATTCATAAGACGCCAATCAAGACAATCAATATCATGAGCTTTTTCTGTCACTTAAAATCAGAGAGGTGCTCCCAATTGGCCAAAATAAAAAAGCGTGATGCCAGAACTCAAAATCAATAATAATCACATTTACTTCGAGGAGAATTCTAGAAATAACACGAGTAAGAAATGAGACATAAACAAAGATAACAATAATTATAGGAAGTAAATATATAGGACCTTTCCCGAAGAACTTCCAGATATCATTCCATAATTGAGGTTCCTTAGAACCTGGAATTTCCACCTGATGAAATCTTTGTAGTTCTTTTGCTATTTTAGCAGCTTGCTTTGGCTCCCGCATGTCTGCCAAGGAGAAAACGCATGTAAAACAAAGCTAGATTCTATTATTCCAATATTTTACTCCAAATGCCCCTTAATTGTCACATCTCAAAAAAAATAGTAGATAAATAAGTCTAGGGAAATTTTAGAGAACGGTCGGCGTAAATAACAAAATATCAAGAATCCTGAATAAAAATATTTACTTAGATGCAACATTCAGATAAAAATATTTTCTTAAATGCTACACCTGCATATGATAAATACATTAGGTAGACAATTCACCTTTAGGAGATGCTTTAAGCTTTAGCCAAAAATTATTAAGAATGCAATTTTTTGAAAAAGTGGGGCAATGTCATTGCGTGCTCTTAACATGAACTTTTCTAATTTGTACCTGATGGAGTAAGAGTATGCGCATTGATGAAAGACTGCACAGTGCCATTTCCAAAAACTCCAAGCCACTTAGCACCAAATCCTGCAGCTGAGATGTACTCGGTGGCCTAAACACAGCATTTCACAAGCAATTATTACAAGGTTTATTTGAGTACATACAGAAAAGAAACTAACCTAACCTAATGTGTAGGTGTAGTTTCAAGAATCAACTAAACGACAACATTATCATCCATCTTTTGCATCAATCACAGCTGAAATCCTTTGTGCACATCTATGCCATGGCACCAAAGTTTTATGGGAGGCTATAGATGTCTAGTACGTATACAAATGGAAACACGGATTCTCTTTTTCTCCGCCTTTTTGGCTAAATAAGCAAATATTAGTGACACTATCTACAAACAAATGAAAAATAAGAGATTTATGTTTTCTTATGTTATTGAGTTTAGTGTTAATGGAAATCAAGGTTTGCATATCCCTTTCTAATCTTTAATATTTTAACCTACAGCTTCTGATCTTAAGCAGCACCTGATAGATGCAATCTGCAGAATGCACAAAAAGGAATTGATATAAGAGTTTAATTTTGATTCACAGACAGCGTAGAGTCATTCAATCAAATTGTTGCATTTACATAACTTATCAAACAATGGGTATGAGAGCAGGAACAGATCTATTTGTTAACTAGTGGGGTCTTACGCCCCCATCAAATTTTGATAATTTTGTTAGTAGTATATAGGTACATACATATTTTGCCCCCTATATTTCATTAAGTTTGACCCCACATTGAAATAAAAATTACGTATGACTTATTGTTATGCTTATGTATTATGTTTGCCCCCACTACCTAAATTATTTGATTTTTTCACTGTGCAAAAGTCAACTATTATGATTAATATAGCAATATATGATTAGATGACTATTAGCACATAAATTAAATCCTTGATATATTACACAAAATATCGGAGAAAGACTCAAAGCCCAATATAGATCCCATTAAAAGTCCAATATCAAGCGCAGCTTTGGACTCAGGCTAGGAACTGTGAAGAGTCTTTCGCATTTGTTATTCTACAAGAGTAATTTTTTTGGTGACTCATCACATCTTCCTTCTAGAATCTGTTAGTGCAGAATAGGAAAATTTGTATTCTGCTAGCATCTTTACACGATTTATAGATTTTATTATAGCTGCTAACTGAGTTGTAGGATTTTTTTTTCTTCTTTCTGTACAAAATATTGTATATACCGGTTGGTGACTAGCTGTGAAAATTCAATCTATTCCAATCATTCATCTCAGCACTCTGTCTTCATCTGACCAAAACTGAAAACCACTGAAATATTTATAAGCAGCATCCTCAAGCTCAGAAACCTCAGAATTCACACAAGAATCAAACGAATGTTATGCTTATTACCATTGAAGTTTAATACAGCTAAAATTGGAAAATCCAATGCAACTTGCAATGGTTGACTGACGAAAACTACAAGAACAGAAAATGGCATAATTACCATCCAGAAAAAAAGATTACTATGTAGAACTGCTAGAAGCATATCTACAGTTGTAATGAAGTTATGATGTAACTTCCAGTCATTCATCAGACAAAGTACAATAATTTAAAAAAAAAATAAAAGAAATTATGCAATTGAGTCTTTAACACGAGATGAACCAAAATAGTTGACTTATAAAGAAATGATGCAGAAGCATTCAGTGACCTGGCTTGTTTATTGCAAACTAGATTTAATAATCACAGGGCAAAGAGGGTAACCTGCAATTCCCGCTGACGGTCGATAATGTCGTCAGTGTTTGGTCCATACAATCTGACGGTTATAGTGACATCAATACAATTTTCTTCCTTAACTGTTACCTTAAGCACTGAGACATAATGAGATAAATTTATCAGTAGATTCCAAATGTAAATATCAATATTATTATTATCTTGTCCTGATAGCAACAAATAAAAACTAATACTAACACAAATTTGTGATGCCACCGGAAATTTTCTCAACATGAAAGCAAGAATCATCCAGATTTGACCAGTCCTTGAACATATCCTTGCACAACTCACTGCAGGAGAATCACAAGTAATGCAACATGAGAGAGCCAGAGAATTCAATGAAAAGAGAGAGAGAGGGAAAAAAAAAAAAGTCTACACAATTATTCCACAGTAACATGTCCTCCAATGTTGAGATTTCACATGAGCTTGTCATGTGTGATCTTTCACCCTTCATTTTCTTGCATCACATGACACTCGTAAGAGATCACACGCGACAACGTCACGTGAAATTCCAATCCGTTCCCTTATCCCATAGAACATAGAAGGATGACAAAATTAGGAATACGAACACAGTACGAAGCCTGGTGGGAGCAACGGGTAGCGAGGGATCTATGGTAAGAGGGGATGAGAGAATATTCTGCGGCGGGGCATAGCGCTGGAGAGCTTTCTGGTCTGCGACTTCCATGGCGTTCCTGATTTTCCCAAGCTTGCTGGATGGTCACCACTCATTTTTAAGATGGAAAAACAAACGTTGGGCTGTGCGTGAGCCTGGGCCCACCCCCCCACAACAAAAACCACACACACAAGGGCCCGACAGCGGTTTCTTTTGTAGTTTGAAGCTTTTGTAATGCTCTCACACCCAAAAAAAAAAACCTTTGTAATAAAAAGACAAAACCCCAATCCGGTAGCTCTTCAATTTTGAACTCGACAAGTTTGTCCTTCAAGAAATAGAAAAATGTCAAACATCAACTCGTCCAACATTTTAAATTGATAGCAGTTATTTTGAATTTTTTTTTTCCTTAAAAGGAATCAAGTTCTCATGTGAAAAATTTAATAGTTTTTTTTTTTTTAAACCTTTGTATTAGTTTTCTATTGACCCAAAACAAAATGGCGTCACCCGGATCCATTAACTTTTTGTTTTTGGAAGAAAAAAAACAAAGGAAGCTTCACCTCGATCATCCAGATTTTCATTTCGCAGAGCCTCGGTTGAGTGAGTGTCCGAGAAGATGCTGCGGAGGGTGCTGTTGTTGCGGAAACCCTCCACTGTTCCTCTTTTCCAGCTCAACCAACAGGCAAGTCGAGTGATCATATCCTTTTACCACTCGACTCTCCTCATCTCTATTATTTATCTCTCTCAGAGCTTCTTCTTTTTGTTTTTTTCCTTTCATTTTTTAACAGAGAGAATTGCATAGCAGGAACAAGAAGGCGATGGAGTTTATTGCAAAAGGTTGGAATGCCTTGCAGGAAGTTGACAGGGTCATCGATTACTGCGAGCTCAACGACCCACGCCTCATCCCTCAACTTAGGGTAACCTATGCTATGCTATGCAACGCATTTCTCAACCTCAAAACTATTTAATTGAGGTTCTTCTTTTTTCTATATTTAGAGAGCAAAGGAGAATTTTGAGCTGGCTTTGGAAGCTGACAGCACCAATACCCATGCTAGATATTGGTTGTCCAGATTGCATATGAAGTACCATGTCCCCGGTGCTAATAAAGCCGTGTGTGTATCTCGAGTTTTCTGAGCTTCATTTGTTTTTTTTTTTTTTAAGTTGTCTTTGAAAAAAAAAAAAATTAATGTTATGTTTTGGTCTGTTTTTCATTTGAATGAAACAGAGGGGCTGCTTTGTTGGTAGAAGCTGCAGAAATGGGTGATACTGATGCACAGTATGCGTTGGGTTGTCATTTGAGAGTTGAGGTGAGTTAGGGTCTATGTATGCTTTCATGCTGCTACGACTTATGACATTGGTTAAGTTGGGGGTGCCATAGTTGCAAACGTTGAGTCCAGTCTAATTAATGACTGGAATCATTTTTCATGCCATCCAAGTCCCTGAATTGCTTAATCAGTATCCAGTATCATTTGTAGATTTAATTTAAGTTTTGGATTACGTAATTTTTTTTTCTTTTTTGTTAATAAATAAGGTTTGTGACCTTAGGGAGTGTGATGGCAATTGGAGTTAAATTGCGTGTTTGGTTATGTTTTTACAGAATTGATTCTAGGGAAGCTTTATTCTGTTTGGATTGATTTTGTTATAATTGATTTTGAAGTAAAGTGATATATGTTGGTAGTTACTCTAGAAGTGATTCTGAAGAAAATAATAATAAATCTTCACTTCTACTAGAATCAATTCTACAGACAAGAATTGATTTTGATATCTCAAAACCAAACATCACTAAAATTTTGTAGAATCAATTTTAAGGATTTTTATGGTCACAGACTAGTTTCCAAACATGCTGAAATCTCTCCTAATTGCATCTGTACATTTATATTACACTTGTGATGTTGATGACTATGAAATTTCTGCTATGTAATCTTTCTCACTCTTTTTATGTTGAGTTTTCTCCATGTTATTGGATTGTTTGGGAAGAATGAAGAATCCGAGTGTTTTCTTCAGCTTTTTGTTTTAATGGAAGAATTTTTTGAAAGAATTTGATCTACTTTTTGGCACAGAATGATTATGTTCAATCAGATCAACAAGCTTTTTATTATTTGGAGAAAGCTGTGGATCAGGTATGTTTCCCCATGGAAGGTTTATACTTGGCCTGATTTCTGAATTCCTGACAAAACCTTACTGGAGCTTATTATGTTCTAGTTGCATCCAGGTGCCCTTTACCTTTTGGGTGCTGTATATTTGACGGGTGACTGTGTCAAGAAAGACATTGCTTCAGCATTGTGGTGCTTCCATAGGGCTTCAGAGAAGGTAATAGCAGATATTGACATACCATTGAATCAAATTTAAGCCACTAATTTCGTTTAAAATGCTCACACATGGGACTGCTTATTTAGTCTTGTTATAATGCTTGACAAATTGCTCTGATGTTCTTTTGTCTCCTTTCTAATGTCTGGTCAATTAGACTTTGAGTTCAACGTATATGGATGCCATTTGGTTACGCTGTTATGATATATGTAGTTTGCACTCGTTCCTAGAGATGACCTAGCAATCCAATTTGACCAGTTTTAATACTTTAAATATTACACTTGAGAAGTTTTACTTATTATTTTTAATTATTATATTAAAAAAAATTAGCACCTAAATATATAGTACTATTGTCCCTGAAAAGGTTATGCTCCTCTTAATTTACAAGAGTTTAAGTTCAACCTAGTTGATTTGTTGCATTCATTGTCTCATTCACGAGTTTAAGCAAGGTAAATTTTTAGTTGCTTGATTAAAAAATATTTTGCGCCTGTTTCTTAATTCTACTCTTCATACATACACAGGGCCATGCTGGGGCAGCTATAGCATTTGGATCTCTTCTTCTTAGAGGTAAGCTTGTTTGCTTGCGTTCTTGTCCATTTTATTTATTATATATTGGGCATATCATGTCATCCCCACTTCCATTCACCTGGTTATGGGGTATCAGGTTTGTCTTAGTTAACAAGGCTCTGATGCACAAAATAAACATGTTCGGCAGCTATGATACTTTTAGCTATCTCTCTCTGTAATGTCTACCAAGGAAAAGGTGGCTGAAATTGAGCAGTTTTATAATAGGTTTCTTTATAGCTTTGTGATCACTGAAAGCAAAGAAAATGGTCTAAAGGTACATTACATCTGAAGCATTTGTAGTGCACGGGATATTACAGTATTTTTGTGGGTGGGGGCATGGGTGCTGAAGAACAAGAACTAGCCTTTATAACTGATCTTCCTATTCAACTTAGAGATGATTAGCCAAACTCATTTGAAGTGATGCAACTAAGTCATGATGATGCATGAGAATGATGCCTTGTCCTTTAGTCTGCTAGAAAGCACCCAAATAATGTGTAAGTCTGTACGAGATGTTTATAACTTGGGTTCTTGGCCTAGGGGTAAGTGATGTCAAATA
Source organism: Dalbergia cultrata (assembly GCA_031216105.1). NCBI lineage: Eukaryota > Viridiplantae > Streptophyta > Magnoliopsida > Fabales > Fabaceae > Dalbergia > Dalbergia cultrata. Next base: position 53,080,130 of record CM062347.1, read on the forward strand.
GTTTGGGGAAGTGGTGAGGTTTGAAGGATTCCAGGATCAGGATGAGCCAATCACCATTTAGCAAGGAAAAAAAAAAAAAAGACTGGAGTCAAACAGAGGCACAATAACATAGGTCTATGAATTGATCCAGATTACTCTAACAACTTGACAAACCAAAGTGCAGAACTTCTAACATATTGCTGAGTAATTGCCTGTTGGTTTCATATTGGCCCTGTCCCCTGTCTCCCTGGCGCAAAATTCATTGAGAGGAATTTGCTTGTGTTCAATAAACATGCGTTGACTTTGTGCAAACGTGCATCGGCATTCACATATTGCTTAACTGCGTGTTGGCTTCACATTGACAACACATTCAAGTTGGTCTTGGATAGCGGGCTTGCTTTACTTTTTCGGTACAAAGTGTGTTTGCTATGCCTATACGTTGCTTGCATGTCTTCTGGCTTGATCTGGTGGCTTGCTACATCTTTTAATTATTCTGTTTTTCACTATGGTACCAACAAAAAGAATGTATCCTGCCTCAGGTGTAGAGATTCCAGAATCCATAACAAAATTCAGTCTGAAGAGAGGTTCAGCAACTCGGAAACCTGGGAAAAGTAAAGAAAGTCCAGCAATTAATCCGGTAGAAATGGCAAGAGAAAAATTTCAGATAGCGGCGAAAGCAGGATGTGATCTTGGATTCAAATGGCTTGCAAGGTTAGAGGAGGAAGAGAGGCGGTTACTCACTGAAGGATATTCGGATTCAATTAAGATATCCAGTTAGTTTTTGCTGCTGAATCAATGTGATTTATATACATCGAGTGTGCCTGGGAAAAAAATAGAAATGAGACAATAATAGATGCTATGGGCCATGTTTTCTCCCTGTATATGCTTGGGCTAGTGCAGCTTCCTAAGCAAACATCTGGCGGTGATAAAGTCAATCTTTGACCATTCATAATGGACACATCCAACTGTTTTAGAGTTCATGTCTTGTAATTTTTAAATTTCTGGTAAATTGTAATGGTAAAAGGTATACATGGATGTATCCATCAAAGAACGGAATAACTTTTATGTTTCCTAACTTAGTGCCACCTTCGCCATCTCCCTAGCAGATCAAAGGAAACGATGGTATTGATAGGAATGGAATACTATTTTTTATTTGTTATTCATCACCTTCGTTATTGCAATTGCCCTGTTAGTGCATATTTGATTTTACTTATAACTTGGTTTTCTATTATTTTAATTGTGTTGAAATTAATTTCAGGTAAAAGTAATTTTAAAGTAAATGATTCAATAAATTTAGTATTATTAAAATAGCATAAATTAAAAAAGTGTTTGCTCAAGAAAAATCACACTTTTGTATTAGAACTAAGTCTGAGTGGGAAATTAAATTGAACTTAATTTGTATTTACTTTTTATTTACTGACATTATAACTAGAATTAAACTAAATCTATACATTGTTAATCAATAAAATATCACCAAAGTTTATAAAAAAAATAATTACTTATCATTATAATAAGTTATCATTATTAGTTATTTTAGTAAAATTTTATTGGTCAATAATATTGTCAGTGCCTAAAATTTAAATTTCTTAAAATATAAAGACCAAATCAAATATAGGTAAAATCATCTTTAGTTTAAGGCATTTCAACTATAGTTTTGAAACCCAGATTGGACTGGCCGATTGAAACCAAAAACCAATGAACTAGCCACCAAATTGATCCGGTTCTTTGTGTGGATTGGACCTACAATTAACTCGATCAATACATGGTCAAACCTAGTCAGAACTAATGGAAGCTAGCCAAATCAGTCACCTGCAAACCAGGGATGAACCACTCCAGCTAAGATATTATTGATTTAATTCAAAATTCGAACTCAATCAATGGAAGAAAAGTGTAACTTCACCAACAATTAAGCCAACTGAATTGTTGTGCCCTAGTGTTACAATAATTATATTTATTATGTATTTAATATATTCTTATATATTTATTTAATTAAATTCAGTTCAATCTATAATCCATCGATTAAACCAGCAATCTAAAAATGTGATCAAGCCCATAGCTGGACCTGAGTTTTAAAACTATGAGTTCAACCGTCAACTAAAGCCTGATTGGTTACTACTTTTTCTCTCCAATATGGTGAGAAAAATAAGGCTAAGAAAAAGTAAAACTGATTGGTTGGCTTTCTTGTATCTAAAATCAAGAAGTAAGGCTACAAAGAATGTAAAAGGTCCATCTTTTCAACTTCTGAATATGAAAAGTCTCAGATTATTACTTTTGCAAACACTTATCCTAATTAAGTGTACTGTAATTAATGGAATAAACTACCTCTCTGTTTTGACCTATATGTTTGATTTGTCTTTCAATTTTTCCAATCAATTGCAATATATTGTTAAATTCAAAATAATAACTAAAATAGTATGTGGAGATCCAAATTACGAAATATAAAAAGAGATAGATTTGGTTAATTTTCTCCAATGTATATACCCATGCAATATCTATATCTTACCATTTGACTTTCCTTTTTTATTCATTTTTCTTTACATGATTAATTTCTTAATTACCCAAGTATATCTATTGATATATCTCTTGCTCACATAATATATAAATGTATATTTTAACATACATCTGTCCTCATACATATTATTTTCATTTCCCTTTCATTTTTTTTTCATTTTAAGATTTCAAATTAAAGAAAAAAAGTGTTATGCCAGCCATGCAATAATAAATTTTCAGAAATCAATAATTTACTTCATAATCTCTTTATATTGAATACTGCTTTGCCTATCATTACCAATATTGCTTTAACCTGGTAGGTGTAGTTGGGGCCATTAACAATGATCGGGATAGGTTGAGTATCGGTCTTGTCCATGGTCGCAGAAAAACACAAATCACAGAGAAAAGTATATTTTTATTTTGCTTGCTTTATACCTGCATTTTTTATGACTTTCATGCATCGAAGATTTTTTGGCAGCACAGGTAGGTTTTGGAGGATTCTAGAATCGTACTAAATTTATTTAGGGACACATGAAGCTAAGGTATCACAGAAGGACAATGCAATACTAAAACGAAATTTCTTTCCTTATTTCACTGTTTGATTATGCTCGTAAATGTCAACAAAAGTGTCATTATTTTTATTGTAATTAACACGAACCAAATTCTTAGTATTATTAAAGCCTTACATTACATATGGCTTCTGAAAATGAGCATGAACTGTAGCTTGGAATTGGATGACCAATTCAAAATTTTCATGTTTTGAGTAGCATATAGACTTAGGATTATAATTTTACAATTCAATTTCATGGAATTCAAAAAATAGTTAAAACAAACTCTTATTAATTTCTAAGCAGTACCCTATGAATTGTTAATTTCAAGTTTATTAAATATCTTTATCATCATAAAAGTCAATATAGTTTTTACTCTTTCTCATTAACTTTTAAACAATCATATTTCATTTATTTAGTGAACTCAAAAATAAATTTAAGATTTTAAGCCACTTTCATTTCTATATGAATTGAAATTAAAATTCTATATTATAATTCCAATTCCGATATCGAAATGGACCCTTAGGGATGTTGTTGCATAAAGATATAACTCCTTTTGTTGTATCTTATTTATCAAGGCTCCAACTGGATGTCGAAATTTGAAATTCAACATCAAATTTTTATTTCAACCCTAATTCTTGTAGGATTAGAATTAACTTAGAAGGTTAAATTTTATGTTTTTGGTTGTAGCAGAATTAGAAGATGCATTGGAATTCTAAATTCAAGTCTAATTTTGATTGCCTATAGGTGTAGTAGTTTTTAATGAAATTTTTTCTAAAAATTATTTATATAAATTAATATAATAAAATTTAAATATTATAAAATTTGTGTGAAAATATTAAATTAGGAAGACTTTAATAAGGAAGTAGATACTTTGACTTTGACTATTATGTTCTTATAATAAATAATTTTTTTGTAGCCTATAATAAATAATATACTAATATTTTAGTAATCATGATTGATAGCAATTGAATGATAGAGTTAAGACTTTATTAAGAAGAGAGAGACATTTTGACTCGTATGATTTATAATAAATAACTCCTATGGCATAGGTTATGCTTTTAAAATTTTTATGAACATGTTTGTGGAATTTAGTGCTAGTTATACATATTATTCTAAGTTTTAACAATAACAATTGATATTAAGAGATCTTTTTTTTGTTTTGCTAAGTTGTACAAAGAGATATAATTTCGTAACTATAAAAAATTTGGGGTCGCATATTTAGTAATTTTATTTTAATGTAAAATTATATGAATTTTGAAATATTTATAAAAGCAAAGTAAATTTTACTATGTACCTACTTTTTTTTTTTTTTTTGCTTCAGTTTTTCCTTTTAATTTTGGTATTCAAATTTTTGTTTATAGTTTAAACAAATATATGATATCATTGACAGTACATTAAATGTTAGTGCTATTGTTAATTACATTACGAGGCCATTTTATTGTTATATATAGATAGATGTGTATGTATTGCTTCATATAACCAATTAGTCCAAATTGAAGATAGTTATACATTACTCAAGATGAAGGGTGTCTCTCCAATTTTAATCATTTTCATTGTTCTATCCATTGGTATTGGTATGTTTTGTGTATCAATTGACAAATACTTAATTACTTCTTTCTTGCAATTCAGATGCTTTTAAGCAAGTTTGTATGACTTTGAATTGTATAGCTGTGTATTTAGTAGTGTGCGTATGACATAGGTTGAAAGATACAGAGGAAAAGTAGTGTATTGGATACTTGCTCCTAGATTGCCCAACTGCAAAGGGGTGTGACGCTTATTGCAAAAACAAATATGGATTTGGGGCAGAATATGGGTTTTGTAATACTCCGAGATCTTGTCAATCTATGATTAAATGTTAAATTTGCACTCTTGATCTATAACGTAGCCCATTTGAATATTCTCTTAAATGATGGGCGATGATAAGTTTTTATAAATAAAAATAAATTTGATATTTATATCAATTTTCTCTATCTATCTATCGTATTTATTTCAATAACACATTCAATGAATGACAGTTCATTTCTAAAAGTGTAATAAACTCGTTTATTATATTACAATATGGATCCACTTATTCTACGTATGTAATGCAATGTTGATAAATCAACCATACTAGTTTTATAATCAACGTTATCCTTTTTTAATTTACTAAGTATTTGGCTAAAAATATAAATAACTTTTATATGATATAATAGAAGGAAAAAATTTGGTTAAAGTATGCAAATTTATTATTTGGATATTCTTCAAGAAGAAGAATGGATTGTGAATAATATATATATCTTTGACTACATATCCATATGTCGCAACTCGACTTGGATTATGACTGGCACATAAAGAACTCCATCCCTACATAAGCCCCATAATCATTGAGTCATACTATATGCATATTTTATTCATATAACCAAATTCAAATCATAAATCAAGTTCCACATTTAACCCATAATAAACATGAATAACCCTTTTACCATAAATAAAATCTGAAACTATAGCTGTAATGTAATTATATGGAGTTGCCCATTTAAAAAATAAGCCATGAATGATATATCATGTAAATTAAAAGAGAATCATGGCTATTCAAAATACTATGTCATGCATATCCGGGATCATACCCGCACTACTACTAGAGCACTCTATCAAAATAAATCCCTTCACAGTGATGTGAAACTTACCCAAAAGCAAAAGCTACTGCTATTGAGGAAGGGGAGGTGGAGAATCCAAAGCTAACATTGCATCTGTGAGTTTTGTTAAAAAAAAATGGTGAGTTTTGTTACAAAAATCAATGAGTGGATCCCCATTCATAATCATACTTGGGACAAGAAAGAATTATACATAGATGATTATGATGATGATGATGATATAATAATTATAATAATAATAACAATGCAACATTGATAAAACATTTTATAATAAATATCATCTTTATCTTTTCAAGAATTACAAAAAAGAACAGACTATATATAACTATAAAGTGGTACTCAGTCCCTAGCGAACATGAGCTCATAAATAAGATTTTAACGATCTTTGGTGAACCATGTCTTTGGTGGACTGATTTAAATAAGGATAACTTGCTCCTGGTGGGCCTTAATATACCAAGCTTAACAAAATAATTGTCATTAACTTACAGTTCTGTTCCTTTCAATAATTCCCTAATCTAAAATTAACGGAAGTTAGAAAAGGGTAATTCTATGTTTCTAAGTTCAATATTTCTCAATTTTCATAACAATACATAAAGCCTTAAGTTTCGTTTCATTAATCATAGCTAATTCCAATTTGTCATAATCAAATCAAATCATAAATGGAATCATATAAAATCTTCGTAGAGCAATTATTGTCTCGTACATTTTCTAAAATACAAATTTTCATGTATAGATTCAAATGGAATATTTCTAACTAAAGCACATTTTTCATATAATTCCATATCATGTGAAAACTAATTTTTTCCAAATCTCTATATGCTCAATAATTCTAGAAAATAATGATATAATGACCAAAATAAAGCTATGAAATCAAACCCACTCACCTGGAGAGGTGGAACATGAAGCACAAACACTACGAGGACTCTATCTGGAGAAAAGGAATGACACCGACGTCTCCCATTGCAACCATGAAACTCATCAATAATCTATGGATACCTCTAGATTACTTTAAAGCAACTTCAACAACATTGGGAGAGCGCTCCCACTTGACAACAATAAAGAATAATAGAACCCACAACTAGGGGAGGACGAAAATGGAGAAAACTAAAAGAAATTAACATTAAACACGTACCTTGAATCTTGGGGGAATCTAGATTGGAGCGGGATTCATAGAAAATTAGTGAAAGGGAGTTTGAGATAAGGGTTTTGGTGAAATAAGGGTGTTATTACGAATGGAGAAAGTTTTTATAGGGAAAATGGGGTCATTTAGCAAACCTACATCGTTTTGGTACTGTGCTGTCATGGGGGACACTGACGTAGCGATCCAGAGGCCTACATGATTGCTATAACGGTCCAGTGGGTAGAACTCCCAAATACCCCAAATCTTTGCCTGTGACCGCTATAGAAGTCTTGGACCGCTATAGCGGTGACATTAACATCGGTTTCTGCATTTAAGAGTCTTTTAAGTATCAGGGACACTCTTGGCAATATGGGTGGGTTCCGAGGATTCCTGGGGCCGCATAAAACTTATCTAAGGACACGTATACTCGAGGTATAACACCATCACTAAATGCTACAGAAAGCAATGATAATTATTCAAACACTTCATTTGTCATCTTCAATTCTAAGTATTGTTATATTTGTTGCTGTGAAAATTTTTTGGCCATAATGCTCATGTGACAGTGCACGAAAGTTAGATTTTGGCCCTAATTTCAGGCCCCACTTGGTTTATATTTGCGTACTTTATAAATAGGATTAGCACAAACTTTAAACTTAGTTTATGCTTCAATTTAGTTGCAGGTGTGACAGTCATTCTCTCTCTATCACCTTCTTCTCTACTCTTCTCTCTCCTCTTAGAGATTCCATTAGTAACTTTATTTTGCTCTTGGAGAATCCAAAAAGGATTATTGTTGTTCTCTTCAGGTACTATTTTAATTCACTGTTGTAATCCTTCGGAGATGGAGGAGTAATTTTCCTTACTAGTGTAACGGTTTTCGCATGAATTGGAATAAAGTTTGAGAAGTACTTTTCTATTGAATGCATTAGGCCTTGTTTGCTTTGCTAGAAATAATTTTTAGTTTTCAGTTTTTCCCAAGGTTAAGAGAACTGGACCGGACCAGCCGGTCCGACCGGGTTAACAGGGAACCGGTCACCTGGCCGGTCCGGTTAAGTAGCCAAAACTGGAGGATTTCAGAACCAGTCAAGAACTGGTCAAAACCGGTCAGAACTGGGAAAAATCGGGAAAACCGGCGAACCGGACTGGTTGGACCGGTCTGGAGCTTTTAAATTTTTTTTTTTGGTTTCAAAGCTTAAATACTGATATTTTATAGCAGTCATAGAGCAAAAATGAAAAAAATGGGTTATATTTATTTTATATATGAAAAAAATACTAATATCCACGAATTGCTCACCATCAAACTCGCTTATCACCAACAAATATTGTTTTCAAATACTTTTGTAACCATATTGTGAGACTGGAACTAGAGACATTTTATATGGATTAGGTTTATTTTTATAAACCTATATATATATATATATATGTTTATTATAATCCGGTTGAACCCTGATTGAACCGGTTGGACCTCTAAACCTTTGAACCAGTACCTTGACCGGTTTGATGCTCGGTCCGGTTTTCTTAACCTTGGTTTTTCCTTCACAAAAACTGAAAACTGGAAACTGAAAATTGAAAACTGAAAAACTTGAACCAAACAGGCCCTTAGAGCCTGTTGGTTTGTTGTTTTCAGTTTTCAGTTTCTAGTTTTCAATTTTTTCAGTTTTTTCTTCATAAAAACTGAAAATGAAAAATTCACAATAATTGAAAACTGAAAACAACAAACCAAACAGGCCCTAAGCTTTCTCAATGTTCTTAAGTTTCTATTCTTAGAATTATTGTTGTGATTGTTACAATCTTTATTGGAATAAGTGAATTGGCAATTATCGTTTAAGGGACCCCTTTAGGTATAATTTGATTGATCAATTGGTTTATGTTTAGTGGAGAACATGGAAATTACTTTTTTGATAAATGATTATGTTATAGCGATTAGTGTATTAAATCAGTGTAATTGCCAACAAATTAGGATCCTGTTATTTTAGAGATTGATTGATCACTACTATAATTGTCAATAATTAATTATTAATAGCCACTCATATATTCAATACTTGGTCTATAATAGGAATACCTTGGTCTATATAGCCTTCTTGAGAGATGACTCGAGTTACATCCTAACTATAATTTTGGTGCATTTGCTATTTTATCTATTTTAATTCTAATTTGAGGAAGTATTAACAACCTCCGTCACTCTACCAACATGGTCAAGATTTGTTAGGATAATTTTCGTGTGTTTTATGTCACATTTTAACTTTAACATTTCTTTAGAGATGTGTAATGAACAAGTATCACATATCACAATCATAAATCATTATGACATGCTCATTAACTTGCACAAACTTTGCTAAGTTCACAAATTTTATGAAATTTCGTGTAATACATTGAGTGCACGTGTCCCTATATGAGTCTTGTACGACCTTAGGGTCCCATGTAACCCATCTATATTGTTGGGAAGGCCCCAAATGCATGAAGGGGAAAGAGATACAAAATTGGTATTGTTGCTGCAGAATTATACAAAGTAGGCTCCCTACAGGGAGTAGGCGAACCATTTTGTATTTCCAGTACCAGACAAGCTCGTTGCAGCGAGCGGGCTCCATGATAGAATAGTACTAAATGACACAATTTTGGACTTTTGGCCCCTTACCCCTTTGAAACCTTTTCCTCTTCGGGTTCCTAAACCAGAAATTGAAAACCTAGCCCCAAAACTTCATTCCTCTACCATTCTCTCATCCTAACTCCAATCTTGTTCCTTCAAAGCTCAAAGTTAAGCTTGGTTTATTGATTTTGCTTTCTCTCCTCCAATCTTTCATTATTCTTGGGTGGCATTAGGGTTCTTTCAATGATAACAAGTTATGGTGTTCTCCAATTGTTGCTAGGATTATATTTGAGTTATCTAGATATTAATCTAGAGTTTTGTTGCTTCAATGGCAAATATTGGTGTCATTCTTACTCCAAGGAGCTCAACCAGTGTTGATCCCTTATATTCCACCCTTCCAGATGAGTATATTCAATCTTGTGATCTTTATATTGATCATTAGAGCTATTTTCCTTATAATGTGGCTTCATGCATGATTTTAGAGATTGATGCAAAGATATTAGAGACTTTTGTTGATTTATGAAAATGCGGTTTTTAAAATAGCATGAACTACATGCTTATGCCAAACCATGAGACCATTATTGCTAAAAATGATTTTATGCAAAGTTTAAATATGAGTATGATTGTATTTAGAGATTTTATGGACATTGTAATGTTTTTACGAGTATTATGAATATATGAAAGAGCTTTAAACCCAGAGTAGAGCACAATATAGGGTTTTAGAGAAAAGAATTAGTTTATGACTTGAACTAGATAGTAGCTATAGAGAAACAGATAGTGAGCTAATAGCTGAAAAATGATTATTAACATTGGTACTAAGTTGTCCCCAAAGAACAATTTCACCTCATCACAAAGCTAGAATCTAGTTAGGGGTCCAATTTAGGTGTTAAGGAGTCCCAAAGTTTAGAGATTATTGTTATGCCATGATTGACATGCATAACCAAAGATTTATTTGTTATGCCTTAATCATTAGGCATAACCAGAGATTTTGTTCTGTCATATGTTTTGTGCATAACCAGAGATCCTTATTTCTCTATTAGAATGTTGTTAGTTGTGGTTTAGAGAAAATAATTATTTTGTTTATATGTATGTAAATATGAAATTTTTTTAGAGATTTATGAGTATTATTATGATTTTTATGCACTCTTTTTCTTATTGTCCCATGAAGTAGGTTACAAGTGAGAATTCACTCATTGAGTTTTTGGATAAAACTCACCTCTCTACCCTTTTCCTATTACAGATATAGTAGCTATTGCGGGTTGTTCTCAGTCACCTTCTTCCCAATAGCAGTAAAGTTTCGGTTGGTGAGCTTCACTTGGGTGATACATCTTTATTTTAGCTTAGAGTGTTCCAATGTTATTGTAGGTAGGAGTCCTGGACCATATAGAGACAGTTTTTGCATTTTGCATACCATGGTGTCATCCTTGATTTGAGTTAAATGATTTAGCATTCGCGGTTTATTTTGTATCAAAGCAACTCAATGTATATATGTTTTAGTATTATGACTTTAGACTTTAGAGTTTGATTATGAAAGTATAGTTACTATTATATTGACTTTAAGAAATAGGTGATTTGTATGTAGAAAACAGGTTTGTGTTTTAAATGGATTTTATACTTTAAATATGCATATGGAGTAACTCAGAAATCACAAGACTTACATATGGATGGAATTCCTCATATGCCGACCACATTTCCAAATCAAGTTGTAATATTCCGGCAACATAATGGTTGTAAACGAAACTTTCCCAAATTTGCTTCATACCATAGATCATATCAAACATACATCCCAATAGCAAATGCCAATGCATTCTAACCAATTGTTGGAGTTTAAGGGACTGAGCTCAGTTAATGCGTATTCTCAAGCATAATAAAACATGTTCAATAATTCATCAAGTGTGCGACATGTACTAAAGCATGCATCAAAACTAATTTATAATTCCATAATCTACATCATACTCATTGTATGCAAAGAAATAACAAACTTTAGTATATTTTCACAACTATCAACCTCATATATTTCAAGAAAACTCTTTTTAAGTGTATGCCAAATATAATTTTTACATCATGATGCAATTTTCTTTGTTTACTATTTTGTAAGCTTTTAACACTTTATGAAAATTATCTTAAATACATATGATACAAAACACAACTGCTACAACGATTAAAACAACTTTAAACCTCAACTAGGGCCTTTGGTCAAAATCATATGTTTAGGTGTAAGGAGCTGAAAATTCCTTCTTGTAAATCTTGAGTATCAATGCTTTCAAAAAATATTTTAAGCATGTCAGAAAAGTAATTCTGTTAAAATCTAAATGAAACAAACCCATGACAACATGTTTGGTTTTAAGGTGAACCAACTTTTCAAAATTGATTTTCGTACAAAATCAAGGTTTCACTTTGAAGTGAAAAATTGTTGCTTTCCCATTTAAGCAACCATGATTTTTGCATAAATTATACTTCCTCCCTTTTTACTCTATCAATAAGTTTTTTTATGTTTATTTTAAAATATCTATCCACATGTGATATTTAAATGTTGTGGACTATGATTTTAGGCTTGAAACTAGATGGGCTTGAAACCAATGTGATCTAATATAAGGATTAATCTCATTAACCCACTAAAGGAAGACATAACTGCTCCACTCACTCTCTATTTAAAGCCACCTGATAATATTTCTTATTTCTCTAAGCCTGTTGGATGCTCACTTACACAATTCAATGGAGTCCTTGTAGTTACACCCCACCGTTCGAAGTAAGGAGCAAGGGAGATTAACACAGCAGTCTCGTGTCTCGCAACCTACTCGGATACCAGGTATATCTTATTTGAACTACTACTTTCGAACACTAAAGAATCATCAATTTTTTTTTCCAATACTATCTTTGTGTAATTAATTGTGCCATTACTTAATTTTGTTTTTAAATTTTGTTCACTCATACAAATTTTTACCTCTATGAAGGTTCCATATGTGTGCTTTTTTTTAAAAAAACTTTTTGGACAGGTAGAGTGAAAAGGAGAAAGTAATATTTAATGACTAAGTATCCACTTTATCCTCACTTATATATTTCAATTTTTTTTACTATTAACATGTGATGTATAATTAATGTGTTTAATATATATTTTTTTAGAATTTAATTTAGATTCACCATCAATATAAAAAAGTTTTATATAAGCATTCAATTAAAAATTTGCCCTGTTCTCTCTGTGTCTCTTGTTCTGAAATTAGCTTCCCCCCCTCAGTTCTCTTTGTGCTTGCTCATTTATACCTTGTAATCCTTGATCTTGACAACTGAGGAATTAATGTTCTGAATCTTAGCTACTGAGATTGTCAGCTTGATCTGACTTAGGCATTAAATGCAGTGGTTCCTTTTACCATTGGAGCTTTGAATAAGATGATCAACATTAAATGTATTGATCCGTAATCAAAGAATTATTGTCCCTTTAGTATTGGAATGTTGAATTTGTCAACTCTGACGTGCTTGAGACATTAAATGCACTGGACCCGTGTGCCTTTTTGCTCTTTTTTTTTTCTTTTCTTTAATTTGATCAAAATCTGACGCGAAGAGACTTTCAATTAAGTTTTTTAATGGGCTAATACTAACATGAGCTGAGAAACTAGAATGGGTTGTTTTTTTTTTTTTTTTACAATTGGGCCAAAAGCAATAAATAAGCTAGAGACCTAAACTAAAAAAAAAGAAAAGAATTGGGCTAAAAAAATGAAGAAAACAAAATAAGGAAATGAAATAAAAATGAGAATAAAATGTTCAGACAAAATGTGGTGTTTACAATGGATATTTATTTTTCAAATTATAAAATATTTTTAAATTTTTTTCTTTTTGAAATTTGTTAATAAACCCCTGAATATCATAAGAATTCAAAATTTCTACAAAAAATAGGAAATAGGGACCCATAAGGGAGATGAAGATGAGGATGAGAGACAAAATTTTAAACAGTGATTGAGGGGTGGGACATGTCCCCTTTCTCATGGGTACCCATTGTCGTCTCAATAAGTGGCTCATGATATAGTAAAACGATTCATTTATTCTTTTTCGTTATTCAACAATTTCAACTTTCGAAATGTGCAAAATTTTCATAAACTAGGCTTTTTAGTATTAGTTATAGGTCATCCATCGAGATTTTTTCAACCTTATAAATATGATATTCAAAATAACATGTAAAATAGAATGACATATTTATATTTTGTCCACTTATTTAATTATTTAAATATTAACTTATTTTTAAAAATGAATTTATATACTCAATTTTCAATAAGATATATTTAAATAAATTATCATTTTTTTTATAATGATCAACAAACTATTTTTTATTATCCCTCCGTGCATCGCACGGGTCCAACGACTAGTTAGTTAATAGTATGAAACTATTTTATAATAATCATGTACCAAAATTAATCTATATTTTTTTATTATGAGTAACTACTCAATATGATTTGACATGAGTATGTATTCATTGAACTTGTAGAATTGTTTTATACCATCAAAAAATATAAATTAATCCATTTAGATAAAATAATACGAAATTTGTGTCCTTTTATAATTGTATATTTAAATTGATTTTGTTCTATAATATCCATACAATTTGCCAAACACAGATCACTTTGCTTTGAAATTAATTATAATAGAATAAATTCTAATATAATCAAGACTTTAATTTTTATGTATAAATTTTTTTACAAGGTCATCCAATCATGTGTTGCCATATCAGCAAAGCAGTTAAGTCTTACACTCACTAATTAAAAACTCATACAAATAAGATAATTTGATTAAATTATAACATAAAACTGTCAATGTATAAAAATAAATTTTAAAATCAATTCACTCGATTACAATTCTATAAATGCAAAATCAAACACACTATAAAATGCTTTGATTCAATGTTAATAGAATACCACAGCACATAAGAAATAAAAAGTAGTAGCGTTATTTGGACAATAACAACTTTAATTTTCAAATAGGTCCTATAAAATTTAAAGGGATTTCTCCAGTATACTTATAAAATTTATAGGTACTGGTATCTTTTAAATAATTTATGACTAAAAATTTATCATGTGTTCTACTAACTAAATTTATTAGTATTTAAAATATGAATAATTAAATAACAGCTCTTAAATTTAAAAAGGTATCGGTACCTTTAAGGTACTAAAACAAAAACCAAAATTTAACGGTTGTAAATTGAAAAAGAGTTTTGTTATATCTTCTTACTAATTTTTCTACAATTTCTATTCATGCTAAAATAAATAAGAATAATATTTTAAAAACTTAGAAAATGAATTATATATATATATATAATTTATAGATCTAATTAATAGTATGGTTTAGAATTATTCATTGAAAAAATGGAAATCTATAAGGATTATGAGATGATTGGCACTCGAACAGCAATTTTCAAGGAATAATGGTTCCTTTTCCCAAATTATTGTACCAACTAGGAAAAGCAAATAAATAAAATAGTTGCATAACTGAAAACTAAACCGCCGCATAGAGGTGCGAGCAAGAGCCCATTGGAATTTGAGGCTTGGCACGCGTTTGGGGGAATCTGGTTGGGAGAGGCCCAACTCTGTTTGGGGTGCGTCACCCCAGCCACTCCAACATTAAATGCACTGCTTTCTTTCTTACTTGATATTTGAGACGCAGTATTCTCGGTCTGAAATGAACGAAGAGGAGCCCCCGAAAATACCCCCACTCCCACAGTCCCACAGTCCCACCCACTAACCTGCATTTTAGCAGCTACTACTCCCCCTACTGCTAGCCCTCTGCACCTCTACCCCACCATCAGCAGCTTTCCTTCCAATCCAAGATCGACACGTGTCGAAGCAGTCCCACCACCGAAAAGATATTTCACGAGAGCAACAAATCCATCCTTCCACTGCATCATGCAGCCGCTCCAATCCCACGTCACAAGCTTCCCCTACAAGTTTCCTACAAAGCCTCCTATTGGCCCATAACCAAACCAATATTCCCCTTAGGAAAACACACACAAATTTCCCTCCTTCCCTTCATTCCCTCCCCTCTCTTTCTTTCTCTTTATGCTTATGGGCTTCAGCAGCAGCTTCTAAGAAAATACAAGCAAGAACAAAGCAAAGGCGTCACATCAAATAAATATTCACTATTCACACTCATCACTCTCTCGAGCTTCCCGTACCCTTCCCCCTTCCTTTTTTTTTTTTTTTTCCTTCTCTGTCTCTTCTGTTTTCACAATAAAATCTTCCATCGCTGTTGCAATAAAACCTAATCAGAAAAAACAAAAACAATGGTGTGGACTCTGAACCATACTCGCCCCTCTCGATACCGTTACAACGGTTTTTCTGCTTCCAACGGTAATGACGAGAACGGTTACAACCGTTCTGATCCCAGGTCACGTGGCAGGGGCGGTTACGTAACTGGCCGTTCCGGTGGTCGCGGACGTGGCCGGAGGTTCTCTCGTACGGAAAATGACTACTATTCTAACCGGCACGACCCGTTCCCGTTCGCCGTTTCTGACGACTTCAACGCGCTTGATTTGAACGGCGAAGCTGAGAACAATGGCGGCGGAGGCATCAATTTCGACGCGTACGAATCGGTGCCGGTGGAGGTGAGCGGCGAGGACGTGCCACCGCCGGTGAGCGCGTTCGCGGAGACGGGCCTTGACGAAGGTCTGAAGGTGAACATCGAGCGGTGCAAGTACGTGAAGCCAACGCCGATTCAGCGTCACGCGATTCCCATTATTTCTGCGGGTCGTGACTTGATGGCGTGCGCGCAGACAGGGTCTGGTAAAACGGCGGCGTTTTGTTTCCCGATCATATCTGGGATTCTGAAGGACCGTTCTGGGTTTTCATCTGTGAGTCGTGGGGGCATTGTTGCGTATCCCATGGCGCTTATTCTTTCTCCTACTAGGGAGTTGTCCTGTCAGGTTGTTGTTTTTTTTTTTTGTCTCTATTTATGTTGCTATCTTGTGTTTTATTGCTTTTTTTTTTTTTTGCTATTGTAAGATGGAAATTTATTTGAGCTCTTATGGTTTTTGCATTAAATAAAATAACTTGGTAGATACACGATGAAGCCAAGAAGTTTGCTTATCAAACTGGAGTGAAGGTTGTTGTTGCTTATGGTGGCGCTTCTATGACTCAGCAGGTCTTTTCTTTTCTTTTTTTTTTTAGCTCCTTGTACTTCATTGATTATTCTGTTTTTCAATTTGTACAATTTGATTATGAGCTTATATCTTTGTATACTTTAATGTTTTCCATTTTAGTGCAAGGGTTTGTGTTTTTCACTTGTTTGTAGCTTCTTGGATCATTTAGTTTTTGTGTACTTGATTGGGAGTTTTATAAAGGAGGAAAGGGAAGGGCCATTAATGGAGTAGAGAAGAAAGGTGAGGAGTGAAGTGGATGGTGAGGGGCCATCCTTTGGGAGTTTATAATATAATTGGATTCATCCCTTTCCTTCCTTGCCATTCCCTCCATTTTCAATCTTCCAATCATAGGGTTCAATTAGTATTAATAGGTGTTGTATAAATGTAATTCATTAATGCCCCATTACAAAGTGGGTGCTCTTGTTGCGTTTTTTCTTACTGGTATATATCTGTGGTAATCAGTTGATTAATTTTGATTGTTATAAAACTCAAAGCAGCTACGCAATTTGGAAAGGGGTGTTGACATCCTTGTTGCGACTCCTGGGCGCTTGGTGGATATCATTGAGAGAGAAAGGGTTTCGCTAGCAAAAATAAAGTATCTTGCATTGGATGAGGCTGACCGAATGTTGGACATGGGTTTTGAGCACCAGTTACGTAAGATTGTTGAGCAGATGCACATGCCCCCTCCTGGTGTCAGACAGACAATGCTTTTCAGCGCTACATTCCCTGATGATATACAGGTAGATTCACTCGTGCCACAGCCTGTGTTTGCTCATATTTGTATTGGTGTTTTGACATGCTTTCAATACCTGCTTGGTTAAATCTCTTTTCTGAATCCAGTTTGGTATTTTCTGTTTTGATTAATATGAGTGCAATGTTTGGCTCATGTTGCAGAAGCTTGCATCTGACTTCCTATCAAACTACATATTCCTATCTGTTGGACGGGTTGGTTCAAGCACTGAGCTGATTGTACAGAAAGTTGAACATGTTCAGGATATGGATAAAAGAAAACATCTTACGGATCTCCTCCATGGTCAAAGGGCACATGGTGCCAATGGGAGGGTAAAAAAAAAAATTTGGACCAGTTATATTTTGTTATTGTTGCTCGAATACATATTTCTAGTTGAACACGGACATTGGATTATTCATTTAGTTGACTTGTTTCTTGGTATGCAGCCAGCTCTGACTCTTGTATTTGTTGAAACAAAGAGGGGAGCGGATATTTTGGAACATTGCTTGTCGAGAAATGGGTTTTCTGCTATTGCAATACATGGTGACAAAGTTCAAATGGTCAGCACTGTCTGCCTTTTTTTAGCTTTCTTTTCTTTTCTCTTATGATTGTTGCTGTGATTCCTGTGTTATGCTGTGCTGGCTCCTGTTTATATTATTCCTCATTTTCTTTTTTAAGTTTGTTGCTGTTTCATGTTTTCTAATGTCAACATTTTGATAATATGATCTAGAATGTTGGTGGCATGGTTTGGAAAGTTATGGTATATGCTTACATATGAATTTGCTGGTAATTTCTTGGAGGAAGTAGGAAGTAGCAGGTTAGGTCAGTTGTTCGTATCAAAGAATGTTCTTTCATAATTTTTGTTGCAGCGACGAGCAGTTAAATGCTGGTAACAGTGATTTGATTTTCTTGTTACGTGATGGAACCTGTGTGGTGAATGTTAACTCCTCATCATTCTTAATATGTTATTTTTGCCATATTATTTTATAATATTATGAACTAATTTTTGGCTACACTGTATATGAAGGAGAGGGAACGAGCTTTAAGATCTTTCAAAAGTGGTGTTACTCCTATTATGGTGGCAACTGATGTTGCTTCCCGAGGTTTGGATATCCCGCATGTGGCCCATGTCATCAATTTTGACTTGCCAAGAGACATAGATGACTACGTCCATAGAATTGGAAGAACTGGTCGTGCTGGCAAGTCTGGTTTAGCTACCGCCTTCTTCAGCAACAAGAATATTCCTCTTGCAAAGCCCCTTGTTGGACTCTTGCAGGAAGCAAAACAAGAAGTTCCATCTTGGCTGAGCCAATATGCCGAGGGTTCATCTTATAGTGGTGGTAGCCATCGACCTCAGCGCTATGGCGGTGGAAGGCTTGGCGGCCGTGATTTCAGAAATGTCACTGATCCTGAAATTGAGAATTACAACCACTCCAGTACTTATGGCAATGCAGATGATGCTGTTAACTCTTTTGACAAAACAGACTCTAATGGTCATATTGATTCACCTTATGACATCACAAATACAATTTCTGCTGCCAGTTATCATCAGAATGATGCTAACACTGATTTGTATGGAGGTGGAGTGGTTGAAGACGGGCCATGTGGGTACCAAAATATTGTTGCCACGGGGTGGGACTAGATTGGGCTGTTAGCTCTTCACGTAACTCTTTTTTTTTTTTTTTTGCTATGCATTATCGAACTATATACATGCCTTATATACAGTGATGTTGAAGAGTAGTTATCTTCCTTTTCTTTTTTTGTCCTTTTTTGCCAGAGCCCCTATTTTTTTTTTTTGGGTCTTAACAGGATAAGCTCGCTCTGTGGATGTTAGTGCATGTTTAGAGACTTAGTGCCCAGTATTTGAATTGGGGGTAAGAATTGGGTTGGATAGTTGAGTTAACGACTATATGTTATGTTGAGTGTTGGTGATATATGCATATCATAACTTTAAAATTTATGAATCTTCTGATCTTGTATATGCATATTATTATAATTATTATTTCAGAATCATGAATCTCCTGATCTTGTGAATCCTGGTATTGTTGATCTAACTAGATTGTGAAGGAAGATATGAGCGAGCTGGCAATTTGATCAATATTCAACATTCCATTTAGCTCGCAGGTACTCTCTTTTGTGTTTAAATGCTTTAGTGGTTTTAATGTAGAATGCAGACGTGGTCGACAAAGAATCGTGGACGGATTACAACATGATGGCCAGGATATATAGAATAGTTAAGATGATCAAGTATGGTTATAATCCTCAAGTTCAAACTCGTTTTGTTACTTGGGGAAGACCACCTCCGGGTTTCATCAAACTTAACGTGGACGGAAGTTGTTTGGGGAATCCAGGGAAGGGCGGATATGGTGGGGTGTTGAGGAATGATGTCGGGGAATGGCTCCTTGGCTTCTCGGGACAACTTGGGTTTACCACCAACATGCATGCTGAGTTAATAGCACTGCTTGTGGGGCTTTGTTTGGCTTGGGACGAGGGTTACAAAAAGGTGGTTTGTTGTAGTGATTCTTTTGAAGCACTACGACATATTGGGAGGAGGACCACACCACCAACCCGCTTCCATAATAAGTACGGAAGTTTGTTAGCAGATATTAGAAGTTTGCTTGATAGGGATTGGGAGCTACAGGTTTCACACACGCTGAGAGAAGGTAATGTTTGTGCAGATTGGATGGCCAAGCGTGGTGCACATCATGAGCACGATATTCTGCTTTTGGCTTTGCCCACCTAAGGCTCTTCGTCGGTCTCTCCTAAAGGATGCCATGGGAGCTTTCTACCACAGGGCTTAGTGTTGTTTCTGTGTCTCGTCAAGTTATTTTCAAACGCATCTAGAAAACAATTTAGTGGTTTAATTATGATTTACACAGATCTTTTAAAGATTCACTTGTACGAGTAGAAGTGGTTCTTCCTTTGTTGCAAAATTTTCCAGGAGGGGCTTAAAAAAATGATTTTAATTGGCATGCGCTCAGAGAGTAAATTATTTTTACGCTATCAAACAATTGACAAATCATTAGTTATATAGTTTTTAAAAATTTGAATTTAGAGTTAGTTGTAAAATGAGCTATGTGGCAACTTTTTATTGGTTGACATTGTAAAAAAAAAAATTAACTAAAAGAATTGTATAAAAAAAATCGACTGTTAGATGCATTATTAATGGTAAAAATTTACTAATTTCATTTTTGTGACTAATCATATATTTATTGAAGGTTAAATTTAAATTTGATATATTAATATGTAAAATTTTTTACATTATCATTAAATCAATTTTTTTATTTGCATGATCCTTTAAATAATATATATGAAACTCAATTACTACAAATATGGTGATTCATGACTAAATAATAGGATAAAATGTACACAAAAAAATAATAGGATAAAATTTTTTCAAGCTGTTAGTATATTTTTATTAAAAATTTATCGATATTAGTCTGTTAGGTTTGGTTAAAACATAAAATTTATCTACCTCTATTCATAGCAACTAACCAAACATATCAAAAAAAAAAAAAGGTGTTTGCTGGTACCAGCTTAAAAGAACAAAGTGCAGTATGGAACAGTGTTATTTGTAACATCTGCACGTATCTAGTTGGGAGTGGCTACACTAGTCTAATAGAATTCCCACTCACTCAACTTTTATTTGATTTGTCTAAATTATCTTTTTATTCTCTTGTAATTAAAATATTATCTATAGTTACTTTTAATTTTAATAAACCTCAATATTGTCAATTTTTAAAATATTTTTTCATAGAGTTAATTTCTATACACTAATAATATTAAAATTTTATATTATCATCTAATTATGTGTTGTCAAATAGAACAAAAGAGATAGTTAGATCTCACATTACTAATTAAATAGTTAAGTAAATGGAATAATTTAATTGAATGACAGTGTAAAAAAAGTTTACACTTGTCATGACCCAACCTATGTCGTATCAGCATATAGGGAGCACCTTTTCCAGTAAGCTTTAACACCCAAAATTTTCTAGGAAAACGGATAGAGTCTCCTTTGTTTCTTGAACATTTCCCAAATACAATTATAACCTGTCATATCCATAAACAAATCCACATCACTTGGGCATCAGACAATCATAGAATGCGCCTTTCCAGCATATAATATCTCAATATATTCCAAGTACCAAATTAGTTTTCATACTCTATTAAAAATAATACAAAAAAATAGTTCAAAACTAATATTATATTTAGTTTACAAACCTTTTCCATAAAATAATCAAAATATCTAAGTCATAAGTTCTCAAACATAACATCATATAAGTCTAAGGACCCTGCCTGTGACATATGGAGCATCTGACAAACTAACTGGCTAAAACAAACTGAAACTCTAACATAAAGGGCCTTCATAAGAAGGCTCACCAACTTGAAATCATCTAAAGCTAAGTCGGAGGAACAGAACTAGAACCATCACCAGTACCTGTATCTGTAAAAAAAAAATGGAAGACAACGTGATGAGTTTTGTAACTCAGCGAGAGATAAGATATTCATAGTTTACTAAATGTAAGTATAAAATAATATAAACATAATAATATATATGTATTCATAAAAATATAAATCTATCCATAACATGAGATTTCTTGATAACGTAGTTTTACATAATCACATAATTTCAAGTTTAATAGGGAGTTATCCGAAGCAGAACAATAACAAGTCCAGACCTAACCCAAGGTCATGTGTGAGTTAGCACCACACCTGCTAACTGGAGTTAGCCTATAGCCAAATACAAATCCAGACATAGCTATAGCTATGTATGGGTTAGCACCACACCTGCTAACTGGAATTTCTCATGGTGCGCTGAGACTAACGTCCCTGTCGTTAACTACAAGTTCTAACTATGGAATTTTCCCCCAAATTAACTCAAAATCATACACTTTCCCCTTCCAGGATATTTTACAACACAACGTCCATCCTCATGTTATATGAAATACAAGAGACACAAAATATACTCAAATTTAATAAGTAGTATAAGATGTTCTAAAATTCAATATTCATTGTAGTTTGACTAAAAATAGCTAAATAGGCATAATAGCCAAATTCTGGCCTCCAATTGAAAATTTCCTTTTCAAACAGAAAGCATAATTTTCGATAAATAAATTATTATGCATAAAGTAACATACAGATACACTATCTACTCATAACTATTGGTTCAAAGAATCGAAGAACAACCCATTTGATGCCAGCAATTCAAGTGTTGATACCCAATTGCTCTATTGCTCTAGGAACGAGACAATATTAATATTTATGAGCTAACTACGCTATCAATTAATATCAATTAGTCTCAAATCACTAAGATCCCCAAATTCAAGGGTTCAAGAAACCTAAAAATATTTCTAAAATAATTAGAAACTTTAATAATTTAAATAGAGTAAAGTAAAAGTTTATTTACCACTTGGAGAGTAAAATTGGTGAAGAAAATCACTCCAATTCCTTCTAAAACTTCAAGCTCTCTAATGGAGATTAGAGAGAAAATGGAGCTAGAGGAAAGAGAGAACAGTGAAAGGTGATAAAGAAGAGGAGGAGATGATGATGATGGAGGTGGTGGTAATATTTTGTGAAGATAAGGAGAAGAAGAAAGAAGAGAACGAAGGGAGAAGAGAAGAGAGGAAGAAGAATGAGGAGAGTGTCACATGAGTTCATACAGAGAAAAGAAGAAGAAGAGAAGGTAAATAAAAATAGAAAAGTTTATGGTAGTCTATATCACCTGAGGTGCACTGTGATTCTCACTTTTTTTTTTAAGGTTTCACAACACTGTCAATGTATTAAAATTAATTTCTTTTTAATATACAACTCCTTATTTTTGTTATTTAAAAAAAATTCAATTTTTGCTCTTTCTTTCATAGTACATATTAAATTTAATTTCTCACATCGAAATAAAAAAATACATAATTATGTTTTAAAATAGTAACGTATCATGAACCTTTTTTTAATTAGTGTAACATTGTATAATTTTCTATTTTACAAAGCAAACCATTTTTTATTATTTTTTATTTTATATTATATAGAAATATCATGAGAAATGATATACGAAGAAGAAGAGTGAATGAATGAAAATTGAAATGATAGTTCCATTCATTTATAGACAAGGAGCGCTAGCACAACATGTGAATTTCACATAAATATTTATCATAGAAAAAAGAGAAAAAATAAAACTAATATTTAATTTTTTTTAGGAAAAATAATTTATTTTAAGAGATTCACCAAAGGTCAACTATTTTTCTCTTTCTTCTATCTTACATGACATATTTTCATTCCTCATTATATTTATATATAATATTAAAACAAAAAGAATAAAATATTGTATGCTGCTTAATTTTATACAAAAAAAATTGTATGTTGTGTGAAATAGAATTGTTTAAAAATATTGTTATATAAAAAAAAGTGACGTGGAGTTATCATTTTAAAACATAATTATATTTTTAATTCTAGTGTAATAAATTATATTTAATATACATGTACAATTAAAGAATGTGCACATGTTGAAAGTTTTTAACAAATAAAAAAATCACAAAAACAAAGTAATAGACTAACAGTTTATTAAATTTTTTTTTATAAAGTTAATAATATTCAAGTTATTATAATGAAAAGTAACAACAAATAATAATTTAATTATAAAAGAAAATAAAAGGATATTTTAGGTAAATTAAATAAAAATTAAGTTAGTGAGAGTGGCAATAACAAAATTGGGAGTAACAATAGCCATTCCCTATCTACTAAAAAGAGATGTATCTATTTTTTATAATATTTAATATAATACAATTACGATTTACGAATGGTTTTATTAATTTAAAGATAGATACACATCTACTTTCACTTGTTGTTTGGTACCAACAAGGGCCAAAGCCCAAATAATCAGAAGATCCCTCAAAAATCTAAGATACTAGTTGAGACCAGACTGAAAAGAAACTTCTTAGTGAGTGTGTTTGCGTGTTCCTCCAACTTTTTGGAATTTTCCTTTGGAGAATCTCCCAGTCTAAAATAGCTATTAATTTTTGGGCCTCTAATGATGATAACAAATATACTGTGTTGGGGTCAAATCCTTTTTATAGGTATTATACATCATGTCATGTGACTAATATAATTATCATACTTTGTACCATGGCTGCCATGTATACTCTAATGGTAAATAAACTCACTTGATTGAATTGAATAAATAAAAGAAGTGGATACAATTACATGCAACTATATTATGATAAGATATATATTATGTAAAGTGAGAAAAGTTTGACCATGGACTTCCTCTCAGTGTGCACAGTCATTATTTATTTTTGCACATAATAGAGCTTGATATGTTGATAAAATAAATCATTTTTTGTGGCCTTCAATTTCAAAATATAAGGAAATATTTTTCTCACAAAAAGGGGTCCCTTGACTAAATGGTAAAAGAGTATATCTCATTAATCTAGAATGGGAAAGATTATTTGATGCAGGAAATATTTCTTTCATATGGAAAGATCAAGCCTATTCAAGAAATATTGAGACAACAAAGAAAAATTTGTGCACTGAAAATCAGCTTGATTTGAAAAATCTCCCTTATGTGGCAACGGTTATCAAGTTCAAAATTCTTACGATGTACTTTTACTTGTTTTCTAGTTATTCTTTGACCTTGAATATGAAAATGAATCAAGCCTCCTGTGTAATTTGTTTTCGATTGTTAGTAGAGAAATCTCATCAGCTGGTAAAGACTGGAGTAGACCCCATTTGAACAGCAAACCAATATAATGTTATGGTGTCAAGTATCTCTTACCTCACACTCTTCTTTTATATATATACCGTGCAAAGTTTGCTTTTGAAAATCTCGTAGAAATATGCTAGACTTCCACCAATATCTAGTGCATTGCTTGGGAGCTTTTTTAATTCATGTATTTAAGTGTGCAATAAATATATAGTAAAAAAAAAAAAGATGGAAGACTTGACTCCCCTCTCAAGTCTGGGGATACCATCAATAGCAGAAAGCTTATTTCGTGGAAGGTGCGTTCTGGTGTGCCCGAGGCTTTTCACAAGGAATGGTGAAATGACTCCGTGCCAAATGATGAGTGGGACGCGTGGCACCTGCTTTCAACTACGTATGTGCAGAAGAAACGAAACAACCACTTACACTGCATACAATTTCCCTATTCAATCGGATAGTCTCCAACTCATCAGCCAACCAAATCTAAACCAACAATGTACTGTTTCTAATTAAACTAATCAATCAAGATTATTGACAATTAATCTTAAAAGAAAAAAAAAATGTAAATGAAACATGTAGGAAACTATGAACTGCGCCGCATGTACACTCTCTCTTGCTGTCTTTCATTTTGCGTGTGCACTAGCATTATTAGCAAGCGCAGAAGTCGACGTGTTCGTCGAGGGGACTCGGGTTGGATTAGCATTCTCGAGCATCCAGAGGTGTTCGAAGACGTACGACAACCTGATGACGCGCCACATTGATGGTGGTGTTGGTGATGTCGTGGTGGTGGTGTTCATCACGTAACCTCTTGATGAGTTCGCGGAAGAGAGGGTGGTCGACGGCGTCGAAGGTGACGCGGTATAGGTGGTGGGACTTCCCGATGTGGACAGGGTGAGGTCCGATCTGGTGGAGGAGTAGGAGAAACCAACCACCACCACCACTTTAACGACGAACATTAAGCACGTACCACATACTCAGAGAGTTGAAAGTAGGTGCCACGCGTCCCAATCATTATTTGTCATGTAGTCACTTCACTATTCCTTGTGAAAAGCCTCAGGCAAGCTAGAACGCACCTTCGTGGAAACGTAACATAAATAGGAGAAGAGGCCGAGCCTGCTGCTGCTGCTCTGTCTTTGCCCCTGTAAACAATTCTTACTTACTTACTTACCAGGCTCACTTCAAAAAGAACATGACGCTGACGTCCTTGCTTATCCAAGTTCAGAGATGGCTGATGCAGCCTCGTGTATGGAGATTCGTTGGTTTTTCATCAACTGTGGTTGCACTACTTTGTTATGCTCTCAGCTCTTCCTTCAACCATCTGTTTGGAGGCTGGAACTTGTGGAAAATATGTGTTTATAGTGTCCTCAGTTTCATCTTCTGCTTTGCGGTTCTGTTTGCAAAGGTGTGGCAACCCTCGAATAGTATCAGGTTCAAAGCTCATACGGCATTTTTGGTTTTGACCCTCACCTCCGTCTACTCATTTTTCTACGACAAAATGGTAAACGAGAAACCAGATGCTTATAGCTTGATATCGTGTGCTGATGTCCCTCAGCTTGTCGAGGCAGACTCACTTTGGATTCGAGGTGGATCTGCTGTATTTTTTCCTGGGAGCTCTTGTAGTACAACTCATGAAAATAAAACTATTGTTGGGTATTGTTGGGGCATGTTTCGGCTATTCCCTTATCGTTCTTCGTTCCTCTTTAAACGCCCCACTAGAAAGCGGTTATCGTGAAATCCAAAATTCACATGACGTAGCTGTGCCCGCTGATATTGCTGACATCATGCCAAAACTCACGGCTTGTATGGAGGCATTTATGAAGAATAAAGGGGAGGTGATCGATATGCTTCTCGTGCGCGTGCAAGCATACATGGAAGAATACGATGACCCCAATAACAAGGACCATATTCCAATTGACAACAACTTGGTGATCGATGCGCTGCAGTCGGACATTGTCAATAACCTCAGTGACGCCGTGAAGCTCATGGTGGCCGCCGGATTTGAGAAGGAGTGTTGCGATGTGTACAGCAGTTGCCGCAGGGAATTTGTAGAAGAAATCCTGTGGGGTTGTCGAGTTCGTCGAGGATATTGGACGTTGGAGAAGAAGTTAAGTTTCTCGAACACCAAGTTTGTCGAGGACGTTGTCCAAGGTAGTGAGTTTGAGATTTGGGTTGAAACTTTACACATAGCTATGAGGATACTGTTTCCGAGCGAAAGGAGACTCTGCGAGCGCGTCTTCTCGGGGTTCACTTCGGCCACTGATCTCGCTTTCATGGATGTTTGCAGGGAACTCACGATCAGCCTACTAGATTTCACCAACAGCGTTGCTGCTTGGAGCAAATTGCCATTTGTTTCGCCCAAAATCCCTAACGTGTTGGCGACATTACATGGCCTAATTCCAGAGTTCCAATCACTGTTTTTTGAGCTTCCCAACGATCCACTTAGAAATAAAGCTATCAACGCTTGCAAGAGATTGGAGGAAGCTACCAAAGGCATTTTCATGGAGTTCGAGAATTGGATTTGCCATGACAGAGCCATGGCAGATTTTTCTGGTTGGATTTATCCAATTTCTCGCCATGCGATGGTGTTCCTTGGTGGTGTTTCCGAAACTAGGATCTTGCTTGAGAAAGTTTTCCAAGAGAATTCCTTGGTTGCCCATGGGGAGGGAACCTCTTCTTCCCTCTCTATGCAGACGGCTAAGACAATGGAGTTGCTAGATCGCCATTTGGAAGTCAAGTCCAAAAACGATGCGGACCCTGCTTTGTACTTTTTTTTAATGATGAATAATCGTTGTTACATAGAACAGAGGGTAAAAGAGTCGAATGAATTGAGGAAAATTTTGGGCGACGATTGGATCCAAAAGCACCATGCAAAAGTCCAACAAAGCCTTGAAGACTATCAAAGAAGCTCATGGGATAAGGTTCTCGGCCTTTTGAAGCTGGACGGGAATGAACCAATAACAACAGAGTCCATGATAAAGAACCTCGAATTGTTCAACATGCAGTTTAAGGAGATATGCAGGACTCAGTCTACATGGTTTGTCCTTGATGAGGTGCTAAGGAGAAAAATAAGAGAGTCCTTAGAGAAAATCCTGTAGCCAGCTTATGGGAAATTCATTGAAAGGTTGCACACAATTCTTGGTCCGCAGGCTTCTGGGTATATTGAGTATTCAATGTATGACATTGATGCTCTACTCAACGATTTGTTTCGTGGACCACTGGCAAAGAATCAGTAGCTGGAAGAGAAGGTAAGACAACGCAAGCTTGTGCCAAATTACAATACAAAATGTTCACCATCAAATTATCATCATCATCACAGACATAATTATGAAGCATTTGTGGCCTTGTTATATGTAAATTGTATGTTTTCAGCTCAGGTTCTTGTGCACTTCCAATTTTTTCGCTTTTTACGTTTTAGGATTAGCTCAGTTCAAGTCCATGTTGCGGCGGTGACTATGCTTTTGCTCTTGGAAAAGGATTACAAATTTTTTCAAATTCTATTTTTGTTAATTAAGAGGATATTTATTTTTCTCTGATATGTTACTGGACAAGAATCGAGAATTGAAGTTGATGGGTTCTCCAACTAATCAATTAGGAATAATGAAATTGTATTGGGCCAAATAAAATTATTCAATTAGTTCCTTCGTTAATATTTATTAAACCACAACTAATTAAGTGATGATGTGTCACCGTGAAGTGACATCTTGTCATTGTAATTTTAATTCAAATAGGTCATTTTGGTCCCTCACAATAAATTAAATGAGTCATTTTAGTCTTATTGCATTCATTGTTCAATGGTGTTTCAATTCCAATCCTCATCAGTACTCATTAATTTGTTCATGGATTTAAAAGGATCCACGGAAATAAGATGTCTTGAGCAATTGGTGTACATCACAGACGCAACTTTAGCATTTGTAAAATTATATGAAATAAGATGTCATCTCCCAACTATGAGACCATCAGCCTCTACTGCATCAAGGTCATCTCCTCCATCAGAGGCTGTTTCAAAGGAGACAATTGAGGGAGCAAGTTCTGGAACTGCATCAAGGTTTGCTAACTTCATGACATTTGTGCCAACTCTAGGATTCATCCCTCCAAGGAAGAAGAATTAGTGCTCAGGGCTGAACTCACATTGTATAAGTTCTGGAACCGCATGCCTGATTTTGTTTTAGGGTGAACTCATTTTATATAAGACTGAATTCATTTTGGAAAAGGGCTTACTTTATTTTATCTTGTTATATGACTTCATTTTGTATAGCCCTTTATCCTTAATTTGTATAGCCCTTTATTTTGAGACCAGTGACTTGAATAGGGCAATGGTCCTTTTTGATACTCACTTATTTCGAAATATTTATGGAATCGGAACATAAGACATTTGGTTATTTTCATTGAACTAGCTTATGTGTGATAGATTATTTGATAACTAGTGACAGGCTATTATAATGGTCTAGTGAGACTATTGCATTGGAATTACAGGTGCTGGATATTACCTATACATAGTTCAAATTTGTAACTTGTGAGTTCCCCTAGATAGCAATGCCTAAGACCAAAGAAAGAAAACATGTACATCTCACCTCTTGAAGAAAATTTGCCACTCCTTTTCTCCTTTTCTTTCACGACACCAGATATTTTTTCAATATCTACACACGTATCCATCTCTGCACAGTTCATGATACGAGTTTAGGAGGGCAAATTTGACATTTTAAGACTTGAATTATTGGCTTAATTTGCATTAATAAAATATTCCAGCCATGTTGGGCCAAGTTTGGTTTATTTATTTTATTTTATCAGTTTTTATTTTAAAATGTTTAAGACTTGTTTTATTTTATGTTTATTAAGCCCAATTGGTAGTGTAGTAATTTTGGCCTAGTCTAGTAGGGTTAGGAAATAGATTTAACCTAAATAAGAGGTATAAATACCTCAAAACTTAGCAGACACGTGTTTTAGTTTTTGATGTTGAATGAAATTTCTTGGTTTCTTTTAAGAAACTTTGTGCGTACAAGTGAGGTAGAGTGATTCTCTTGGCTTGTTGCATCAGGAAACTGAATAGAGGATTACAAGGTAGAGTGATTCCCTTATGATATTTATTTGGTTTTCAATCCTATCATCTTTATCAATTGTGTGTTGGGGTTTCTGGGTCTTAATATCTACGGGGTTCCGCATCATTTGGTATCAGTTTCAGGTATTAGATAAATTCCTATTTATCTATTTTAATTCTTTCTTTCTTGAGTCTATCATCGTTTTCTTCATTTTTTTAATCCTTCTCTGCGTTTGATTCTTTTCTTTTATTTGGTTTCCAGTTTCTTTTGTTCTTTCCATTTCGTTTCAACAAATTTTTTTTAAAAAAAAAAAAAACAAAAAGAACCTTTCCTGTTCGTGATGTCATTGTGGTGCACTCCCCTACATTCAATTTCACATCATCTCCATTCCCATTTCTTTCCATTACTAGCGTAAAGCCACTGCACTCAAAACCAAAAAAAAAAAATCAACAGCCACAGATTAAAAAAAAAAGTGAGGCGCTGAAAAAAAAACCGTGCAAAAAAAATTTCAGATTTTTTTCTTTTATTATTATTATTATTAATACTTTGTTTTGTCCTTCCAATTTTTTTTTTTATTTTAGTCTCATTATTTCTTTCCAATTCTTTGATTATTCCTTATGTCATTTAAATATTACTTTGAACTTTATCTTGTTTGAGCTTATTTGGTTTCTGAAGTGCAACATTTATTAGGGATCCAGAGGATAAAAGCCATATTGAGTGCAAATCCGAATGTCCACTTTTGAGTGAAACACTTGAGCGGGTACTTTGTGAGGTTGTCTTTTTATTACTTTACAGATTGTTCAAATGACTATTAACATATCTGGAGGTGGTAAATATGTTGATAGAAGGAATGCCATAAAGCTTCTTCTACGCCAATGTCAGTAAATAAATAGTAGATTAGATAAAATGGAAGTGCGACTACAGGAGGTGTGCCAATCTAGGTCCAAGGATAGTGTCAAGGTTATTCCACGAAACCGATATCGTCACAATGATTCTTATCATGAGCAATTTGAGGAGGAGCTTGATGCTAATTTTGTTTGGCATAGACGAGTTGGAGATAACATGAAGAAGTATCCAAAATCACACCATGACAAAGGTACCTCTAATTTATCTTCTCCTATTACCACTTTGAGGCATACTGATATTATGTGCTCTCAATGTTTGAGATTGGGTCCTTGTGAATATGATTGCCCAATTAAAAGAACATTGGATGTTAAGAAAGATAAAGTTGTGTCTGATTCTGATGGTGGTTATGAGTCTATTGATAATGCTACTATGCCATCTTTGGAGGATTGCTTTGATAACAATGCACATGTTGACATTGTTGAGCATTGTGAACCTCTTGCTGCTTCGCCTATATTGGATTTGCAAGTTCATATGGACAACCTAGAGCACAGTGAACATATTGTTGTGCCACTATCTTCCAATGAGGTGTATCTTGATCAAATCAAAATTGAACAATATTCTTTTGGGAATTCAGAGCAAGAAGTACTAGCAAGAGAAGATCAAACAGAGGTCAAAAGTGAACAGAATGTAGAAACAGGCTTATTGGTGAGTGTAAAGGAAGAACATATTGTGAAAAATGAGCAGGGTGATAAAGTTGAATGGATACCACGTTTTTGTGCAAGAGAGAAATATTTTCAGTGTGGTTTGTTCGACAGGAGAGCTTTTGTTCCGATTTGGTTCAATAAAGCTTCACTCTTTGCAATTGCATTTACCCCAAATTTTCCATGTCATTTTGTCTCTTTGTTGCAAGAATTTGAAGATGTTGTGTTTGACCCTGGACCATGTTCGGTGCTAGCAAAGGCAACTGGAAATGCATACAAGATTCGAGGACGAATCTTTTTTTGAGGAAGGAGGGAATGATACGAGCTTAGTAGGGCAAACTTGACATTTCAAGACTTGAATTATTGGCTTAATTTGCATTAATAAAATATTCCGGCCATGTTGGGCCAAGTTTGGTTTATTTATTTTATTTTATCATTTTTTATTTTAAAATGTTTAAGACTTGTTTTATTTTATATTTGTTAAGCCCAATTGGTAGTGTAGTAATTTTGGCCTAGTCTGGTAGGGTTAGGAAATAGATTTAACCTAAATAAGAGGTATAAATACCTCAAAACTTGGCAGACATAGGTTTTAGTTTTTGATGTTGAATGAAATTTCTTGATTTCTTTTAAGAAACTTTGTGTGTACAAGTGAGGTAGAGTGATTCCCTTGGCTTGTTGCATCACGAAACTGAATAGAGGATTACAAGGTAGAGTGATTCCCTTGTGATATTTATTTGGTTTTCAATCCTATCATCTTTATCAATTGTGTGTTGGGATTTCTGGGTTTTAATATCCACGGGGTTCCGCATCAGTTCACAAGTACAAATCAAAACTCTTGGAAAGGATCTGCTCTCACACAATCTTGAAGAAAACTATTTGGGAACCTTACACATTGAGCCACATTAAGGCACGGATCAGTCCAAGTTGCATTAATAGAGAAATTTGTATTTTTAATATACCATGTTTCATAAATTTTACAAATGTTAAAGTTGCATTTGTGATGTGCTCCAATTGCTGGAGACCTCTTATTTTCTTGTGGATCCTTTTAAATCTATGAACAAATTGATGAGTGCCGACGAGAATTGGAATTGAAACACCATTGAATAGTTAATGCAAGAGAATTAAAATGACTCATTTGACATGTTATGGGGGATCAAAATGATCCATTTGAATTAAAATTACACATCAGATGACAAGGTGTCGCTTAATAGTGACACATCATCACTTAACTAATAGTGGTTTAACAAATATTAATAGAGGGACTAAATTAATTTATGGTTATAAACATAAGGGATCAAATTGCCTATGGTTATAATCAAGTTCCCAAATTCACAATCAGATCAAGTATGGTTATAATCCTCAGGTTCGAACTCGTTTTGTTACTTGGGAAGACCACCTCCGATTTCATCAAACTTAACGTCGACGGAAGTTGTTTGGGGAATCCGGGGAAGGGCGGATATGGTGGGGTGTTAAGGAAATGATGTCGGGGAATGCCTCCTTGGCTTCTCGAGACAAATTGGGTTTACCATCAACATGCATGCTGAGTTAATAGCACTACTTGTGGGGCTTTGTTTGGCTTGGGACGAGGGGTACAAAAAGGTGGTTTGTTGTAGTGATTCTTTGGAAGCACTACGACATATTTGGGAGGAGGACCTCACCACCAAACCGCTTCCATAATAAGTACGGAAGTTTGTTTGCAGATATTAGAAGTTTGCTTGATAGGGATTGGGAGCTACAGGTTTCACACACGTTGAGAGAAGGTACTGGTTGTGCAGATTGGATGGCCAAGCATGGTGCACATCATGAGCACGATATTCTGCTTTGGCTTTGCCCACCCAAGGCTCTTCGTCGATCTCTCCTTAAGGATGCCATGGGTGTTTTTTCTCCACAGGGCTTAGTATTATTTGTGTGTCTGGTCAAGTTGTTTTCAGACGCATTTAGAAAAAATGTAGTAGTTTAATTATGATTTACTCGGATCATTTAATGATTCCCTTGCACAAGTAGATGTGGTTCATTGAGAGTGCGTTTCATTTGTAAAAATATTTTTTATTTTTATTTTTGAAAAAGATTTTTATTTTTATATTTCCAAAATTTGAAAATGTGTTTGCTTTAAAAAAAATAGATCATATTTTCAGAAAGTAAAAACAGAAAAAATATACTGTTTGTTTTCGGTATTTTCAAAATCAAGTTTAACATAATAATATTATATTTTATTAAATAATAAAAGATATGCATATATTATTTACATTGGTTCATCTAGAAAAATAAAAATTTTAGAAATATATTTGACTCAAAAAAATAGAGTATGTTTCCAAATAAAGAACATATTAAAAATGTGTTTGGTATGTTCATCTTTAATTTTTTTAAACTAAATTTAAAATAATAGAATTATAATTTTAAAATTTATCATTACAAATGTTGATTCATTTACAAATTATTGATGTGGTAAAATTTGAGTTTTAATTCGAAAAAGTTTTAAGTTAAACAAAAATTCATAAATTTCCTCAAAATAATGAACAAATTCCCAGAACAACTACCTGCTCCTTGAACCACAACCACTGTCACTGTCTTCACCATGAAACCCCCATAATCCAGGCCACGGATAGCATTCCTCAACGTTTCTTGCTTTACCATACATTGCCACCAGCACTACTCAGCCTCGTCCTTGTTTAGCTGTGACCCAACTCAATGATGCAACCCACCATCATCATCAAACCAAATATTGGCGCAGCCAGCATCAAGCCCTCACACCACCACCTTCCTGTCCATACTCATCCTTGTCCATGGTCTAGGCAGAAACTACTATCAACCATTGCAAATCACCACCATAGCAATTGCATAGAGCAAAATGTACGCACAGCAAAGCAAATTGCGACATCTCGAACCAGTTGCGTGGGCAGGGCTTTGCAGATCAGTGACGGAGCAAACAGTGCGAATGATCTCTGGTGGGCCTGGGTAGTGGCGTGATAGCGGCCTCAGGTGTTGTGGGCGGTGATGCTAAGTGAGGAAACAAAGTTCAAAAAAGGAACTTCCTTGTCTCTGGAATGGTCAATTTGTTCTTGTTTGAAAACAGAAATACAATTTGATTATAAAGGTGAAGAAAATATTTTGTCCGGTATCCTTATTTATTTATTTTATTTTCCTTTCTTTTTTTACTTTTTTTTCATTTCAAATAAAAAAAAAAAGAGAAATATGTGTGTCAGCCTAATCCCCTTAATCTAAGTCCGAGCACAAGCATTCTTGATATGTTAACTAGTCATTTTACCCGTGCAACGCACGGGGCGATAATAAAAAATAATTTGTTGGTCATTACTATAAAATAATAATAACTGAATTAAATATACTTTATAGTAAATTGAATATATAAATTAATTTTAAAAATAAGCTAATAGTTAAATAACTAAATAATGAACAAAATATAAATGAGTATATATCTAAAATGAGTATTCTATTTTATATCTTACTTTAAATATTATATTTATAGAGTTGAGAAAATTTCGATAAATGACTTTTAACTCATCATCAAATATGTCTATTTTATGAAAATTTTAAATATTTTGATAGATAAAATTATTGAATTATGAAAGAAAATAAATGAGTAATTTTACTGTATCATGAGCCACTTACATCTTTTTAGTAGATTAGAATATTTTGTCTATAGATATATAATTAAAAATATATTTTATAATTAATAAAAACAATGAATAAATTTAAGTTACGCTATTTCAATCACACCTCCTTTACTTTTACATCTTTTTAGTAAAATAAAATATCAAATTTAAAAGATATGTTGTAATTAATAAAAAAATGAATAATCTTAATTTATGTCATTTCAATTACGACCCATTTCCTAGAGTGTTACAATAATTAAATGTGACTACTTTCTAAAATTTAGATTATGTTGTATAAACTGATGTATAATTAAAAAATAATTAATAACAATTTAAATACTTTAGATTTTATCATCTACATTTTAAAAATCATTTTAATTGATAATACTTATTGAATTTAACAAGATATATAAATGTTATTTACTAAATTAATAAATTTAACATGAAATAAATAACAGTTGATGAAATTTGCATAGCATTTCTGCTCTAGTTCTCCCTTTATACAAACTATGTAATATTCTTATTCCTTGCACATGCTTAACACATACTATTTAACCATCATATGCATAATGGCCGCTTCATACAAAATATGTAACATTTTTTGCTCCTCTCTTTGTCCCATATAAATTATATAATATTTTTGCTTCCTATCTCCGCTTCTTGCAAATTAAATTGCATAACTAAACTTTCCACTTCATATCTTTATGACCCACTTTTTTTGTCCCCGTTCCCAATCTTGGTCTTGAGTCTCGAGGAATATAAAAAATAAAGAAACCTAGAAAGAAACAAAATTTTGCTATAATTATAATAAAATTAAATTGGTATAACCCCTAAATCCACCCAATAGCCATAAATAATATTTTTGTAAAATCAAACTTTAAAAGTAATTTTCAAGCATAATGTACTCAATGCTCTCACTCGCATAATAAACTACGCATCTCATTTGAGTTGTTTCCATATATATATATATATATATATATATATATATGATGCAACCAAAAAAATTAATAAATTATGAGTTAGGTGAATCATTATCATTATACACATACACGTTTGACAATTATATGTTTGGTATTAATATTAGTGAGAAAAATGTTCTATGACAAAATACTTTTATTATTTGGATATCATTATCTTAAATAATTTTAATAGGCAACATAAGTTGTAAACTTTATACAATTACTCATCACAGATTTTTTTCAACTCATTAAATTCATGACAATTTTGTCAATCAAAATATAAATATTGTTTTTTTACGTGAATAATAGCTACAGTTGCAAGACTTAAGTCTACAATTGAAATATTTTTAAATTAAAAATAATTTTTAATAATACATGTATGATGCTTATATTTTTTAATCACAGTTTGAAAAATCTTAGCTATATGATAATAAGTATTTAAATGTAACATATTAATTTAAATTAAGTAGAAATTTATAGCCATTATAATAAACTAACATCGAATGAGACTTATTCTTGGTAATATCAATCAATTGTATTTTAACAATAAATGGGACTTAAAATTAGGATTTTACATATATTAACACTAAGTTTTATTTTTTTTAAGAAAAAGAAAACATTGATGTTAAGCTAGAAACGATTTCTCGAAGTTGGTGTGTTAAAATGACTTGGCAAGGGACGCTTAAGTATGGCAAGGAAATTAATTTTCAATTATATGATTTTTTTAATCTTAAATATTAAATATAATATTTATAAGGCATAAGGCATTATGTGATGAGATTTTCTTTTAATTAAATTGAACATTTATTTAAATATTATAGTTTGATTCATGAGACAATACAACAAATCAATATTTTTTATTCTTCTTTTAATTAGACTTTTAATTTATTATGATATTAAGATTATATAGATTCAATACTTCCTAAAATTAGTGTGTCAAAATAATTCATCAATATCAATTAATTAAGAGCATCCCTAATATTTGTATTTTATAATAGATTCCATATTAAATTGATGTCAATAAAAGATAATATCAGAAAATTGATATCAAATGAAAAAAATAGTAAATCAATTATAATTTTTATTTATTTTATTTTTATTGTAAGTTGGATTTATTTTAGGTCCATATATATCATTATTGATTGTTGATATATTATTGATGATTAATTGAGAAATTATTTTATTTTAAGTTTATTTGAATAAACTATTTTTTATTTTATTTTAATTTTAAAATAATATTGAATTATGGCTCTATTAAATTAATCAAAAAAATTTGGGAAAATTAAATATATTAGATAAAATATAAATAATGCATTATATTTAGAATTTTAAAATTAGGATGTTATATAAAAAAAAATTAATTAGTAAGTTAAATTAAAAAGAATATTATATTAAGATTCCTTTAACTTTGCTAATGATTAATCTAGTTTAAGTCCATGCCTTTTTTTTTTATAGATTAGTTATCTTTTGTTATAGTGGAAACTTGACTTAATTCAATTGAATATTTTAATATAGTTAAATTGATGTTCAATGCATATTCTAGTCATTTTTAGAGAGATTATGGTTCAAATCGACTTGTTTGAATAACCTGTCCTAAGTACGCGTACTTAACAAATCGACTTGTTACTTTCATATGCATTGTTTTTCATTCAAATATTTAAATCGTGTATGAGATTCAAAATTAATTTCAATAAAAAATCAAACATCAAATTCAAATTTTCAATATTTAGGTAGTGTATCAAATTTAAAATTAGTTTCAATAAAAAAATCAAACATCAAATTCAGAACAAAAGCTGAAAAACAAACTCAATTATCTCCCCAAATTAAGATTCGAAATATTTGAAATGCCTAAAAATTGTGTGTCACAACCCAACTTGGGAGCGTGACCGGATGGATGACATGGCTCTCTAAATGCATAATTTATCATAAATATAATTCAAAATATGATCTCTTTGAAATATAAACATTTCCTCTAATTAAAACATAATGCTCAATTTCATAAACTGAAAATATTCAATAATTAAATCTCTAAAAGCTCTTATCCAAATTTGCTGATTTATGATTCATAACTGTCTCATTACATAAGTCTCTAATTACAATTTACATTTCATATACATGCTCAATATCTGAAAATACTAGAATGTATCAAACTACATGCGTGGATAAGATCCTACCTGCACATCTACTGGAGCACCCTACTCTAGCATAGTCCTACTCTAAGCCTTACCACAAAGTAAGACTCACCACTGGAATAACGGTGTCTGTGGAACCGGAATCTAAATCACCTCTGAACCTGCAACTATAGGAGGAAGAGAGAGGGGTGAGTCAACGGACTCAGTGAGCGAGCTCTCACCCATCACCCACATGGGACAACCAATAAGCATAATAAATTATATACATGCAACAATCACAAACCATTTAATATTCATGTTCATAGCTATATATAGAGAAGACATCTCTTTAATTATAAATTTGTAAAAACATCTCTAAATTCTTACTATAATGAGAAATCATTTTCCATACATTTACATAATAATTCTTAAATCAAATATTCTCTGAAAACATAATTAACAGTATACTAATTAGAGAAACAAGGTTTCCCTCTTTGGTACTGGGATTCGGCCTAGGCCCCCACGTACCCTCAAGGCTTTGCTCCTACCGGGATTCGGCCTAAGCCCCCGCGTAGAACTCAAGGTTTTGCTTCTACCGGGATTCGGCCTAAGCCCCCACGTAGAACTCAAGGTTTTGCTTCAGTGGGTGCCAGACACGGGCTCCACCACACTGAACGCATCTACTATGCTCCACCAGTGCCAGACATGGGCTCCACTGGGAATGTAATGTGGACACCTAAATAGGTTCCGTTTTCTGTATATGCCGCCATGGTCGTTTATCATTTATCATTTATGTAATTAACTGAAAATAGATTAAACAAAAATACTGAAATCTCATAGCTAAAAGGTGGGTACTCCGTCCCTAGCGAACGAGAGCCCCTAAATCTTAGTACTTTGAGAGTTTTGGACTCATATCACTCTAGCAATCCGACTTTAGCATAACTATGGCTATGAAAGTCGAGCCCAAGGGATCACCCACTTGAAGGCATCCCGATTTCAAGCCCACAGAGTATGTATCTGACAGTTGCTAAGAATCATATTGAATTCCGTACCTCTTGGTACCATAAAATTGAAGTTTTAAATCCATTCCTTAGCTAACATATTTCATAACTTAATAACTTTGCCATTATACTTCAAAATAAAAGAGTTCATAATCACAAAACCTCTAAAACCAAAATATACATTTCTATTCATCAAATTAAATCATACTCTATCAAACATTCTTCCAATACATAAATATATTAACTGGGTATTAAAACATAGCTGGAATTCTAAATCGTAAAAACATATAACGTCATAAATCCATAACATATATTTTACACTGTCATAAATCTCTTTAAATCATACAATTCCTTAATAAATCCTTTCTCAAACATGTAAAACATTTTCCATAGCACACAACATAGCAATCATGGTCCCATAGTTTTGCAAAACTCATTCTTTTATGCTATCACAATAAACCAAAATTTTCTAGCTTGATGTAAGCATGTAAAATTCATAATATATATATTTTATCTCATCTCAAATTCCATATTTGCCCATCATTATGCAAGAAATATAATTTTAATGGGGAAACTAAGGCAATGAGGTCAAACCCACTCACCTGGAGGGAGAGGAAAAGGTGGCGTCAACTCCAACTGAGCTCCGGGGAG
The DNA here is from genome assembly GCA_031216105.1 of Dalbergia cultrata. NCBI lineage: Eukaryota > Viridiplantae > Streptophyta > Magnoliopsida > Fabales > Fabaceae > Dalbergia > Dalbergia cultrata. The sequence goes on from CM062347.1 coordinate 53,119,943, forward strand.
CTGGGAGGGCACCAACGTCAACTATTATAACTATAAAAACTCATCAATACTCTATGGATATCTCTAGATTGCTCTAACACAACTCTAACAACATTGGGGGAGCACCCCCCACTTGACAACAATGAGAGAAAACAAAGACCCATACCAAGAACATGAAGGAAATGGAAGAAAAGAAACCAAAATCTACAACAAACACATACCTTGAAGCTTGAGGAAGATGGATTGATGATTGATTGAGAGAAAAGAGAGAAATGGGGGTTTTGGGGGCTGCTGGTTAGGGCAAAATTGGGGAAGAAAATGAGTGGGGGAAGGTTTAAGTATAAGGAGGAGGTCTCAGTAAGTGAAACGACGCGTTTTGCACTATTTTTGGAAAACTGACACCGCTATAGCAGTCAATGACCGCTATAGCTGTCTATGCCATTCCCCACCCCGTCATTGTGCACTTATGACCGCTATAGCAGTCCAGGACCGCTATAGCGATCTCCAGAGGCCAAAAAGAGTTGCAGCCATTGCTGTGACCGCTATAGCGGTGACAGTAAACTCAAATTTACAGAACTTTTACTGTCATGATATCTGGTTACCTCTATTCTCACCCACTTATTTCCATTTCTTTATTCTAAGCTATTAACTTTAAAACATAAATGTAAATAAGAAAATACCCTCCATATGGATTAAAATAAAATATCTAAAAATTCAAAACTCCAACCAATCAAAATCTCACTTCTTAGTTCTAGTTCATATTCCGGAATTCCGGCGATTTTCTAAACTTGGGGGCTAAAAACGAAATATCTAGAGGCTTTCAAAAATTCCTTAAAAATCACTCTTCAACTTGTTTCTCTATGGGGAACACTTACCGGGACTTTTGATCCCAAGATTGTGGCTCTAACATATAGCCCTCCATTGAGGTGTAGGGCTTCAGACTTAGCAAAAACCCAGACCCGGCAACAGCAGTGGGTCCCAGGGGACCTTGAGGTCATGCGAAACTCGTCTACTGACACGTGTACCCTGGGTATTACATTGTGAAACCGGTCAATAATATAATATTCAATATAGAGTACCTATATTATGCTAATAGAAGAGAGATATGAAGGTATGATTAGGAAAAATAATTAATAAGTAGAATATAATTTAAATTCAAAAGCTTACTTTTAAGTAGAAAGATTGAGAAAATGCTTAAGCCTAAATGACTTTATAAATGATAAAAAAATTTCTAACATGACTCTTGAATATTAGTACTAAGTGAGTATCAAATATTAGTATTATTATAAAAAAATTATAGATATAATTTTTTTATACAGAAACCTCTAATCAAGTTTAAATCAAATTGTTTTGTATTTGTCAGCATTTGTCGATTCTACCCTAATCATCATTACCATTTCCAAGTTAGCATTCATCCATAAAGACATCATGTTGGGTTTTTGCTCTTTCACTATTGCCCAATAGGGCCTAGTGTGTAAGAAGAGCCCAAGAAACCTAGAGCCCATTACATCTAAAGGTTAGGTTTTCTAGGAACCCATATATATACTACACTTAACCCTCTCCATAGAGAGAGAGCAGTCACAGAGGTAGAGGCAAGGTCATCTCCTGATAAAGAGAAAGTGCCCACACACTATCTCCTTCCCCTTGAGACATAGTCTGGAAGGTCTGCCGTCAACCGACTACAAGCAAAGCAATCGTGCGGTAACACAAGGATTCTCAGGCGAGGGAGATCATCAAAGATCGACACTCCGAGAGGTAACATTCCTTGTGTGTTTATGAAACAATGATGATTCGATAAGCATACCAATGTACTAGGTCCTTAAATCGCTTCCGCATAAATCCAATAGTTCCTACAATTGGTATCAGAGCCTGACTGTACATTGGTATGTGAATCTAGTTTCATTATTCATGTAATTAGTTTGCTTCGTGAAATATGGCACCTAGGATTCTATATTTGTTGATCATATGTGTTGTATGTTTATCTTTATAATTCTTTTCATAAAAATCAATGCTTTATTTGGTTTTCAACTTTAATCCATGGTAGAGATTTGAATGTATTTTCTTGGGTTGTAACAAGGAGGCTAATCCCATATGATTAGGTTTCCTCCTTGATTTTTTTTTATTATTTTCAATTCTTGTATATATTTTTTTTACGTTATACAAAAGTTGTAATAAAAAGAAGATCAAGAAGATACAAAAAGAAGGACGTTAAATCCTTTGTTTGGACATGTTCGTGGATCTCTGGATCTCGGAATTGGACGTATCATATATCGTTGGAAAGAGGACGGAAAGACGAACAAAATGGTGGGTGGAACGCGGCCAGAGAAGCCGCCACGCGCTTTCACGCGCCTCCAGAAGTTTCTGACAGTGGTTTCCACGCGCCTGTGAAGATGGAGAGAGTGAGGGCGCGTGGGACATCCAAAATAGGTGATTCCAGTGGCGTTGGCTTCGTCTCTTCATGGCGGTTCTAACCCTAAAATTTCGTGCTGATCCGAGTTCGGGTGACGGCGTGATGGGCAACAGCGATTAGGGTTCCTTGAAGTTGTCTTAGGTTTTCTTGCCAAAAATTTGGTATTTTGGGCTTATGGACCCATGGTTACCATAAAAGGGCTTGAGATAAATACCTATGGACTAAAAGGAAGGACAAGAAGGACTGGAACATTTTTTGTTATTTTATTTATTTTATTTTTCTCTAGGAAACCATGGATTAAAGTCTATTTTATTTAAATTGCTTTATTTTATGAATGGATGAATTATATGATTGATAACATGCTTATTGTGATAACATGTCATATAGAATAGGTGGTGCCATATTGCTGCATAACTTGAAAATTACATGAGCATAATAGCTATTTTGTCATTCCGCGACTAGTATGATAGTTATTATAGGATTATTTTGATTCAAAATTATTCTCAAAAATTAATTAAAATTATTATGATTTTTGTTAAAAATCTAGATTAATGATTGAATTAATTAATTTTGAATAATTAAAATCAAGACAAATAATCCAAATTATTTCCTAAGAGAACTGTTTACATTGCGAGTAATTTGTGGGTCTTCTAAAATGGTCATGTGTTAACACACGCTGCATACCACAATCATGTATCATGATTGTGTGGAGCACACGCTGCCTATCATGACCGGAGTTTAGGACCTTAATGTTTTTAAAATTCCGATAAGCTAAGCTTGCACGTTCATCGGCTTGCGGGTGCTTACATAGTTTTTGAAATCAAACAAAGAATACTCGAATTTAAACAATTCTTGGAAATTGGAAAATTCTAAATTTTAAAATATTGAATGGGTGAAGGTTTTTTATTAAGTAATTAATTTAAAATCTACGGGCTTCAATTGTGGGTTTATTAGTGAAAAGGTTATCGCTGAAGCCCTATCGGATAAGGATAATCGAATTTCACTAGATTAAACCTTAATATTTTCAAAATTTTAGTAAAGTTTTGTACGACCCATCGTCGACAACACTTAGACACTAAAGAGAATTTTGAAAGTAAATAATGGTTAAATACATTCAACTTTGGTAAAGTTGTTAACCCTCCCATCGAGGCTCTGGCAATGGAACTGAAGGCCCAAAATAACAATATTAGTTTTACAAGTATCTTGCCCATCGTAAGTCTTGTAAAGATAACTAATAGATTGTTAAACTGTAAACGAGTAGTAGTTATCAGAATCTACTAGCGCAGTATCTGTTTATAGTTATTCAAGTTTGTAATTAGTGTGTTTTTTCCTTGTTTTTCAGAAAAATGTCTTCATTCAATCCTTTAGCTACTATCTTGAGTCAAAAACCTATGGATGGTACAAACTACAAATAATGGAAAACTAATTTGGATATTGTTCTTCAATATGAAAAGCTCAACTTTGTTCTGACTACCCCTATGCCAGGTAGACTTTCTTTGAAGATGCGCTGAGGCAACAAAGACACGTCTTCAAAGGAGAAGGAAAGATGGGAGAAGGCAAATGTGGCGATTCGCTGCTATATTTTAGCTTGATCTTGCAGTCACCTTGAGGAGCAAGTAAGCATGATTGAGAGTGGAGCAAAGATGCTCCGGACTCTTGATGGCATGTTTGCTACGTCTAGCGATTACGCTAGGCAGAATGCGCTTGAATGCAGATCACCAAGACAGTAATGTCCGGAGGAAGTGTCTTGGGATCATTGTCGACAATGATAGCAAACTTCAAGAAGGTCAAGACCATGGGGTCGATTTGAACAAGAAGTAAAGTTGACCTTCTCTTGCGATCCTTTGCTGAATACTTCAATCAGTTCAAGATGAATTATAATATGAATAAGATGTATCTTGTCCTTACTCGGTGATGCATGAGCTTGAGAGTCTTTGAGCAGTCTCTAGTCAAGCGAGGCGGTGCATTTTCTTTGGTGAGAGTTCGTGAAACCTAAGAAACCTAAGGGAAGGAACAAGAACCAGAAAAAGAAGAAATCAGCTGTTCCAGGTTGCCAAACCGGTTGCAATGAAGCAGCCAAAAGGCAAGTGCTTCAAGTGCGGACAAAAAGGGCATTGGAAGAAAAATTGCCCACGTATGAATAAACCATGTATGGGTAATTTACATGTGATTGAGGCTTGTTTAGTGGAGAATTACAATGATAAATGGATCATTGATTCAGGAGCCACTAACCATGTTTGTTACTCTTTGCAGTGGTTCAAACATAGCTTGCCTTTAAGTGAAGGACAAAGAGTTTTGAAGCTTGGAAATGGGGAGCTTGTGTCTGCACTAGCAGTGGGACAAGTTGTTTTATCTTTTGATAATTGCAGAACTTTGGTTTTAGAAGACTGTTTATTTATTCAGGATTTTAAGAGGAATTTAATTTCTGTTAGTTGTTTGGTTAAACATGGTTTGTGATTCAGTTTAATTCCTCAGTTTCAATAAGAAGTTCATCTTCTTTCATTTGTTCCGGTGTAATGTTTAATGGTCTTTATTTCCTTAGTCTTGTGCCCTGTGAAGTTAATCATGTTGAATTAGGAGATGTTGAGCATGTTCATTCATCAAAGAAAAGAAAAGTTTCCAATGAAACTTATCTTTGGCATTTAAGATTGGGCCATATTAACTCTAACAGGATACAAGGTTTGGTCAATAGTGGGATTCTAAAATCCCTGAACTTTGAACCGATACCAGTTTGTGAATCTTGTTTAGAGGGTAAAATGACTAAGAGATCTTTCAAGGCCAAGGGAAATCGTGCCACACTTCATCTGGAATTGGTACATCTTGATGTATGTGGACCAATAAATGTCCAGCGAGGCGGGTATGAGTATTTTATCACATTCTTGATGATTACTCTAGATTTGGACATGTGTACCGATGCGTCACAAGTCTGAAGCTTTTGGAAAATTCCAAGAGTTCAAGGCTGAGGCACAAAAGCATCTTGGTGTTCAAATTAAGACTCTTCGGTCTGACCGAGGAGGTGAATACCTATCTGGAGAGTTCAGTCTTACACGACCAAAGAGGGATAGTTTCACAATTATCTTCTCCAGGACACCCAGTGAGAATGGAGTTCTTTGAAGGAGAAATAGAACCCTTTTAGAAATGGCAAGATCTATGCTCAGTTATTCATCTCTTTCTCGATTCATTACGGGGATATGCCTTAGAAAGCGCTATGTACCTATTGAACTTAGCTCCGTCCAAGACGGTTTCAAAGACACCAATAGAATTATGGAGAGGGTGTAAGCCCTCCTTGAATCATATTCGGATTTGGGGTGCTCTGGCACATGTCTTACAACAGAAGCCAAATAAGATGGACTCGCGTACAGTATGCATGTTTATAGGCTATCCTAAAGGAACCAGAGGTTGGTTGTTTTATAGTCCGAAAGAAAAGAAGGTCATAGTGAGTACACACGCTACTTTCTTAGAGGAGGACTATATGGCAAATTATAAGCCAAGGAGTAAGGTTATTCTTGATGAGCTAGTCTCAGATCAAGTTACACCTCAACCTCAAGCGGTTCTAGCTTTTGTTCCTGTGGTTGTTCAAAGAGGGGAAAATATACATTGTTGAACATACACAGAACCAGAAATAGAACCAAGTTCAGCATGATGATCAACAAGTGGAACCTGTAGAGATGCAGTTACCGCTTGTGGAAGAACAACAAAATCATGAATTGGTTAATCCACTTAATGAGGGTCCTCATATAGAAATTGTTAACCCACCAAACTTGGATCCCCACAGTAGATGCACAACAACAAGTGCGGCAAAGTCGTAGTGGGAGATTGATTCGTAAACCCGCAAGATTTCTCTTGTTGGGTGAATCACCTCAGGATGTCATCATTGAAGAAGATGATGATGCCACGAGTTATGACGAGGCACTAGGAGATGTTGATGCTCAGGAATGGCTTGAGGCTATGAATCGTGAAATGGATTCTTTGTATTCCAACTCAGTTTGGTCTCTTGTAAATGCACCAAAGGGTAAGACCCATTGGGTGTAAATGGATCTACAAGAGAAAGAGAGGATCGGACGGGAAGGTTGAAACCTTCAAAGCTAGATTGGTGGCAAAAGGGTACACCCAAATAGAAGGTGTGGATTATGAAGAAACTTTTTCGCCGGTTGCCATGCTCAAGTCCATCCGGATTCTCTTAGTCATTGCAGCAAATCTTGATTATGATATTTGGCAAATGGATGTCAAAACTGCTTTTCTAAATGGAAATTTGGAAGAGGATATCTATATGCAGCAACCAAAAGGGTTCATAGCCAAAGGGCAAGAAAACATGGTATGCAAGTTGCAAAGGTCCATTTATGGACTTAAGCAAGCGTCCAGATCATGGAACATCAGGTTTGATCAAGCCATTAAGTCTTATGGTTTTGAGAAAAGTCCTGATGAGCCGTGTGTGTATAAAAGGATCCAAGGTAATGCAGTATCTTTTCTGGTACTTTATGTGGATGATATACTCCTTATCGGAAATGATACAGAGGTATTGTTAGGCATAAAGACTTGGCTAAGCAAGCATTTTGATATGAAGGACCTCGGGGAAGCCAATTATATTCTTGGTATTAAGCTCTTGCGAGACCAGAAGAATAAGGTATTGGCATTATCTCAGGCTAATTACATCGACAAAATACTTGCCAGGTTCAGCATGGAGAATTCCAAGAAGGGAATTTTACCCTTGAGGCATGGAATTCATCTCTCTAAGGAGCATTCTCCTAAAACTCCCGGCAGAGAACGCATGAGTAGGATACCCTACGCCAGTGATAGGTAGCCTTATGTATGCTATCTTTGTGCACCAGACGGATATACGCTATGCGATGGGAGTAGTAAGTCGATACCAATCTAATCCTGGAGAGGAACACTGGATAGCGGTTAAACATATACTCAAGTACCTTAGGAGAACGAGAGATTATATGTTGGTCTATTCCAAGAGGAGTCTTGAAACCATTGGTTACACTGACTCAGATTTCCAAGGAGACATTGACTCAAGAAAATCCACTACGGGTATGTGTTCACTCTTAATGGCGGGCCATTTGTTGGAGGAGTGTCAAACAATCATGTGTGGTGACTCTACCACAGAGGCTGAGTATGTAGCTGCTTCTGAGGCTGCAAAGGAAGCCGCATGGTTAAAGAAGTTCCTAACGGATCTTCAGGTGATACCAGGTGTTAGTCGTCCCATCACACTTTATTGTGACAACAAGTCAAGAGTACAGTCAAGGAACCAAGGTGTCACAAAAGACAAAAGCACATAGAGAGGAAGTACCACTTGATCCGAGATATAATTGAAAGAGGAGATCTGATGGTAGTCAAGATAGCATCGGACGAGAACCTTGCTGACCCTTTTACTAAGAGTTTGCCTGAACGTGTGTTCGAGAGGCATATAACATCTATGGGTCTTAGGAGGATTCCAGATTTGCTATAGCTTTAGGAAGTTGTTATTTCACTTTGTTGTTTTGTGCTTTTTGAGCAAGACATTATGACATTGTAATTTTTTTCTGAATGTTATAAATGAGGTATTATTCATTTATTCTGCACACTATTTACAAACACTAAGGTCCGGATCAATTGTGAAGTATATGATCATATGGATACGTTCATGGAGGACATGATCATAGGTTCTCATAATTGATGAACAAGTTCACAACTGTTAAATAAAGTTGGGCACTTCATTTAGGCTGCAATATTTTATGAAATGGTTTTGTCCAAATCATTGTAAAATATTGGTGTGAATTAACATTCACATTGAAAGGATCAAGGAGAGATTTGATTAAGGGTGTTTTTTCTGTCATAAGGTATCAAATCTCCAGATAACTATAGTTATAATATTGCTCTTAATTCTGAGTTTATTATAAATAGGTAATCAAATAGTTTTCATTCTTTGATTTACCAACGGGTGAGGTGTGATCTATTGACGGCCAATAACTCGGTATTTTGGGAGTGAGATTGTTTGATTATCGGTATTTATGAGATAAACAATATGAAATTTGTAGGAAATGTCCCCTTGATATGTTTCGGTACTTGGATATTGAAGACACTGGCCAGTGCATGTAATCCATTAGAGAAACTATCATAGTCAAGGGAATAAATAATTGATTGGGTAACAGAAAACTAGTCAATCAATTATAGACATTCTACAAAGGGGTGATGCATATACATATTATATATGTTATTAATCTTGGAGTTCAAGTTCGGGCTTTTAGTGGAGTAGCACCGAATTAGATAATCATTTGTTGATTATCATGAGCCTTGATTAATAATAGCTGGTAGATCCCCAGGCTAGCTCAAGATAAGGGATGGGGAAATTCAGTTGATGATGACTAGTGAGTTACATGGTCTTGGGCTTTAAGCTCAAGTTTGTACTCAAGAGCAAGTGGGAGATTGTTGGGTTTTTGCTCTTTCACTATTGCCCAATAGGGCCTAGTGTGTAAGAAGAACCCAAGAAACCTAGAGCCCGTTACATCTAAGGGTTAGGTTTTCTAGGAACCCATATATATACTACACTTAACCCTCTCCATAGAGAGAGCAGTCACAGAGGTAGAGGCAAGGTCATCTCCTGATAGAGAGAAAGTGCCCACACACTATCTCCTTCCCCTTGAGACATAGTCTGGAAGGTCTGCCGTCAACCGACTACAAGCAAAGCAATCGTGCGGTAACACAAGGATTCTCAGGCAAGGGAGATCATCAAAGATCGACACTCCGAGAGGTAACATTCTTTATGTGTTTATGAAACAATGATGATTCGATAAGCATACCAATGTACTAGGTCCTTAAATCGCTTCCGCATAAATCCAATAGTTCCTACACATCAGCAGCTCTACTAAGCGGAAAAATAAATAAATAAATAAAAATCAGCATGTGGCATGTGCATAATGTGCAAGGAAATGTTACATAGCATAAACTAATAAAAATGTATGAATAATTCTAAAAGTATATGCTTATAAGTGCATAAACATCAAATCTTAAGCAATATTATTTTAGAATTTATCTTATTTATTTATATATTCATTAAACTTTATTGTGGAATAGATTTAAGGAGGAAGTAGAAGAAAGATAATAATTTACCTCATAAAGCAATTTATTCTTTAAACAAAGTTGCTTGACACATTGCAACCTTGATTAAAAAAAAAGGAATAACATCAAAATATAGAACAATAATCATAAACATAAAAAACATAAACAAAAGGATAAAGAAAATGCAATCAAGAACCTAAGCAAAAATATGAATTGCACACTGTAAATAAAGAATGACAATGAAAATAAAAAAAGAAAAAATCAAAACAAAACAACATAAGGAGTATAGAAAGGAAGAATGAAAATGAGATGCAATCCACACCCCTGCTCAACAAAATGCGCCACCAAAGATACTTCAAAAAATAAAAATAACAACAGAAGCAAGCATGAAATTGAAAAAAAAAAAGAAGAAAATTCACGAAGTGACAAAACTAACTCACCACAAAAGAAATATGAAGTGATGAAAAAAGTGGAAATAGAGTCACCGATTTAGTTTGAAAGTAATATTTTATTTATATCCCAATGAGTAATTTGATAAATAGCTATTATTGCGCATATAGAAAAATGGAAGGTTAAAATAGATACCATATTAGTTTCTGATATACTGCGAAAGTCGTGATGCACAATCTTATCTTGTTAAATAATCAAATAATTTAAATAATAATAGTAGTAATCGAATCAAATAAATAAAATAAACAGGATATATAGAAAATGGAATGAAGAAATAAAAACATAAAAACATGCCTTACGATTCAACAACAATGAAATAGAAATAAAAAAGTTAAACACGTAAATACCAATCATTACATAATATCATGATTATTTAACAAATTTTAATAAATTTTTAATTGACTAAATACTAATTAGTCAAAAAAATTTCAAATAAGATCACATATTATATTTAAAATTGAAATAGATATTTAAATTATGATAGTGTTTTCAATGCACATTATTTTTTAGTTAAATCATGTATTTTATTTAAAGATTAATCTTCAAAATATGAGATATGATAGAAAATTGAAAAAATAATTATATTATATTGGAGTGATTTTTGGCACACAACAACCAAATGTAACATTTAATACTTTCTATTTAATATTTTTCAATTTGTAAGAAATCAATTTTCAATTTTCAAGTGATCATGGCCAATATCTAAAGATCAATACCATATTTGATTCATAAATAGGTTTGTAGATCAGATTAGTCAATTTTAAGGTGAAAATAAATTTAAAAATATCAATATAACAATTATTACTAAAAATAATATATAATAAATTATTGTATTATTTCAAAATAATAATATATAATAAGTAAAGTAATGATGAAAAATAATTTTTAAAATGTGAAATTAATACGTCACATATTATTCAAAATTATATATAAACATCAATAGCACAAAATATATATATGACAATAATGACAAACTAAATCTTTACAATATAAAATGATAGTAGATATCATTTAATTTGATATCAATTAATGATAACATTGAAGGATTGATATCAAATAAGATTGATAGAACTTTAGTGAAAAATAATAATGATAGGCCATTTGACATCAGCTGAAAAATAATAATTGATATCAATTTAATTTGTTTGGGCTTATTTTTTTTTTCCTTTGAGTCAAGGTTTGATATTTTTGGTTCCTAGTTTTGTTTTTGGGTCAATTTTTTGTTGTTGTAAAAAACGAAAAAGTTTCAAAAAAATTCAAAACATATTTTTTCTTTCATCCATGCAACAATCAATAATTTTAACTGAGAAACTGGTGCTTCCTTCATAAGTGTTACATTATAAGGGTTTACTAAGTAGCCTAATGTTGTCTTGAATTCTGTGCTCAAATGGATTTCTTTTTTTTTTTTCAAACAATTTGACGGTCGAAAATACATTTTGAAAAGTTAAAATCATTAGCACACTTTATTTTTTTATTTTTTAAAATCCATCAACACATGATTATTTTTTACAAGAACGACGTGATTTTGAGTTCTTCATTGCACCAGAGGCTACGTCAACGTAGTCAACAACTATCAAACCAAAATCTTTTTTTTAATAAAATTGGTTCTTTAATTTTTTTTCTTTTCTTTTATCTCTTTGTAAACATATAATTTTTATAATTATTGGGGAAAAATAAATATTTTAAAGTTATAAAAATTTGCATAATGCGCTCTATGATAACCATATTTATACAGACATATTAGAGGTGCAGTGGGATTAAGTTTCTACCATTCCCTAATCGTAATCTGACTCTCGCACTCCAAACTCTTAAAAAGACCAGTTTTAAATAAAAAAATTTTTCAATTTTAGTCATAATTAAAATTGGTGGTCACTCCCATTGTTTTAAAATTGGTTGTCACTTTCTGTCGAGGCATCATCCGGGTACGTTGTGACAATAATTACAATAGAACCACCTCCTTTTGGTTTGAAAATGTTTTCACTAGTATATGGAAATACATTGTTGAAGAGGCAGGAAATGTGAAATTGACGTTTCCAAATTTTAAATGAATTTAGGAGATGTTTTCTGAAAATATTTCCAATAAAATCAAATCAAATACATTTTCATGATTGTTTTCATTTTCAGCAAAAATGAAAATGAAAAATGATGAAATCAAACACCCTCTAATTTCCTTTGTTATAAATTTTAGGTGGGGCTTAAAAAAGAAAGTGTAAATTATCTTTATATTATCGGTTAATAAACAATTGAAAAATCGTTAGTCATATGTAGTTTTTTAAAATTTGAATTTAGAGTTTGTTGCAAAATGAGTTATGTGGCAACTTTTTATTAATTGACATTGTAAAAAAATAAATAAATAAAGACATTGTAAAAAAAATTGACTCTTAGATGCATTATTGATGGTAAAAATATACTAATTTCATTTTTATTACTAATCATATATTTATTGAATGTCAAATTTAAATTTGATATATTGATATAGAGAAGTTTTTACGTTATCATTAAATCAATTTTTTTCATTGGATCATTTTTTGTAAAATAGATATGAAACTCGATTACTGCAAATATGGTGATTCATGATTAAATAACAGGATAAGAAAATTTCAAGCTGTCAGTATATTTTTATTAAAAATTTATCGATGTCAGTCTGTTTGGTTTGGTTAAAACGCAAAATTTATCTATCCCTATTTATCCCAGCAAACGAAACATACCCGAGAAAGAAAAAGGCATTTGCCGGTACCTGCTTAAAAGAACAAAGTACAGTATGGAACATTGTTATTGTAACATCTGCTCGTATCTACCGAAAAGAGATGTATCTATTTTTTATAATATTTAATATAATACAATTACGTTTTACGAATTATTTTATTAATTTAAAGATAGATACACGTTTACTTTCGCTTGTTAAAAATAAAGGTTTTGCTATTTTAACACCTAATATTTTTAAACACCCAAATATTTCACTCACAGTACACATCGATTTCATCATTTACTTTTTTTTTAACTTATTCTCTTTCATTATTCCTCTCATAATACAAGAGATCCGTGTCTATAACATGTGACGTTAAAGTAGCATTTTTCATGGATACAATAAAGGCCGAAGCCAAAAAGCAGAAAGCGAGATAAAAAACTGCATGATAAGAGCTCGTTCAATTGGATCCCAATGACATCAGTATGCAGAAGATCCCTCGAAAATCCAAGATACCCAGACCAAAAATATAAAAACCCAAGATACTAGTTGAGACTGGACTGAGAAACTTCCTAGTGAGTGTGTGTGCGTGCTCCTACGACTTCTTGTAATTTTCCTTTGCAGAATCTTCATGTCTAAAATAGCGTAAAGCTTATTTCGTGGAAACAGAAATAGGGGAAGAGGCCGAGAACTCTTGAGCTTAAAACCTGCTGCTGCTGCTGCTCTCTTTGTCTTTGCCCCTGTAATCAATTCTTGTTTACTTAATTACTAGGCTCGCTTCAAAAAGAACGTGACGCTGACGTCCTTGCTCATCCAAGTTCAGAGATGGTTGACGCAGCCTCGTGTATGGAGATTCGTCGGGTTTTCATCAACTGTGGTTGCACTACTTTGTTATGCTCTCAGCTCTTCCTTCAACCATCTGTTTGGTGGCTGGAACTTGTGGAAAATATGTGTTTATAGTGTCCTTAGTTTCATCTTCTGCTTTGCGGTTCTGTTTGCAAAGGAATGGCAACCCTCGAATAGTATCAGGTTCAAAGTTCATACGGCATTTTTGGTTTTGACCCTCACCTCTGTCTACTCATTTTTCTACGACAAAACAGTGAACGAGAAACCAGATGCTTATAGCTTGATATCGTGTGCTGCCTTTGCTGTGATGTCCCTCAGCTTGTCGAGGCAGACTCACTTTGGATTCGAATTGGATCTACTATATTTCTTTCTAGGAGCTCTAACGGTACAACTCATGAAATAAAGCTATTGTTGGGCATTGTTGGGGCATGTTTCGGCTATTCCCTTATTGTTCTTCGTTCCTCCTTAGACGCCCCACTAGAAAGTGGTTATCATGAAATCGAAGGCCAACATCACGTAACTGTGCCCATTGATATTGCTGTCATCATGCCAAACCTCACGGCGTGTATGGAGGCATTAATGAAGAATAAACGGGAGGTGATCATTATGCTTTCCGTGCACGTGGGAGAATACATGAAGTCTACGATGACCCCAATAGCAAGGACCATATTCCAACCGACAACAACTTGGTGATCGATGCGCTGCAGTCGGACATTGTCGATGACCTCAGTGACGTCGTGAAGCTCATGGTGGCCGCCGGATTTGAGAAGGAGTGTTGCCATGTGTACAGCAGTTGCCGCAGGGAATTTTTAGAACAGGTCCTGATTGAATTAAGCTTGCTACAGTCCGATGTCGAGGAAGTTGTCACGGACACACGCTTTATCTCATACCAAATTCAGATTTGGATTAAAGCTTTCAGCATAGCTAGGAGGATACTGTTTCCCAACGAAAGGAGACTCTGCGAGCGCGTCCTCTCGGGGTTCACTTCGGCCACTCATCTCGCTTTCATGGATGTTTGCAGGGAACTCATGATTCACCTACTAGATTTCGCCAACAGCTTTGCTGCTCGGAGCAGATTGCCACTTCTTTGGCCCAAAATCCCTGAAGTGTTGGACGCATTACACGGCCTAATTCCAGAGTTACAATCATTGTTTTTTGAGCTTCCCAACGATTCACTTATAAATGAAGCAATCAACACTTGCAAGAGATTGGAGAAAGCTACCAATGGCAATTTCACGGAGTTCGAGAACTGGATTTGCCATGATACAGCCATGGCAGATTTTTTCTGGTTGGCTTTATCCAATTACTCGCTATGCGATGAACAGCCTTGTTGGTGTTTCCGAAGCTAGGATTTTGCTTGAGAAAGTTTTCCAAGAGAATTTCTTGGCAGCTGATAGGGAGGGAACCTCTTTTTCCGTCTCTATGCAGACGGCTAAGATAATGGAGTTGCTAGATCGCCATTTGGAAGTCAAGTCCAAAAACTATCATCACCCTGATTTGCACTATTTTTCAATGATGAATAATCGTTGGTACATAGGACAGAGGGTAAAAAGGTCTCATGAATTGAGGGAAATTTTGGGCAAGGAATGGATACGAAAGCACTATGCAAAAGTCCAACAAAACCTTGAAGACTATCGAAGAAGCTCATGGGATAAGGTTCTCGGCCTTTTGAAGCTGGATGAGAATGAACCAATAACAGCAGAGTCCATGATAGAGAACCTCAAATTATTCAACATGCAATTTAAGGAGACACGCAGGGTTCAGTCTGCGTGGTTTGTCCTTTATGAGAAGCTAATGGAAGAAATAAGAAATTCCTTAGAGAAAATCGTGTGGCCAGCTTATGGGAACTTCATTGGAAGGTTGCAGACAATTCTTGGGGGATTTTTACCCGAATAAAATAAAAAAAAACAATAATTACGTGAATAAACGGAAAAGACATTAATTACCAAAATGAACCGTTGTGGGTAGGCATGAATACGCGTAGAACCGTGCGTACTCATTCACAACATGAATACGCATGGGACTCAAACGTATTCATGTTGTTAATGACACGCATGAAGCGTTCTACGCATATTCTAGACGCCTCAAACACATTCACTATTCATTTTCTCAGTTTCTCACCATCTTTCTGTTATCATGGCGAATAATCTTTACCGCTTGGATGATGTTCACATATTTACAAAACTAGATAACCAAGTATTTATTATTTAAGTTTTAGAATGCAAAAATAGTTTAGTTTAGTTTATGAATTTAATAATTGTTAGGTATTATTATAAATAGGTATTATTGCAATTAGTGATATATATTTTAAATTAGGTTAGTTTAGTTTGAAAAATAGAAATATGGTTAGTTTAAAAATATTGAAAGTTAGTAGACTTTAAAATATTTAAATGTTAAGTTTATTTTATCTTAGGTAATTAATATAGTTTGGTTTGTTGGTATTTAATTAGTGTAACTTTTTGATTAATATAGTTATTTATAAGGCTAGTTTTATTTAATATTTAAAGTAATTTTAATTTAGTTTATTTCAGTAATGTAATTATTTATTTTGGTTTAAGTAAGTATAAATTAGTTAAGTTTATTGTATTAATTTAGGTTATTTTATTTAAATAGTGTAGTTTATTTGCTTAAGTTATGTAAAGCTTGTTTTATTTAATTTATTTAAAGTTGATGTGATTTAGTTTATTGCATTAATTTAGTTAAGTTTATTTAATGAGTGAAGTTTATTTTATTAGTTTAGTTATCTAAACCTAGATTAATTTAATTTAGTTAATTTATTTCATTAATTTACGTAAGTTTATTTAATGAGTGAGATTAGTTTAGTTATCTAAACCTAGATTTAATTTATTTAAAGTTATTTTAGTTAATTTATTTCATTAATTTAGTTTTATTTATGTATAAGTTAGTATAGATTAATTAGTTACGTTTATCGATTAATTAAGTTAGTTAAAGCTTGTATAATTTAATTATTTTAAAGTAATTTTAGTTGAGATTAGTTGATTAATTTAGTTAGTTTTGTTATGTTTTGTTTAAGTTAGTATAATTGAATTAGTTAAGTTTATTTAATTAATTTAGCAAAGTTTTATAAATTAGTGTAGGCTATTAACTAAGTCACTTAATTAATCAAATATTTTAATTTTTTTAAAGTAGTCTAAGTTTAGTTTATTTAAGTAATTAAACTTTGTTATTTTTGTATTCAAGTTAGTATAGATTAAGTAGTTAAGTTTATTTCATTAATTTAGTTAACTTCAGTAATTAGTGTAGTTTATTCAAGTATCGTATTCAAGGGCTTCATGCGTATTCATTAACAACAAAGAATACGCATGGGCTGGCATAGACAATTCATGAATGAATACGCATAGAACTTCAACGTATCCATTTGCCCTTGAATACGCATGGGACTCCGTATTCAATATATGGGCATGAATACGCCAGGGGCTCATCGTGATTCTGTTTAAACATGAATACGCATGAGCCAAGCGTATTCATACCCATATTGAATACTGTGAGGGCGCATGTATTCGCTCTATATTTTGGCCCACCGACAAATCATTTTTTCGTTTATTTCCGTAAATAATGTTTTTTTTATTTTATTTTGGTAAAAAAGCCCAATTCTTGGTTCACAGGCTGATGAGTATATTGAGTATTCAATGGATGACATTGATGCTCTACTCAACGATTTGTTTCGTGGACCACTGACAAAGAATCGGTAGCTGGAAGAGGAGGTAAGAGTGCACAAGCTTGTGCCAAATTACAATACCGGATGTTCATTATCATCATCATCACAGACGTAATTATGAAGGATTTGTGGCCTTGTTATATATGTAAACTGCATGTTTTCAGCTCAGGTTTTTGTGCGCTTTCAATTTTTTCGCTTTTCAGCCTTTCAGGTTTTAGAATTGGCCCAGTCCAAGTCCAAGTTGCGCCAGTGATTATGCTTTATTCTTGCATAAGGATTACAAATTTTCAAATTCTATTTTTGTTAATTAAGAGGATATTTATTTTTCTCTGATATGTTACTAGACACTAGACAATAATAGAGTATTGAAGTTGATGGGTTGTCTAATCAATTAGGAATAATGAAATTGTATTGGGGCCAAATAAGAGTTTTTCAATTTCTTCACCAGTCTGATTGTTAGTTGACGGGTAAATTGACTCAAATAGTTTGTTGATATAATTGGATTCAAGTATCTAACACCCAAAAAGCCTCTGTTGTTCTACATAAATCTCGCCAAGGTTTCACCTCGTTTCACCAATTCCACACCCTTTTTATCTGTTAGTGACTAACTTGATGTGCAAAGTGCACTTTTTTCAATGTTTCAAAATAGTTACCAAATTTTGATCCCCGAGTCATCAACGAAGCTTCGGTTAGCCAGCCAGTCGGCAGGACTAATTGGTTTTCAGGAAAGAAAAACTAAACTAACTATAGGTATTTAAAAATCTTATAGTAGTTTATTAAGAAACTTCTTAGTGTGTGCGCGTGCGTACTACTTCTTGGAATTTTCCTTGGCAGAGAGGTAGTGAGATAAGAAGAAGCAAGACCAGAAGCTAACCAGGGCTGTGATTCCGTTACAACATGATCGCCAGTGATGCCATCGCCATGGCTAGGTGAAATGGGAGAAAGAGGGTTGTATGTTTGCTGTGAAACTCACTAGTTTTGATGGTGGAGGTGGCGGTGGTGGTGGTTTGGAGTTTGAGTGGAGGGGAGAGGGGAAGAAGAGCGGGGGACAATGAAAATTCACTTGGATTTTTTGTGCCGGTATTAACGGAGACAAAATCAGAAACTTTTTTCATGGACTTTATGCTTTAAAAACACTTTAATGTTAAACTTCCCTTTTTTTATTCTTTAACAAATGCTATAAGAGCACTCTCATTAGCAAAATTCTTAAATTAAGTGAGGTGAGTAAGTTTTAGAATCTACAAGGTGAATAGTGTAATTAGGAACTTAGGGGAGGTCTGTAAATTTGCCCCAAGAAAATCTCTCGAACTAGTTATAAACATGGAGGGCACCGCCAAGCACTATTTACAGTTAACGGTGAGATTCACTGTACACAATAAATGGAAATACTTAATTTGTTTACGTAATTTTAATATCATTTATACAGGAGAAAAAATGAAAATAATGATAATATCATTGACGTGTATAAATATAGTGGAGAGAAGACACTAATTAAGAGAGAAAAAGAGTTAACGAGATAGTTAATATGAAACAAATTAAATTTAATTATCAGTACCAAAGAAAAGAGATGATTAGTGTTGGAGACATTACATGGCCTGATTCCAGACTGAGTTCGAATCACTGTTTTCTGAGCCGCCCGTCGATTCACTTAGATACGAAACAATCAACACTTGCTAGACATTGGAGAGAGCCACCAAGGGCATTTTCACAGAGCTGGGGAATTGGATTTGCCATGATAGAGCCGTGGCAAATTTTACTCTCAACTATCACGATGTGAGGAACTGCCTTGGTGGTGTTTCCGAGGCTAGGATTTTCCTCGAGAAAGTATTCCAAGAGAATCCCTTAGCTGTTGATGAAGTGAGGCAACCTCTTCTTCTGTCTCCACGCAGATTGGTCAGATAATGGAATTTTTAGACCGCTATTTGGAAGTGAAGTCCAAAAACTATTCGGACGCGGGTTGGCAATATTTTTCATGATGAAAGTCGAAGCCACATAGAACAGAGGGTAAAGGAGTCCAATGAATTGGGGAACATTTTGGGCGACGATTGGATGCGAAAGTACATTGCAAAAGTCCAACAAAACATTGAAGACTATCAAAGAGCAAGGGATTAGTTTTTCGCCCTGCTGGACGAGAATGAACCAATAGGAGTAGAGTCCACGATAGAGATTAGAGAACCTCAGATTGTTTAAGATGCAGTTTAAGGAGATATGAAGTGTTCAGTCTACATGGTTTGTCCCTGATGAGAAGCTGATGGAAGAAATAAGAAATTGCATAAAGAAAATCTTGGGGCCAACTTACGGGAACTTCATTGGAAGGTTGGACACTGGTCTTGGTTTGCAGGCTTACGAGTTTATTGAGTATCCAATGGGTGACATTGATGATCTACACAACTATCTGTTTCGTGGATGGAATCCACTGACGAATCAGTGGCTGGATGAGATGCGAAGGCCACAGGTGCTTGCGCCAATTTACGATAAAAATGTACAATTATAAATTGTATGTTTTCAAATCAGGTCTTTATGCGCTTAAATTTTTAAGCTTTTTATGTATTTAGATTGGCACAGTTCAAGTCCGAGTTGCGCCAGTGACTAGAATTTGCTTTACTATTGGAAACTGATTACAACTTTTCAAATTCTATTTTTGTTAATTAAGAGGACTTTGAATAGTCTTAGAGTTAATGGTGGTCTAAATAATTAGTTGGGACTAATAAAATTTTACTGGCGATCCAAGGTAGTTTGACTAGTATACTAGAAAACTTGGAAATAGATGTAGCTGTAAATTGATTGAGATTTATAGCTAACTTTGTAGTGTATAGTCATTCGAGAAATGATATTTTAACACCCACATGGTTGTAGACACCCTTGTGTGTAAACATCTATATGGGTCCTATGTAATGTGAGAGGAGTGGTGGAAAGACAATAAATTAGGAAAAAAAAATAAGTTATGGGACCAATATATATTGTGAGTGGGGTGTTTGAGAAAGTTGAGTGTTAAAATAGCAAAACCCATAGTTCAGAGATGGCTCACTAATCATCGGCTTTCGGTCATTGCTCGCCAGTCTATGATGGCCGACCACCCCTCCCCCAAAAAAAAAACACTAGCTTGCCGACCGCCAGCTGCCTACGTGGCTGCGATTAGCCAGCCAGTCGGCAAGGCTAATTGGGTTTCAGGAAAAAAAAAAAATTTAGGAAGTTGACAAGTAACAACTTTATAGTAATTTACTTAGAAACTTCTTAGTGAGTGTGTGTGCTTGTTCCTCCGTCTTCTTGGAATTTTCCTTGTAGAAGCCTTCTGGTCTGAAAAAGGGGGAAGCTTATTTCGTGGAAAAGAAACTGCCGAAGTTTCATTCGAATTTTAGTGAAGAGGCTAAGAGCTTTTCAGCTTAAAATCTGCTGCTCTCTATCTTTGCCCCTGTAAACAATTCTTACTTACTGACTAGGCTCCCCTCAAAAAGAACATGACGCTGACGTCCTTGCTCATCCAAGTTCAGAGATGGCTGATGCAGCCACATGTATGGAGATTCGTTAGTTTTGCATCAACTGTGGTTGCACTACTTTGTTATGCTCTCAGTTCTTCCTTCAACCATCTGTTTGGAGGCTGGAACTTGTGGAAAATATGTGTTTATAGTGTCCTCAGTTTCATCTTCTGCTTTGCGGTTCTGTTTGCAAAGGTATGGCAACCCTCGAATAGTATTAGGTTCAAAGCTCATATGGCATTTTTTGTTTTGACCATCACCTCTATCTACTCATTTTTCTACGACAAAGTTGTGAACGGGAAACCAGATGCCTATAGCTTGATATCCTGTGCTGCCTTTGCTGTGATGTCCCTCAGCTTGTCAAGGCAGACACACTTTGGATTCGAAGTGGATCTGCTATATTTTTTCCTGGGAGCTCTCATCGTACAAGTCATGAAAATAGAATTGTTATTGGGCTTTGTCGGGGCATGTTTCGGTTATTCTCTTATCATTCTTCGTTCCTCCTTAAACACCCCACTAGAAAGTGTTTATATAGGAATCCAAGGTCAACATCACGTAACTGTGCAAGTGGATTCTCATTCACAAGAAGCAAACCCTGATATTGACGCTATCATGCCGCAACTCACGACTTGTATGGAGGCATTTAAGGTGAAAAACCCGATGCTGATCGATATGCTTTCCAAGCATGTGGGAGAATACATTAAAGGAGATGTTGATCATATTAAAATTGACAACAACATGGTGATCGATTCGTTGCATTCGGAAATTGTCGATGACCTTAGCGAAGCCGTGAAGCTCATGGTGGCCATTGGATTTGAGAAGGAGTGCTGCGATGTGTACAGCAGCTTCCGCAGGGAATTTTTGGAGCAGTTCCTAATAGGATTAAATTTGCCACACGTTGTCAAGATAAAGTATCTGGGATCCTATATTGAGATTTGGATTAAAATTATGAACATAGCTATGAGGATACTGTTTCCCAACGAAAAGAGACTCTGCGAGCGCGTCTTCTCGGGGTGCACTTCGGCCTCAGATCTCGCTTTCATGGAGGTTTACAGGGAACTCACGATTAGTCTACTAAATTACGCCAATATCTTTGCTGTTGGGAGCAATTCGCCGGATCTTTGGCCCATAATCCCTAAAGCGTTCGACACATTACATGGCCTGATTCCAGAGTTCGAATCACTGTCTCCTGAGCCGCTCAATGATTCACTCAGAAATGAAGCAATCAACACCTGCAAGAGATTGGCGAAATCAACCAAGTGCATTTTCATGGAGCTGGAGGATCAGATTTGCCACGATAGACCCGGGGTAGATTTTCGCGATGTGATGAATTACCTTGTTGGTGTTTCTGAAGCTAGGATTTCCCTTGAGAAAGTTTTCCAAGAGAATCCCTTGGCTGCTAATGGTGTGGGAACCTCTTCCTCCTTGGCTTTTTTTTATTTTGGTGTGGAAGAATCATTTTTTGGTCTGGCTTCTTCCTTGTCTATGCAGATTGCTAAGATAATGGAGTTGTTAGATCGCCATTTGGAAGTCAAGTCCAAAATCCATTTGGACCCTGCAATGGGCCATGTTTTCATGATGAATAATCGGAGGTACATACAACAAAGGGTAAAAGAGTCCAATGATTTGGGGAACATTTTGGGTGACGATTGGATCCAAAAGCACAATGCAAAAGTCCAACAAAACCTCGAAGACTTTATGCTTGAGTGCAATTTTGGTTATAACACTTTTTAATTTCAAATCTTTGAGTCTGGAGAAAGAATCACTTCATCACAAGGGAACTCAGGGTTTATGTGGAGTGTAAAAAGCTTGGAAGGAAATGAATTGTATTAAGGTGAAGGGTCCGTTAGTCCCCACAACTTAGGGACTATTAACATTAGTACTTTCTTAAAATTGATTAGAATTACCAATTTTACTTTCTTAATTTTTTTCATTTTTCATTTTAACCCTTGTCTCTCTCTTTTTACTCATTTTCTCCGGTGGCTCAACCTCTCCACCTTTTACTCATCTTTATGCGTTTCCATTTCTAGCTTTGGATGTTTTTAGATTGAGTATTAGTGTTTTTGGTGTATAATAAAATTGTATAATAATATTAAACCAACACTCATAATGTTATATTGTCATTTAATGAGAATGGGTATAAATGCACTAAAAGATAGAATATTATGAGTGTTAGTGTAATATTGTTATATAACTTTATTGTACACTAAACATTATTATTTTAGATTGGCTTGGTTTAATTTCAAGTTGTGCCAATAGCTAGAATTTGCTTTTTTTTTGGAAACTGATTACAACTTTTCAAATTCTATTTTTGTTAATTAAGTGATTTTTTTTTATTCTGATATGTTATACGACAAGAATAGAGTATTAGAGTTGATGGGTGGTCTAAATAATTAGGTACGACTAATGAAATTTTGTAATTTATTGTCATTTTATTAGATGAAGTGAATGCTACTAAATTATAGACATTTTTTATACATCAATTCACTGTTCTGCTGCTTATCTTCATTGTTTGTTACTTTGGTCTAACAACTCATGGCCTTATTGATGAAGCAATCTAAAGGAAAGGCAAGCAAGTGCCTTCTTATAATCATTCGCTTCAGGGAAGTAGCAGGTTAGGTGAATCGATTGTATCTTCTTTCATGATTTTTGGCGCAGCGATGTGCATCTAAATGCTGTTACCATTGAATTAGCTTTCTTTGATACGTCATTGTACCTGTGTGATGGATATAAACTCCTCATCATTCTTAATATGTTATTTTTGCCACACCATTTTATAATATTATGAACTAACTTTTGGTTACACTGCATATGGAGAGGGAACGATCGAGCTTTAAGATCTTTCAAAAGTGGTGTTACTCCTATTTTGGTGGCAACTGATGGTGCTTCCCTTTGGATATCCCGCATGTGGCCCATGCCATCAATTTTTACTTGCCAAGAGAAATAGATGACTACGTTCGCAGCATTGGTAGAACAGGTCGCGCTGGCAAGTCTGGTTTAGCTACGGCCTTCTTCAGCAACAAAAATATCCCTCTTGCTAAGGCCCTTGTTGGACTCTTGCAGGGAGCAAAACAAGAAGTTCCGTCTTGGCTGAACCAATATGCCGAGGGTTCATCATATAGTAGTGGTAGCCATCGACCTCAGCGGTATGGTAGTGGAAGGCATGGTGGCTGTCACTTCAGAAATGTCACTAAACCTGAAATTGAGAATTACAACCACTCCAGTACTTATGGCAATGCAGATTATGCTGTTAACTCTTTTGATAAAACAGACTCTAATGGTCATATTGGATCACCTTATGACATCACAAATACAACTTCTGCTGCCAGTTATCATCATACTGATGCTAATACTGATTTGTATGCAGGTGGAATGCTTGAAGTCGGCCCATTTGGATACCAATCTATTGTTGCCACCGGGTGGGACTAGATTATATTGGGCAGTTTGCCCTTTACATAATTATTATTATTTATTTTTCTATGCAGTATAGAACTGAGAAGTTCTTTCCTCCACCCGGAGGAAGAGAATCCTTCCTCCACACAACAATCTCACCGTTCAATTTCATTGGGTCCCACTTCTCACACAACTTTTGCAAATGCTTGGATGGTGTACAATGCATGTGGAGGAAGACACACATTTCCTCCCGGAGGATATAAGAAAAATCCGTATAGAACTATATATACATGCCTTATATACAGTGATGTTGAAGAGTAGTTTTCTTCCCTCTTTTTTTTTTTGCCAGAGCCCCTAATTTTTTGGGTCTAGCTCTGATGTTAATGCATGTTTAGAGACTTAGTGCCCAATATTTGATGGATTGGTGTAAGAATTGGGCTGGATAGTTGAGTTAAAGACCATAGTGGTTATTTTGCTGGTTGCCAATATTTTAGTAAAAATATTATTCCAGCACCCAGAAGTGGGGTCTAAATTGAAAATTCACTTTTGGGTGTTGAAATAACAATACTCATATTTTAGTACATATTATAATATAAAGATTATGAATCTCCTGATCTTGTGACTAACGTGCTCTTGTTGATCCAACTGGATTGTGAAGGAAGATATGTGCAAGCTGGCAGTTTGATCAATATTCCATTTAGCTCGCTGGTAATCTTTTCTTTTTTTTTTTTACATGCTTTGGTGGTTTTAATGTAGAATCCAGAAGTGCTAGACCAAGAATTGTGGACAGATTATGCATGATGTCCAGGATATATAGATTAGTTAAGAATATCGAGTACGGTTATAATCCTTCAAACTCGATTTGTTACTTGGGGGAGACCACCTCCAGGTTTCATCAAACTTGATCCGGGTAAGGGTGGATATGGTTGGGTGTTGAGGAATGACGTCGGGGAGTGGCTCCTTGGATTCTCTGGACAAATTGGGTTTACCACCAACATGCATGCTGAGCTAATAGCACTGCTTGCGGGGATTTATTTGGCTTGGGACGAAAGGTACAAAAAGGTGGTTTTTGTAGTGATTCTTTGGAAGCACTGCAACATATTGGGAGGAGGACCTCACCACCAACCCGCTTCCTTCAGAAGTACGGAAGTTTGATAGCCGATATTAGAAGTTTGCTTGATAGGGATTGGGAGGTCCAAGTTTCACACACGCTGAGAGAAGGTAATGCTTGTGCAGATTGGATGCCCAAGCATGGTGCACTTCATGAGGATGATATCACTGTAAGAAAAAATTGGGCATTTTCAATGGTTATTGATAATTATCGTGTCAATAGAATTATTGACAAGAAAAGTAATTTCAATGTAAAGTAATCGTTGAAAATATTTATAAACTTTAATCGATAATTAGTATATATAAAAAATATCAAAAAATATATTTTCGATATGTACTAATTGTTAATAAAAGTTTATAAGCATTTTCAACTTTATGTTCAAATTACTTTTATTGATAATATTTTTATTGATACTTTAATTATCGAGGACCAATAAAAATATCCATATTTCTTGTAGTGTATGCAGCTTTGGCTGTGCCCACCCAAGGCTCTTCGTCGATCTCTCCCTAAGGATGCCATGGGTGTATTTTCCCACGGGGCTTAGTGTTGTTTTTTATTATATGTGTCTATTGTTTAGTTGTTTCCGGACGCATCTTGAAAATAATGCAGTAGTTTAATTATTATTTACTCTGACATTTCATGATTCATTTGTACAAATAGAAGTGATGGTTCATTAATTTCCTTTGTAATTGTTTTCTATAACTAGATTTTTGCGTAGATAATTAATTAATTAAATAAATATATAATTTTAAAATATATATGTGTGATAAAAAATATTTGAGAGAGTAAAATAGGTTATTTATTAATTATACATAAATTATTGATGAATTTATAATAGCATTCAATTTATAAATA
The DNA here is from genome assembly GCA_031216105.1 of Dalbergia cultrata. NCBI lineage: Eukaryota > Viridiplantae > Streptophyta > Magnoliopsida > Fabales > Fabaceae > Dalbergia > Dalbergia cultrata. The sequence continues at coordinate 53,145,869 of CM062347.1, forward strand.
TTAATAAGATGACGTGATCCATGAAAAAATTAATTGATATATAAAATGATGACGACGACGACGATAACAAAGATTGATAAAATAAATGGTATATTAAAATACATCTATAAGAAATTATAAAAATTTATTATTAAAATAAATTTTATGATTAATAAATATTTATAATAATTTG
>CM062347.1:53146540-53496540 GCA_031216105.1 Dalbergia cultrata
GACAGTTGCAATATGGCTTCTGGTCGTCGAATGTGCAGTAGCTGTTAAAGCCACAAAATCCCTTTACTAAACACTGATTGTCCTCACCTGGCCAACTTTGTACTTTTGTAGTGTTGCTAGTATCGTTGCCGTCATGAACATACAACCGAAAAAACCCATCAACATCTAGTGTTGCACGATAAATGGCCTTCTCATTGTTGATGTTGCTAGCCAAATTTGAACCATAAAGATATTGGATCGGCTTCGAATCACTGTCATTCCTGATTAGCAAAGGTCCTGTTTTGTTGAGAAAAAGATTAAGTTTGAAAACATTATTAGTTCCAGAGGCCCAATAAGCATCTATTCCTGTGTCGGTGGCATATACTGGATACAAAACGAGATTTCCATCAAGCTGCATTTTGAGAGTAAATCGTCCAATTGAGTGGCTGGTCTCTGACGAACTAGAGATCAATTGACCTCCAAAAGCTAGAGTTTGATCACCTAACATAGTATCAGTTGGGTAATCAAAACTCTGCCATATGACATTGGAATTATTGTTGTATAGTACAAAGTTTCCAGAGTCAAGCATGGAGGCAAAGGAAGCAGTTGCATTAGCATCTACAATAAGCTTCTCTTGTCCTTGTTGTATTGGCAGAACAAGCATACCCTCCATGGTTAGTTGTAGCTTTGCATTGGAGGTGAGTGGAGGATCATCCCGGTTTGCAGTCCATACCACTGTATGGTTGTTGTTCCTGCCAACCAACCAAATCCCAATGGCGAAGCCACTGCCTTCTTGATAAAAACCAAATGCAAATAGACCAGAAGGGGAAGGCCATGAAGTGGGGCGAGTAGTAGGGTGCAATGATGAACCAAGTGGTATCTGCTTAGGTTGTTGTGCATCAACTATTGCACTCTCTGCAAATAATAAGGCCATTAACAGCAACAAGGCCATAGTTGTTGCAATAGTGCTCATAACTTTTCGGCCTTGATGCTCTGAATTTGTTATGAAAGAAAAGCAAAATTGCTAATACCCTTAACTGCTTTGCGTAGTTTAATATAGGAAATCTCTTCAAAAAGACTTCATTTTCTTCGTCAACGTCTGAAATGAATAGAGGACAATTTGAAACTTATTTTCTACGAAAACAATAGAGGACATTTTTTAAACTCGACAATATACGGTACCATATTCACTCGGTTTGGTTGGAACTTATTGATATTTCTTTCTTTCCACCATCATAATAACTTCGAGGAAGACATGATAGTGGAAAGTCTTGCATTGCCATTTACCCAAGTGGGGTTGATTGGAGACTTTTGCATTCCTACTTTGCCATTTCAAAAAATTGCAATGCAAAGCATTCAAATCAACATTAGTTGGAAAAGTAGGAATACAAAAGTCTCCATTCAACCCCACTTGGGTAAATAGCAATGCAAGCCTTTCCACTGTCATGTCTTCCTCGAAGTTATTATGAAGGTGGAAAGAAAGAAATATCAGTAAGTTCCAACCAAACCGAGTAAATATGATATGGTACATTACATGACAATATTTCCTTTTTCAATTTACGTCTTGTTTGCTTGAGCATGGAATTTGAGTTACGTTGGGTACCAATTTTGATATTTTGAGTGACAAATATAATTGAAATTATAATTTCACATTTTAATTCTGTGATATTAAAAAATAATTAAAATGAATCATTTTTAATTCCTAATTTATATTTTATGAGTTGTCAATAAACTTATCAAATTAAATATCTCTCTTATCATTAAAGTTTATATAATTTTTTCTCTTTCTCATTCATTTTCAATAATTATGTAACAACTCTTTAATAAATTAATATTCTAACAATTTAATTTCAATTCTAAATAGAATTGAAATTAAAATTTCACATTATAATTTCTATTCCAATATCTAAAAAGGCGTGTTTTATTTGGGTAAAAGAATTAAGTTTTTTTTTTATGTGACAAAGATTAAGTTAGTACAGATGTGTCAACCGGAATGCAATACTCATACCATGAAATGATAGAACTTTTTATTACATGAATTAACTTCCATGCATGAAGCTACCTTTGACATAGAAATCATCACAAGATCACAAGAATAACAAAACGCAACAGGAACCTGATACGAAAATTGAACTACAATGATGGACATTACTAAATGTACGTGCACACAACATGTACATGTAATAAATTGTCCACAGGATGGGAATGTGATTTATAAAATTATTAAAACTAGTGGGGTGGACATGCAGGACTTGGAATATCTTTCCATCCTTCCAACATCAAGATGACATTCTTCATTGAAGGACGCATAGATGGGTCGTCTTGGACACACCACAACCCTACCTTCACCATTCTCTCCAATGTCTTCAAATCGATATCTTCATTTTCATCTTTCTCTTCATCACATGCAACAAGCTTATCTAATTGGTTGGCCACAAAACATTGATATACCCAACTGGAAATAAGTATCTCTTCTGGAGAGGAGACATCTACATCTATACTTCTTCTGCGACAGATAATCTCCAACAGTATCACTCCATAGCTGTAAATGTCAGCTTTTATAGACAATGAGGCCTCCTTTTGCCATTCGGGTGCCAAGTACCCACTTCTCACCTCATCCCCCGATCTAGTGCTTGTATGTTCAGGCTTTAATTGCCTAGCAAATCCAAAATCAGATATCTTAACAGTCCATGTTTCATCCACAAGTATATTTTGGGGCTTAAGATTGCAATGGATGATACAAACTTCACATTCCTCATGTAAATACTGAACTCCTCTAGCCACATCCAATGCGATTTTTAGTTTCTCTTTTAAAGGCAAATGCTTCTTAGCCTTAAAAAGAAGATTTGCAAGAGACCCGTTGCTGACATATTCATAAACAAGAAGCTTCCTAGACCCATCAATACAGTAGCCAACGAGCTTAACCAAATTCCTATGATGAGTTCGAGCAATGGCTGTGATTTCAGCTTGGAATTCTTTCTCTCCTTCATCAACAATTTTCTCTAGTCTCTTGACAGCAATCCTTTTGTTACTTTCACCAATTGTACCTTTATAAACTGCTCCAAAAGATCCTCTGCCTATCTCTTCTGTGAAGCCACCAGTTGCTTTCACAAGTTCATCGAAGGAAAATGAACACAATGAATATTCCTCAGTAAATCCAATATTTGAACTTGCAGACAACATCGTGTAACTATGAACTTGACGCTTATAAGTGAAGAAAATACATACCGCAGAGACTACACCAATCAATGAAATTGAACCCAAAGTAAAGGCCAGAATCATTATCAGACTTCTCCTGTTGTCAACAACCACTTTGGGCTTCATTGGCGATGAAGTGGTGCGATTTGGATTAATGACATATCTAAAAGAAGGCACCTTAAAAATGGCAGTGGATGGTGAATTTGGAACCTTTCTGCCATATCTAAGTGGAAGCTTATATTTATTGCAGCTGCCACTCGTATACAATGCTCCTGCACAATCACAATCTTCCTTGCAAGACTTCACACAAGCTTCTACCGTCATTGGTTGAATCAAATACGGGAATTCACCCAACCACATAGATTCCAAATAAATTACATCATACAACATAACTGGGTCAGCACTAATTATACAATCATCTTTGCTGTAGTTCAGTTTGCAGTCCAGAAACATGTTATTACTGTTTTGGGAGGGGACGAAACCGGGATAACATGCACATGCAGCCTTGCCGGTCACATTGGAGCAATAACTGTTGAAGCCACAAAACCCCTTGATTTGGCAGTCATGATCAGGCAAGGCTTCCCACAATGTTTGAACAACTGACTTTGCATTGCCCTCAGCCTCAAACTGGTGCTCATACAATTTGAAGTTCCCATCAAAATCAAGTGTTGCGCGGAACACCGAAGTTGAGTTCTGCGATTTCTTTCTGAGGTTTGTGGTATTAACCAAACAACGAAACTCTCCTAGGCAAAGAAAGCCTTCAGGACTGAGCTGCAACGGCCTAAAGGAAAAATTATATAAAATCAACATTTTGATTTTATAGAAGCATATTTAACAAATCGAAAATTTATTAGAATCAAAATTTAGTGGAATAATCGAAACAGAGAAAGAATTACAAGAATAATATAGTATGAAAATTTTGGAGGCCTAAGGCTTATGCTTATGTCTTACCCGGCTGGCCCAAATAAGTGAGAAGAATCCCAATAAGCATCTTCAGGCTTCATTGCGCTGTTCATAGGGTAAGCAACAAGGTTATCATCAGTCTGCATGATGAGAAAGAAACGTCCTCTGGAATGGTCTGATTTGGACAAACTGGAGGTCAGATCGTCTCCAACAGTTAAGTTCTGCCCTCCTAATATGGTGTCAGTTGGGTAATCAAAGCTTTGCCAGACAACATACGAAGTGTTACCCTTTCCATAGATCACAAAGTTACCAGAATCAAGCATAGATGCTGAAGAAGCTGCTCCTTCTGTGTATGATGAAAGGTTAGCAATAATGAGGTGTCCTGTTTCTTCTTTCCCTTGTCGAAGAAGCAGCCCATCTTTGGTTAACTGCAACTCGGAACTGGAAGACACCGGCGGATCATCACGGTTAGCAGTCCACACAACGGTGTTGTCACTCTCAGTTGCACCAACCAGCCACATTCCAACAGCATAGCCGTCACCTTGAGTGTAAAACCCAAATGCAAAATGGCCTGAACTTGATACCCATGAAGATGGTTGATTGCCTTCAGGAGAGAGCGAAGAATTCAACCTAATCATCCTCTCAGCAGTGGCTTCATTTGCAAGTGCTAGTATCATAATTAAGGACAGCAAGAACAGAACAAGAATTGGATTGGAAGCCATAGGATTTAGAAACTGCGTTTCAGGTGTCCCAACCAAACAATATGATTTATTGATCAACTCACTCGCCAAAGCAAAACAGCTAAGCAAGGACCGAACGTTAATTTGAGACTACAAGAAAAACTCTCCCATTTTGAAGACCATACTGAGTCTCATCTCATCTCGTCTCATGCGTTGATACAAGTCCAACAGACCAACACCATAGCTGGCATCAATCAGAAGTAGGAAAAGGCAGCCCCCGGTTTCAGAATTTTTGCACGATGGGCACTACTTTTCCACATCCAGCATAATTCAATAACAGGTGGTCCACATGCCGTCTTGACTGGTAAATGTTGGTCAACTCAAGGTACGAAAAATGGAAGCAGGCAATTTTCTCAGCATTAAACGCGTCATGATGCAGGGGTTGCATGCTTTAAAAGACCACGGGGTTCCTTGCTTAACCAAACTGAACATATTGTTTCATCCAGCACAAGAAAATTAAGATTTAAGGCTGATACAATTACATTTACCACTATACCAATATTTCCAAATTGATAGGATACATATGTATAATCTATTTATGAATCAAAACCGTGTTTATAGATTTCTTACTTTATGTCCCGAATTAGAATGATTTAATGTTTAATCTTCCTTCACTAAATTTTTTAATTTTATAGGTCACAAACTAAACTTGTATGAAATATAAGCGAGTATTATGCCACCGAGGCAACAAGACAAGAGTCAAATCATGTCATTCTGTTTTATCACTGCATACGTTAGCATACGAGATAATTCGATCCATGGCATGTGCCGTCTGGCTGTGATTTTTTTTGCATCATCAATCACTTCAAAACATCTCAAAGTAAATTTTTGCAAATAGATTCTTCTCTGCTGCCAGCATTCGTAACTGAACCATCGCATACTTGTGTATGCTAATATGACTTTGTACGGATAAAAATTATATATACATGCCTTTATGTGAGGGAAGAATTGAGGTTGAGGTTGCATAATTGGACAAAGCAATCATGGAAATGATGCCTGTGCAGGACATGAGCAACTGAAGGTAGGATTTTGCTTTGTTGAAGTAGGATTCAACAGTGGGCCTAAGCAATTGGGCATGAAGTAGGAATAAAACACTTTTATTCAGGTGGGCTTTACTGCCAAAGTCATCATCAATAAACCAAAAGCATTAGGAGCCCAATATTGCATCCATTTTGTGCCAACTCCTCATGCAGAAACTAGCATTCTGGCCACTTCAAACTTAGAATTGTAGTTGACCATGAAAATTCTGTAGCTGTGTCATTTTTGTATGCTGGATACAGAACAATATTTCCATCAAGGTGCATGTTGAGACGAAACCGTCTAGTTGAGTGATTTGCTTTTTGATGAACTAGAGAATAGTTGACCACTAGAAATATAGAGATTGATCCCATAACATTACCGGAAGCCATAGTTGCAGCAATAACATCCACAACTATAGGGCATTGATGATCTTTTTTATGTTTTTGGTGTTACAAAAGCAAAGTGTCATGTGTCTATCATGAATTTGGGCATTGCCAAATATTAGTGTGGGCCGTGGGGGCTTTCGAACAAAACAACCATAAGGGCTGGATTGTGGGCAGGTAAAAAATAAATGTGACTTTTCTGTAAGAGTGCAACCACCCTCTCCGGATCTTTCTTCTATTCTCTATGCTGAAGGTTCTCTCCCTCTTATCCGTGGTTGGTTCCTTTTAAACTGGCAGAATCGATAACCAAAATAAAATTAAAAAAAAAAAAAAACTGACAGAATCTTCCCACTCTCACTTCGTATTTTCCAATCTCATTACTACTGCTAATTGCTAGATTTATTTGTTCATACTTCATAGCAAGAGAATTGCCTTTTCTATTTGCATTGCAAATAGTTACTGTTACATTGATTGTTTTGTGCCACTTATACTTGTTAGTTGGAAGTGCTGGTTCAAGTATTGGAACTTTTTATCTCAATACTATATTTTCGTATAGGAAAGCCTATTACTACTTGAGACGGTTATAGTTAACTTAATTATGGTTATGCTTAGCCATATTGTTGTTACTATATCTTTTTGGATGAGTGTTGCTAATGAAGAGCTACCCATTGCAAAAAGGCAATTGATAATATTGTCACTGCCTTGCGCCGTTTGATAAATTCAAGGAAATAACTTCCAATTAAAGAATTGATTTTCATCATCAACCTCTCAGATCAATGTCACTTTTATGATTAAAGTGGAGGACTTTCCATTGCCAAGTCTTCCTTGGAGTTGTTAGTCAGCACGAAGGAAATACGAAAAATAAGTTCGAACTGAACAAATTAAGCAAGAAAAAAAATATTCTATCAAAGGTTTCAAACATGTGCTCCATTGTCTCCTTAGAAAAAGGTAAAGTTTTGGAATCTTTCACAGCAATCCTGACTTACCCATGACTCATCTTATAATTATTTATTTTATTAGTTTTTTATTTAGTAAAGAGTTGATTTTATTTAAAAGATCGTGTCTGGTACGTGTTACTGTGTATAGTCTTTCCTCTGCTATATTGTTGACCGGTCAAAGTTGGAGGGATCAAGAACAAAGATGGTCGCGTTTCTGATTTATCTGACTCTTATTTTTGCCTTACTTGTTTTCGTTTTGTTCACATTTTAACTCGTCCTTGATTCATGTACCTGAATGAAAATTCCCTGGGATCACTTCTGTGCAAACATTGTTAATAGAGTAACAAATTGAAGTCGAGACTGCGAGCGAGCAATACACGAAAAGAAGAGAGTTGAGTGATAAGCACAAGGAAAACGCTGGAGCCTCTGTTCACGTTGTTCGCCACATAATTTTCCTTACTGCTTCTTAAATTCAAATATTGCCAAGTGATAATAATTGTTACGAGTTCATGGCAATTTTTTTCCCTTTAATTTTTGTGAAAAAAATTCAACTTCTCTTTATTTTAATTATTTTTAACTTATCAACAAAATATAGAAATTGCGAATTAAAGGCTACCTATCGATATATTATTAGTGTAAGAAAAATTATAGATTTAGTTGAATCTAAACTAAAAGAATGATGTTATGTATATGATGTAATTAGATACTTGGAAAAACTGAGTAGTTTACAAAACAAATGACTCTTAAGTTTACTGATAAAGTGATAATGGGCTTGTTTATTGTGAAAGGATAAGACTACCATCAATGGTTATATCTACTACCAAGAGGTACGTTTAACAAACATTTTATTTTAGAACAACATCTATAAGTTTAATTTTTATGCATTAATAATGCAAAAGTAGTTGACCCCTGAAACTACTACTTGAAAATTCATTTAAATGGGATAATTTGATTGAATGATAATATATAATTTTTTTACATTATTAATGTATAGAAATTAAACTCTGTGTGTGTGTTCTTCTACGATAATATATCCAAAGGATTTAATTGTCATACAATGATAGTGTAAAAATTTTTTTATACGGTCATCTAATCATATATTACCACATAAACATTAGTATATAGTTGACTTTGATACTCATTATTTAAAAAGACATCCAAACTAAATATTTTGATTGAATAATAGTGTAAAATAGTTTTATACTGTTAATGTATCAAAATTAAACTATAATCCTAATATACATCAAATTTTCTTTTATTAAGATATGTTCTAGAGAGTGCTTGGATTAATTCTAGGGATGAAGTGTGATAAACTCATGTGCAATTAGCTGGGCAATTAACACCTTAACATGGTAATATCTTATTATGTTTTAAGCCTATGAAGATTTCATCATTTTCTCCTCTTCTAGTAGCATATAACATATCTAAAAATAAAATAAATTCAAAGGGTTCACAATTAATAAAAAAAAGTTATTTGTACTCATGGAATGTGAGATACCATACTAACTCATACTCTATCTACTATTGGATTGAGTGTGGACTTTAATTGAATGGGGTTCACAACCAATCCAACGGTGAATGAAATGTGAATTGATATAGTGTCCCATATTCCATGAATACATATAACAGAACTCATTAATAAACATTTTTGTATATGAAGATGTTTCGACTGAAATTTGAGAGCTAGTGTGGTTATTGACTTGCAAGTTGCAACTAAAGTAATTATGTCAAATGACCCAAAACTAAAGAACTACTTATATGGGTTGTTGCTTTGGTACCCACCAAAAAATAAGGGTACTAGCTAGTACCCTGTGCATGTGTCAATCAATTATTGGTCTTTTTATCTGAAAATTTTAATATAAATTACTATAATAACTGGTAACCTGCTAAACCAGTAAACTTTATTATTCTGTTAAAATTGTGTTGTTATTCCCTCCATTTTTTCAATTTAAAAAAAAAAGACCCTTATGTAAACACTAAAACATAACAACAATAGGATTGTGATCAACAATGGAGGCCGTATACATATTCGGCACGGCCATTATGTCAAGTGCGTCAAGCGCAACGGAGGTCTCCGGCGCCATTCCTAAGGATGTCCACCGCTTCCTCTCCTAGGTCTCCAACCTTGCCAATACATCCCGCATGGATGGCGCTGGATTGACCGAAAACGGCGCAGCGTAGATTGCGACGAATCCGAAGACAAAAGTGGAGACGAATGTTCTGATGAATCCATCACCAAGGGCTAGGAAAGTGATAGTGGCCATGGCATTGGACATGAGGTGGGATGTTGGCTGCTGCACTTTCAATAAGAATCTCAGATTCACAGCTCACTGGCATAGTCGAGGTTGCCTTCCCTGCAACGGGGGAACTCCATCTTTGCTAAGGTTGGTTGGTTCTGTCACTTGTGTTTCTTTCTCTCTCTACTATTAACCTTGTACATTCCTGTTTCTATTACTATTACTCCACGTTACTCCTTTAAAGGGAGAATTTTGACACTATGCCTTGTATCCTTTGCTCCACTTGTTTTTGCCCATTTTTGTATTATTCTTTATTGTTATTCAAAGTGTGTGTGTTCAATTCAACAGCTCCCATTGATCTAGTAATCATAGGATACATTCCAACTGTTGCTTCTTCTTAACATTTGAGCATCAATTGTGTACTTTCCTATTCTCCAAATAGGTTTAGTTGGAACCAAATGCGTTTTGGTTGTTTTGTGATGATAGAATTTGAAAACTTATTTGATGTATCTATGCCAAAAGATCCTTAGCCTCTCCACAAAATAAATAACCATGGAATTCACATGAGGTAGGTGCTGAAATTCTTATAAACTCTTCTTCTTTTTTCTTTTTTTTTTCTTTTGGTAAGTCATGTGTAGGAAGGAATATATATCAGATTGTTGGCTTACTTTAATTTGTGGATGTGGAATTTGTGATGTGATTCAACTGATGGATTGAAATACTATGATTTGGTTGAGGGAAAAGGTCCAGCAGCTGAAAAGGGGTCAACAATTCTGGTTAGTTAGTTTTTGGAAGTGACCTAACCAAGATGTTGCTTTGGCCTTGATTTGTTATTTACCCTTCATTTATAGTTTCCACTGACAGCCACACTTTGACTGCTTATATAGCAGAATTACAGCTGTTTCAAGTCGAGAATCTAAACCCCTTGCTGGGAATCGTATCATCGCTCAGGTAATTCTAATCTTTTATTTGCCTTCCTGGTTTGGTTTGTGGATTAGAGATCATAGATAAATGTGACTAATTTAATTTAAATTTCTTATATAGAAATCTCCTGCTTAGAAAGCATATGTGAGGGTTATTTTACTTACTCCAGCAGTGTTGACTGATGCATGCTTTATGCTCTTAAAAGCCATATGAATTCAAGGTGGGAATTCCTCTGGGGAAGGAAAGGAAGCGTGAATTTGTAGACAACCCAAATGGTCTGTTCTCTGCACAAGCAACGCTAAAACCTCTACCTGCTATGTATACAATTGTTGAAGGAATACGAGTGGGTGGAAAGGTGGGTGTGGGTGATCAAAATATACTAGTACTTCTTTGTGTTTGTGGTTCAATTGTAATACTGCTTTTAAGTTTTCTTGAATGCTTGTAGCAAACTGTGATTGTTCCAATTTTGAATATATTTCCTACTGGAGAACTTGTTTTATACCACCTAGTTTTGACCTACCTATTTGTTTATGGTTCATTCTTATTTTCTTCACTCTTCTCTTACTGTTATATTATCACTACTATTCAACAAGGTATGTCATATATACCTTGTCATTCTTATGTCAGTGTTCCATTTTCAAGTTATCAATCCTTGAATATCTTCCAATTCGATTGTAATTGGGAGGACATAATTTATGCTTTCACTTACTTGTTAGTGGAACTAGCATTTCCATTTGATAGCAAAAGGAACATTAAAGTGTAACATGGAGCAAATAATTCATTTATTTGATCTCATATTTGGGTCCTAGGCTCTGATTCTTTTTTTAATCTTTTTATTTATTTAGTATGCATATCAAATATGGTTTAATGTGCATATCAGATCTTTATAGTGCTTGTAATGAGGAATACATTATCTTGTAGTTGCAATGTTTTAGAATTAGTCATATTATATTTTTTTTGCTCAATACAGACTAATTTTCTTGAGGACATGATTGATTGGAAATTGTTTTACGAAAATCTTGAGAACAATTGACATAAAATAGATGAAGTGTTATATAGACTTGGTGAATTTCCTATAAAACATCCCTGTAACCTTCCACAACAAAAAATGTGTGAAGTACTAACCATTACTTACTATGCTGCCAATTGCAGCCTTGATAGCTTTATTCCCTTTTTTTTTCTCATGACTTGTTCGTGCCAATCTGCACCTGACTTTCTTCCTTTCAATCATCTCATCAAATTAACTTGAAAAAGAGAAATACTTAGTGAACTCCAATATAAGATAAAAATACTTAAAGTTCAAATAAGAAGAAATTATTAATAAATAATATGACTGTCTATCTTATAGAATATGAGCTATCATACATTAGTGCTCATGACTTTATTTAACACAATAAATACAGAAGGCTTTTCATATTAGAAGAAAAAAGATTATCATCTTTTATCATCAACAACTCTTCATCGCAAAAGTCCTAAAGCACATCACTTGGCAGTATATTTAATTGAAGAACCATGAGAAACAACTAACTCAAGCCATTCGTTGCTTTGTTAATGTCCAAAACCAACGCAAAAAACACTTTTCTTTCCTCACCAACAAACAATTGATTGACAATAGAGAACCACAAATAGTTTAACTCTATAAACCCTTAATTAGGAACAATCCCGCATCAAATTATCTTGAGTTAAGAAAAATGAAACATTAGATCTAAGAAAAGACAGATATAATTAGAACAAAGATAGAAAAAAAGATATGAGCAAGTGCATGAGAATGAAACATTCTTTATAGACTCTTGAAACTAACTTCAAAAACTTAAGAAACTTCTTTGATGTCCCTGGCTCCGTCAAGCACATGACCATGTCCCTCATCCCTCGAATTGAAAAGGAATGCCTGCAAAAGAATGATACCTGAGCAGCTTCATTGAAAGCGTTCTCCATTCAGAGAGCAATTTTCTCTTGCCTATTCCTAACATTCACTACTGGTCCACAATCTCATCACCCGGATTAAATTGTTCTTCAATCATTGCTAGCAACTTAAAGAAAGAAACACAAAAAACAAAAAAACTGCATTAAGGCATGATTGGTAACCAATTAAATATATGAAATAATCATTTTTTCCACGAAGCTGGTTACGAGAGCTCAAGATTATATAAGCAGTTTTCGAGAAAAAAATAAAAAAGGCCAATCCAGAAAAACATTTATCTTGCATCAAATCAATGATTTAACATCACATATGTCATAGTATCCTAAAAGTAAAGAAAACCATACCATGAACAAAGAAACACGAAATCTAACCCAAAAAAAAAAAAGAATAGGAATTTGATACGTCTGTGCCACGTCTATCATCAGAATGCCCGCCATTGCCTTACTTCCATCATCGGCATCGGGTGCTGCATCTAATCTACTTTTGAATGCCTTCACTTCCTAACATAGGTCATCAGAATCTCGCCTACACCGCAGTGTTCTTCTCATGAAGTTCACATGAGCTTGAGCGATTCACATTTCGTGCAAGAGAAAATTACATGTATACTATGTTGCCTGAATATAGATACGGTACCCGTACCTAGTACGAGTAGGGGTATGGGATATGAAAATTTTGTAAAAAATGGGGTACGGGTATGCTAATAGTATATTAAAAAAAAAATTCATATGGTAAAACTAGCAATTTCAATAATGTGATATTTAATTTTATTTAATCTTATTCAACTTAAGTCAAGTTAGCTGAAATTCAATATACTACATTTTGTTACATATTGCTGGTTTAGAAAAAAAAAAAACATTATTCGTTAATTATTAATGGAGGAAAGAAAAAAAGAAAATGGATAAAAGTACAAATGTGGCAAGTATCTAATGATAAAGGGAAAGACCCCAGCACCCACATCATGCATTGGCAACACTTCTTCGCTATCAGGCTTGTGAAGAAAGAGAGAAAAGAAAACAGCATTATTCCACACATCACTGCTCACATTCTCACTCCCCCACGGTTCCCCAAAGCCTCTCTCTCTGTCTGTGGAAGAAAGATGTCGAGCGCTAATCTTGAGCATCAGGAAGAGGAGGAGGCACCTGTTGCCAGCGATGACGAGGACATTGAAGCTCAAGTCGCTCTCATCGTCAAGCTTGAGGAGGTTGCTGTCACCACCGGCAAAGAGGGCGAAGAGGGCTGCCGTCGCCGTCACTCGGAGTGCCGCTATCGCATTCCGTAGTTCGTCGAGCTGCTGCGAGGTAGTATGCACCGCCGTTCCACCATCCATGAGCGTCGTCACCGTGGTGTCGTGTCACTGGCAATGAAGAAGTGGAGAAAGGATTTTGGGAGGTGATGTTATGAGGAAAAATTAGGGTCGACACAACAAACAGGTTAGGTAATCAATTGGTCAACAAACGTGTTTAAAAAACAAAACAAAACAACATACCCAGCAACAGGAACGCGTATCCAGCTGTACCCAATTTTTTTTTTCAAAAAAATAAGATGATGGGTACGTATCCACACATACCTATGCGTACCCAATGCGTACCCATACCCAAAACGTACCCAGTATGGGTACTTTTCCATTGTAGCTGTACCTAAGCTTCAGAGCATGTATATGATGAATTTTACAAATTATCACCCCTATTTTTTATACAAACAAAAATATTGAATTAGGAACCAGTTTCTATAAAGCCTAACACACAAATTTTTGCTTGCAGTCTCTATCAAATTAAACAAACATATTATTACCTAAAATAATGCTAGTTAAATGATCCAAATTACCAGCATTTGCAGGATAAAGTTCTCTCGAATGTGATGGAGAACATGTGATTTTCTAAAGGCGTACTGTCACGACCCGACCTGGGCACATGACCGGCATGTGAGAAATTCCTGTCTCACGTAAGCCTCGTGACCTAGATTCTTATTTATGCACAGTACATCACCACTTAATTCAAATCATAAAATCTTTTTCATCATACAAATCACCTGTCCTTAAACATATAGTTAGAATTTTCCAACTGCAGTCTCATATTCTCTGCTCTGAAGTCTATTTTCATAATATCATCAAGTGTAATAAAAGTCTATCATATACAAAATCTCTATGGTAAAGTCTTATAATAGAGTCCAGCATAACATTATATACATATGCGAAATACAATTCATTCATTATTGTCTGGGATCCTGCCTACATCTACATTGGAGCACACTAACCCATGAACATCATGCTCATCTCTGGAATCTAGAACTAATGGAAGATAGATAGCTGGGAGATAGCCTCGACAACTATGGTATCTGTAAAAATAGAAGAAGTATAGAGGGGTGAGTTTTGTAACCAAAACTCAGTGAGTGAGTCATCACCTGAAACCCCCTTTCATGAGACACCAAGGAAACAATGCATGAAATCATAATAACAATAATAATTATTCAAAAAGCTTACATAATCAAATAAAACATAGGTATATATATGCACACTAGTCATAATTTTCCAAACTCAGTAATTTTCTCAATTCACTTTCAAATCTGAAACCATATTGGCTTATCATGTAATAACTACTAAAGGAACAATAATCTCTATCTCTATTCTGTTTTGTACTCTATCTCTGTTATATTTCGTGAGTGCTCAGTTTCTTGTGAATGACGCCTTCGTGGACTAAGTTTAATGGTTTCTCTAAATGAATTGTCCCTCATGGACTAAGTTTAATAATTTCACGTGGTTTCATGGTTTCTCTGAATAAATTGTCCCTCGTGGACTAAGTTTAATAGTTTCACATAGTTTTGTGGTTTCTATGAATAAGTTGTCCCCCCTGGACTAAATTATTCTCTGAATGCATTGCCCCTCGTAGGGCCTCGTAGTTATCTTGTGAAATCATGTCTAAAGGATCACCAACTTGAAGGCATTGTGATTTCAAAGGCCATAGAATATGTAGCTGGCAGTTGCTATGAGTATACAACTCTAATGATCTGACTTTAGAATAACCATGGCCATAAAATCATGCCTAAGGGATTACCCTTTTGCATATACTCATGATTTCATATATCCCCAAAATATGTATCCGTCAACCGTTTTGAATCTCATGATGAAGATTTAAACTCTAAAGCTGTTTTTGTTTAATTGTCCAAAACAAATCTCAATATCGTATTTCTCAATAACAAAGTTGTAATCACAATTCCATTCCCCTGTTCTAAATTGCATTTATGGCATAAAGCTACTTCGTGTGTGTGTGTGTGTGTGTGTGTGTATATATATACCAGTTCCCAATTCACAATTCCATAATCTTTCTAAATAACACTTCAAGATACATAACTATGATATATTCATAAACTGCATCTAAAATCAATTTAACATTCATAAATGCTTTCCATAATCACAATCATCATCAAATACACTTAAAATCAATTCAACAAATATGGTCCCATGAGTTTTCTCAAAAACAAGTTTCATGTTTTCAAATCAACAATTCCAAAACATATAATCCAACAATAACTTTAAATCCTTATATAATATTTTTCTAAAATCAAGCAGTAACTCGTATTTTCATGAAAATAACTCTAATGCAGAACATAGAGATAACAAGTGTGAACCCACTCATTTGGAGGGGTGAATAATGCAGAACTAATACCAACAGCACACTAGGAAACAGGATTGACAACAGTATCTGATATAGAAGTTATAGAACTATAAATCAACCTCTAAAACTTCTGAATATTCAAAACACATCTTTAACAAGGGAAGATAACCTCTCTCCCTTGATAAACTTAGAGAATCACCCTAATAATCAAAAGAAAAGGGAGAAAAGAAAGTAAAACTAAGAGAACAACATACCTTAAAACCTTAGGAATCAAAGATTGAAATTAGAATTGAGAGGAATGGAAGGAAATAGAGTTTGGGTGAGGGGTGAGAACACGTTTTGGGAGTGAGAGCTCGAGGTTGGAGGGGATGAAAATGGTATGTGAAGGTTCTGGACCTCGAAATGGGGATTTTTAATGCTCTGATGATCGCCTAGGCGGACATAAGCGATCCCCTGTCCAACTGCCGCACCAACTTACTCTTTGTTTATCGCCTGGGTGGTCATATGACCGCTGGGGCGGTCTCCAACAGTTTTACTTACCCCCATTTGGACTCAAATAAAATGGTAGAAAAATCAAAATCCCAACAAATCAAAATCTAATTTTTGGGTCTTAGTTCAAATTCAGAAATTCTCAGGATCTTATAAACTTGTATGCTAGAAATGGGGTGTTTAAAGGTTTTAAAAAATTAATTAAAAATCACTCTTTGACTTATTTTTCTCTAAGAAACAATTACCGAGAATTTTGGTCTCAAGAATATGACTCTATTATATGAGCCTCCAAGGGCATGTAGGGTCCAGACTTGAAAATTCAGGATTCGGAACAGCAGGTAAGGGTGGCTGACGCCCTTTTTAGCCCAAAAAATTTTCTAACTCTTTTATTTAAAATTAATGGTATTACACGTACAATAATTAAGATGTATACATGTGTGGGACGAAGAGACAAAGAAATCGAGGACACATATACATGTATGTTTTCGGAGGAAACTAATAAAGAAAAAACCATGATAAAAAATAGCACAATGAGGGCAAAGAATGTTGGCCAGAAAGGTTGCTTGAGTGATTGTGATAAAAACGGTTACTAGGTCTAGGGTTTGATAGAATTAAATAAGGTTTTAAATTAAGTAAATATTTAGTAAGCGATAACCTTTAAACCCATTAATTGCACACACAAAAAAACCCATTAATAGTGAGTGGGGATATAGGTACCCAAAAAAATTTTGGGGTACCGAAGAAGGCACCACTTATACATCCACAATTTTGCATGACCTTACGTCTGATACTTGAGGCACAATTCAATACCAAGTGGTCCATACCATGCACGAGCCATCTTGAGTCTTGACTGGGAAAAGGTAGAGAAACAAAGTCCCTAGTCTATGAAACAGGTCCGTGAACTCTAACTAGTTAAAAACTCGTGCTGCGCTCGGTTCAATGTTTCAAAAGGTTTAATAAAATGTGTTCAATTCAATAACATAAAGAGAGAAATGTTATATCTATTCATTTCACTTGAAACACAATGTTGATTTATCCATCACTATTTTAAAAGAAATTTACATTCATCTTCTTTAAGATTTGTCAAAATACAACCCACATCCTTTTATTTTTAAAATTCGCACATCAAATTATTGAGTTTTGAAAAATTCTACACTAGTGATCTCTCTTACTAATATTTGTATGTTGGTAACTTTGACATAACAGCACACATGTGCAAAGCACATGACTTTTAATGACGTTTTTGTAAATATTAAATATTGTTATAACTATTGAGTGATCGTATTACCTTTTTTTTTAGTTATAAAAGCACACCCTCTTCATATTTCTTGTTATACTATCTTCTTTCCAACCTCAAAGTGAGTCCTATAGCTTAAATAGTTATAACAATCTTTAATATTTATAATAATACCATTAAAAACTATGTGATGTGCACATGTATATTGTTTTATCAAAGTCGTTAACGAATTAACATTAGTAAGGGAGGATAGTGTAGAATTTTCCAAATCTCAAGGATTTGTCCTGCAAAATTTGAAAATAGAGCGAGTACGAGTTGTATTTTGCTAAACCTTAGGAAAAATGTGTATAATTTTTCCTCATTTTAAACATTTTGTGATCATTTTCAATGAGAAATGATGAATAATAATAATAGATGAGAATTTAGAGATTAAAAAAACAGAAGCATATAACCTTTCTCTTTCCACTATTTCATTTCCTTCTTCTAGTTGTTTAAAATAAAATGGAAAAATACTCAATGTAAAGAAATTTATGAATTCATATAAGTATAATCAATTTGTGCATGGCATTCTTAAGCACCATCTTTGACATTTTCGCTTTCCTTGATCTTGGGTGAGATAAATGATTGAAAATTCATATTAGATAACATAAAAATTTATAATAAAAGATATATAGACTCATAAATATAATATCAATTTTAAGGAGTTCTGCATAAAATATTTTATTATGAATTTATCCAAAAAAAAAAATTGACTACCACCCTTCTTCTTTATCTTATGTAGAGATAGTAGATTTAAAAATACGTAGATATAAAGTTTTTTTTTTAAGGAACCTAAACCCCCTAAGTAGACGAAAAATATTAGTTTTTCCCTTTATACGTATTTTTATAGTATAATTATATTTCAAGCATAACTATTTGTTCTCAATTAATTTTATTTTAACTAACTTATTTTTTGCTCAAATTTTGATCATTAATGCCATGCGAATTCAAAAAATAAAATATGTAATATAAATTACATTATCATAAATTATGCATGCCATAATTTAATTATAGATATGATGTCACTCATTTCATGGAAAAAGTATATGATAAGATTGATTTACTAATTAATATGTATTGTTAATATTTTGTGGAGTATGATAATATCTTAGGATTATTAATTTTAATTAAGAGCCAAGAAATCTCAATACAAATTTTTCAATACTTTATTCTTTATTAGATTTATACCCTCCATTTTAAAATAAATATCTCTTATATACATTATGCAATAGCCATATAATGCAATAGCATCTTTCTGCATTTTCATTTATCAACTTCATTTACCATTTGAAGAAAAAGATGAGAACAAAATAAAAGAGAACTAATGATGCTAACATGGTACTGTGATATTAAACAAATGACAAAATTATAGATGTGGGTGAGGATCGGACGGTGGGTTTGCGGCGGAGGGGCCAGAGCACCGAGGTTGCGAGGGATACCGAAGCAATTAGATTTTAAGTAAAAGTTGAAAAAATACCAGTTTTTTTTTTTTGTCGAATAAAAATACCAACTTCAGATGGTGAAAAAAAAAAGAAAAGAGAATGGGCGAAGAGGTGTGAAAGATATATATATTTTGAGGAAGCAGAGAACCACTGAAAGAATGTGCAAAGAATTTTTTTTAAAACGGTTTATTCTTCTAACAAATTTTTTTAAATATCCTCCTAATAATTTTAATGATG
The DNA here is from genome assembly GCA_031216105.1 of Dalbergia cultrata. Lineage (NCBI taxonomy): Eukaryota > Viridiplantae > Streptophyta > Magnoliopsida > Fabales > Fabaceae > Dalbergia > Dalbergia cultrata. Next base: position 53,165,839 of record CM062347.1, read on the forward strand.
AAAGAATTTATTACATTTTAAAATTTCAAGACATTGATTATATCCACCTATTTATCTTATTTAGTAATAAGAAATGATTTATCCTCTTGTCAAATCCTTCTAATTATTAAAGGAAGGAAAAATTGATTGTTTTTTAAAATTTCAAGATATTAATTGCATCTATTTTTTTATTTAGTATATAAGAGGATACCTACGAAGATTTTTAAGTTGTTATACCATTGTTTTTTATTGATTAAGAGCATACTTAGCAGAATTTATGAGAGACTATATTATTTTTATTTTTTGGTTACTGCATCTCATTTTCTTGGACACACAAAATCCAAAAACAAAAAAAAAAGGCAAAATTTTTTCGTCACAACATTTGTTCCCCTCGGACAACACAAAATAAGAATAAGAATAACTGTGGAAGCAGATAATGGTGAGGAGTGACGTTTTCCTTTCCTTAGCTTCCACGTGGCCTAAACACTTTTTCCCTAATGCATAGATGAGGGCATGAAGAACCGGAAGGCCATAGTTCCAGCAATAACACCTGTTACTATTGGGCCTTGATGTTGTGAGTCTGTTAGCAAAGGAAAGTGTCACGAGTCTATGATTTTTGGGACTTGGCTGGCCCTAACAAAAAGTGAAATGAGGGGAACAAAATGTAGGGCTGAATTGTGCGGAGAAAAAAATCAAAGTGAGTTTTATCATAGCATGACAAAAAAAAAAAAAAAAGGAAAATGGTTTTCTCCTAGCGCCCTCTCTGGACCTTTCTTTTATTCTTCTCTATTGGCTGAAGGTTCTCTGCCTCTCATCGGCGGTTCCTTTCAACTGCCAGAATCTTCCCACTCTCACTCGGTATTTTTGGATCTCATTACTATTGCCAATTGATAGATTTATTCATTCATTCATTCATAGCAAGGAAATTGCCTTTCCTATTTGCATTTCAAATAGTAATGGTTAAGTTGAATGTTTTGTGCAACTTATATTTGTTAGTTGGAAGTGCTAATTCAAGTATTAGAATTTTCATCTCAATGCTATATATTGTCGTGTAGGAAACCTATTCTGCTTGAGACATTATGGTTCATTTCTGGTTATGCCTAGCCATATTATTGTTGTTATATCTATTTTTGTTTCAGTATCGTTGAAGAGCTACGCATTACAAAAGGTAAAATGGATAATACTGTCATCAAGTTTCAAGGAAATAACTTCGAAAGACTTGATGAATTTGTTCGTCAACTTCTCAAATCGACATCACATTTGGGAAGAGTTTCCACGCACTGCCAAGTGGTCCATACGCGTGTCGTCCTTCTTGACTGGTAAAAGTTGGAGAAGGCATTCATTTTTGAAAATGGGTGCATACTATATACAGGCAAAATTTCCTTGGCACAAACCATGTGTGGTATAGAAATTCCTTTATACTTTCTTGGGTCAATTTTTTATTTGGTTTCTATAAAATTATTGGGGTAATTTTGCTTTAAATTTCATGAACAAAATTTCAAAAAAAAAGAAAGGAAAAAATTCATGAACCAAACTGCATTTGTTTACACTCCCAATTGCTAATGTATGCCAAATATTGTTAAAAGTTTATTAATGAAAAAACGATATCTAGTTGGATTTTCGGATTTTCCTGAAATTGTTATATGTGGCATTTAATGTTATAAGCGTTGTTGGAAAAATGATTATTTTATGCTTAAAGTTACTTTTTGTTAGAAACTGTCTTATCAAGCTATACTGTTTTCAATTCAAAATAATTAAGTTAATCTTTCTTATGTTAATACCATGTCTCAATCATTCGTGTCAATTTGCACAGACCATTAAATTGGTAGATTGGAATCCTCCATTACCGTTATTGTCTGTAACCATCCCCCGCATCAGTGATTGTCAAGCTATCAATTTTCGAGCTGTCAAGGTTTGTCACTCTTGCGTTGACAATGAGTCAATCGGTGTCTGGACTTCACTAGGGCTACAACGTATGGCTATGGTAAGGTGAAAAGTATGACAATGCATTAAAAGTTCAAAATAGAGTTGCCACGACCATCTTTTTTCCAGCAACGTGCGTTGATTTTGACTAGTCAATTAATTTAAAGTGGTATGTATATTCCAAGACACCCATTGCATGCATTTAGGTACCTTGCAGAACATTACAATCACGTCGCAATTTTGTGACATGATTATCAAATTATTAAATCCGTATATATCTCTCTGACTCGTTAGCCATTCATCATTCATGTCAACCATTAAATTGCTAGAATAATGGAATAATCCAAGCCATTTGTGTCATGATGATTGTAGTAAGAGATTTTTGCATAGATATAATTTTTAACACCTTATATTTAAATATAATCACAATAAAAATAAATTTCATTAATTTTATTTTAGATACACTCATTTATTTATTAAGTGGATGTCTCAATAAATATCTTTTTTGAATATTTGAATAACATTCTTAAAGTCTAAAATACAGTTTTAAAACTATCATCTTTTTCCATCGACGTGCGTAGACTTGATGAGTCAATTAATTTAAAGTGGTGGTTTATATTATAAGACACACATTGCATGCATTTAGGTATCTTGCAGAACATTACAATCACAAGGCAATTTTGTGACCCGATTATCAAACTATTAAATCCGTATATATCACTGGCTCTTTAGCCATTCGTTCTTGTCAATACTGATCATTAAATTGCTAGAATAATAAAATAATCCAAGCCATTTGTGTCATGATGATTATCGTAAGACATTTTTGGATAGAAATAATTTTCAACACCTCACACTTAAACACAATCACAATAAAAATAGGCCTCATCACTTTTATTTTAGATACACTCATTTAGTTAGAGGCTCCATAAACTATTTTGTGAGTGTGTCTAAATATAGCTTGTTGGAATTGCATCTTTTCAAGAATTTTTCTAATCATAATTTATAAATATAAGATATAGAAGACAAAATACTAATAAACTGAAAGACCTCTCGCAAATTGGTAATTAAAGGTGCAATTATGAATTGATACAATTAATTTTTTTATATTTTAAAATGGTAAAAAACCCTACATACTGAAGACCAAATACTAAGTCATTGGGATTAGTTTAGTAGTGAGAGATTTGGGTAGAAAATATGGAGTCCTAAATTTAAACTTCAATACAAATAATGTAATTTTTGAAGTAAAAACAAAAGGACCAAGTACTAATCAAATGAAAGACCTAGCAAAAACATATATATAAATAAATAATCAAATGAAAGACTGGAAAAATGGGTATCATTCCGTAGCCCATGTTGCTTTCTTCGACATATTGTTTTCAAACAAAATAATTTTTTTGAGTTAATATTCATTTTAGTCTCTCACTTTATATTCATAAGTCATTTTAGTTCCTGACTTTTAAAATGAGTCAAATTAATTCCTGATACTACAAAATGTGAATCATATTAGTCCCTTAATTCATTTTTATTTAACATTTCATCAATTAAATGATGATAGGTAATCTTAAGTGATACCTTGATATACTATTTATTTTTTGAAGCAAAATAAAGTTTAAAATAACTCATTTTGACATCTAATATTGCACAAAATGAGTTATTTTATGATTTAGAATGAAAATATAAATAATTTATTTTGTATAATTTTAGATATTAAAATAAGTTATTTTAAGATCTATTATATTTCAAATGACATAAGGTATATTAAGATATTATTTAAGATTACTTATCATTATTTAATTAATACAATATTAAATGAAAATGAGTTGATGGACTAAAATGACCTATGTTTTACAATGTTAAGGACTAAATTGAATTATTTTAAAAGTTATGGACTAAAATGACTCATAAATGTAAAGTTAGAGGTTAAAATGAATATTAAATCCAATTGTTTCTTGCTTCTGTTTTTGGTTTTACCCTTGTGCATATTTGTTAATTTCTGATCATTCGAATTGAAATTTCAGACAATCAAACTACGATCAGTTGCTAAAACATGAATTAACAAGGGAAAGCAAAATGCACATATTGGTTCTTGGCTGGTTTGTTCTTTTTTATTTTTTAATCTCTAGTCACTGCTGAGAGTCGAGAGACTAGCTCAACTATTGAAAGAAATACAAGTAACAGAAAAACAAATAAACTTTCAGACATAAAAGTCCTCCAACTAAAGCAGGAACTACTTTTTGGCTTATACATCAGCCTTGTTACATCTGAACACCACTCGGAGACAAGCTTAATAATTGAAAGAAATACGAGCGTATTAAGCAGAACACAGACAAATAAACCGAAAACCACATGAACACTGACATTTTCCTCACTGACATAATTTACGTAGAACTAGAGGTTGGGCAAGGAGGAGTCGCTACTTCTGTAGTCCCTTCTAACATCAACACCACACTCTTCATTGTTGGCCGAAAAGCAGGTTCATCTTGGATACACCAAAGTGCCATCTTTACCATATTTTCCAACTCATTTCTGTCCACTGCTTCCCAATCAACAAGCTTGTGTAACTCTCTAGCAACAAAATACTTGTAGGCCCAACCGGAGAGAAGAATCTCTTCTGGTTTTGAGACGTTAGCTTGAATGCTCTTTCTGCAACATAAAATTTCCAATAGTAATACATCATAACTGTAAACATCTGCCATGACTGATATTGAGATGTTCTTGCGCTATTCGGGGGCCACGTACCCTCTTGTCCCTCTAGCCATGTGAAGGTTATTTGTAAGGATGTTTTGCAACTTTACTCGTTTAAAAGTTATAAATAATAAAAAATTTGAAACTCATAGGGTTTATAGATATAAGTATTTAAGGTTGAAGTACGTTAAATCTTGTCTCTTTCTTTTTGTATTTCTGAGAGAAAATTTGATTTTGTAAATTTTTCTTATTTTCGCAGTCCAGCATATAATTCGAAAGCTATCTGTGACTACTGACTAGCGAGTAGCGACTGAAAAGTAATTATCAAATGAATTAAAACTAAACAACTACTTTTGTATCCACAATTTTACATGAACACATCTAATAGTTGAGGCACGACTGAATGCCAAGTGGTCCATGTTCTGGACTGGGAAAAGGTATAGACACAGAAACTCTCTGAAACAGGCCCTTTTGAGATGAGCCATTAGTCAACTCCAAAGCTGGCAATGACTAATCTGTTTTTACGGTTGGAGCTCCTCTAGGGATAAAGCTTTGGCCAAATGGCCATAAAAACTATTTTGTATCCACTTGTTTTCTTTTTATTTTTTATTTTTTTTATAATTGAGTAATAAAAGAATCTCAGCCGACAAGAGAATAGGCCAGGAGCCAACTGGTACGAGGGTAACAACATCTTCATATCACAGAAACCGCCGCAATTATCCTCCTGAAATAAGTTTTCAACACCTATATTGCTCAAATCACGGTCCAATTATTTGCCCCCAACATAATTCCACCCTTTAACTACTTACACCCCATATTGCCACGAATACCCTTCCATGCATCTCACCAAATTAGCTTCCACATGTATAACCTCATACATTGCAAAATACAAGACATACATAGGATGTTAAAATACAAGGGAACAAGACCTCATATCATAATATACTTGGCATTTAAGTAAGAGTTGATCGATATGCCTATATTATTTCATGCATACAATCACTTTTCTTAGAAACTGTCACAACAATGTTATTTGAATATGCTAACATAACATCCAAGACATTCAACACATAACATACAAAAATATATGGGATCCACTATTTTTTTTCCTTTCTCTTTAATTTCTCTCTCCAATTTTCTTTTTTTCTTTCCCCCTCTTAACTGTGTAGGTGCCCCAATAAAATGGGATTCAAATATCATTTTTGTACAAACTACAAACTATTTTCTATTCAAAATTAATTAAGTTAATCTTTCGTATGGTAATACTGTGTCTCGTTCATTCGTGTCAATATACAGACAATTAGATTGCTAGATATATAGGAATCCGTCTTTACCATTGTTGTCTTTAACTTACCACAGGTTTGGTTATTCTGAAGCTATCAATTTTCTAACACATTGTGTCTCTAGCTTGACTCTTGCATTTATATTGCTGTGTCTTCGACTTCACTAGTGCTGCAACGTATGGGTATGGCGAGGTGAAAAAGTATGACATTGTACTAGACCAGAGTTTCCAGTTCAACTATTTCATTTCCACAATCGTGGGTAGACTTGATGAGTCAATGAATGAATGAATTTAAAGGGTTGGTTTATATTATAGACCCATTGCATGCATTTAAGTATCTTGCAGAAATTACTAAATACGTACATCACTGACTCTTTACCCATTCATTCGGTCAACACTGACCATTAAATTGTTGAGAAATGATATTCTAACACCCACATGGGTGTAGACACCCATGTGACACCCATGTGGGTCCCATATAATGGGAAAGGAGTGATGGAAAGAGAATAAGTTGGAAAAAAAAAAAGTGATAGGACCCATGTGTATTGTGAGTGAGGTGTTTGGGTGTCTGAGAATGTTGGGTGTTAAAATAGCAAAACCCTAAATTGCTAGATTGAAATCCAAGCCATTTGTGTCATCATGATCATAATTTATAAATATAAGATACAGAGGACCAAATAGGCAAATACTAATCAAATGAAAGACCTCGCAAAAAATAAATAAAGAAAGAACAATAATCAAATGAAAGACTTGCAAAAAGGGTATTCCACTGGCCAAAGTTGCACTGCTTGAGGTACTATTTTCAAAACAAAATTGTCTCTTCCTTGTGTTTTTGGTTTTACCTGTGCATATATGTTAATTTAATTGAAATTTCAGACAAGCAAACTAAGATCAATTGCTAAAACATGAATTAACAAGGGAAAGCAAAGTATACTGATTGGTTCTCAGCTTGTCGCTCTTTTGTTTTTTTCAAAACCTCTAGTCACTACTGAGAGTCGAACTCAAGTTTGAAAGGAATACAAGATTAAGTAACAGAACTTAAACAAATAAACTTTCAGACATTAAACTACTGCTACTGAAACAGGAACTCTTATTTTGGCTTACAACCTTGTCACATCTGAACAACACTCAAGAGACATGCTTCATAATTGAAAGGAATACAAACGTAGTAACTAGAACACAAACATAAAAAACTGAAAACCACATGAATACTGCGACATTTTCCTCACTTAGAAAATTCACATAGAACTAGAGGTTGGACAAGGAGGAGTCGCTACTTCTGTAATCCCTTCTAACATCAACACCACACTCTTCATTGTTGGCCGTAGAGCAGGTTCATCTTGGATACACCAAAGTGCCACTTTTACCATATTTTCCAATACATTTTTATCAACTACTTCCCAATTAACAAGGTGGTGTAACTGATCTCTAGCAACAAAACACGTGTAGGCCCAGCCGGAGAGAAGAACCTCTTCTGGTTTTGAGACATTGACTTGGATGTTCCTTCTACAACATAAAATTTCTAATAGTAATATACCATAGCTATAAACATCTGCCTTGACTGATATTGGGATGTTCTTATGCCATTCTGGGGCAACGTACCCTCTTGTCCCTCTAGCCCCTGTGAAGGTTCTCGTCTGATCTGGCATTAGGAGTTTTGCTAGCCCAAAATCAGATATTTTGGCAGTCCAAAACTCATCCATCAAAATGTTTTGAGGCTTTATGTCACAATGAATAATTGGTGCCTCACACTCTTCATGGAGGTAGAGGATCCCTCTTGCAATATCCAGTGCTATTCTTACTCTCTCATCCCACTCTGGACGTCTTTCAGCCCCAAAGAGAAGCTTTCCAAGGGAGCCGTTGCTCATGTATTCATAAACCAAAAGCCTTTTGGGACCCTCGACACAAAAGCCAAGCAAGCGAACTAGGTTCCTGTGGTGTGTTTTTCCAATGGCTCGCACTTCGGCTTGAAACTCCCTTTCTCCTTCTTCAACTACCTTCTCTAGTCTCTTCACTGCAATCAATCTTCTACCTTTGTATAAAGTCCCTTTGTAAACTGCTCCAAAAGCACCCTTACCCAACTCTTGCTTGAAACGATTCGTAGCTTTCTTCAGCTCATTGTATGTAAATCTCCTCAAAGCCACCTCTTCATTCAGGCCCAAGTTCCCAGTCTCCATCAGCCTTTGTAACCTTAGAATTCGAGTCTTGTATATCAAATGGCTAGAGATTGCGATCATTGAGCATAAAAGGAGAGTAAACACCGACGCAACAACAATAATATGCACAATTGCTTTGTTACTTGTACTCTTGATTGGAGTTGGTTGGGGTTCATCGTTGGGGTTCCATTTTTTTAAGGTGCTATTTCCCACCTTTAAGAACACTATGCTGGTGGCTAAGGATCCCCCTCCAATTGTCCTTGTGACATATCTAAAAGGCCCCCCTTGTTTCGTGCAGCTTCTAAGTTCATAAAGTGCACCCCAACAGTTACAATCGGCCAAACATGAAGCGGAGCACTCTTCTCCCTCTAACATGTTGGCCTTGAAATAAGGATGATCCTCCCATCCAATATCCGTCATGGTGGTCATGCTATAATATGCTGCAGCTGCACTGTCTTTCTCACCTCTACACTCTACTTTTGAGAAGTTCGTTTTGCACCCCAGAGTCTTTTGATTTGGATCTATAAAGTCAAAACCCGGAAGACAGTTGCAGTATGGTTCGTTGTCATTGAATGTGCAGTAGCTGTTAAAGCCACAGAAACCCTTTACCTTACACGCATTCTCAGGCAAATGTAAAACTGTTTTGACAGTGTCATTTTCATCATGAGCATACAACCTTAAAACTCCATCAACATCTAGCGTTGCACGATAAAGAGTATTGTTTTGGTTGTAGATTTTGCTACTCACAGATGATGATGAACTGGCATAAAGAAGGTCGATCACCCCCATATTACTGTCACTCCTGATCAGGAGAATGCCTGTTTTGTTGAGGTAAAGATGACCCGTAGAACCAGCTAGCGTAGAACTGGTCCAGTAAGCATCCCACCTCGCGTCGGTTGTGTTTGTTGGATACAGAACAAGATGTCCATCAAGTTGCATCTTGAGACGGAACCGCCCAGTTGAGCGGCTGGTCCCTGATGAACTAGAGAACAATTGACCCCCTTGAGGTAGAGACTGACCTCCCAAGATAGTATCGGTTGGGTGATCGAAACTCTGCCATATGATACTGGAACTTTTGTTGTACAATACAAAGTTTCCGGAATCGAGCAAGGAGGCAGAAGAAGCAGTTTGGCTAGCATTAGCAATAAGCCTCACTTGTCCTTGGTCCTTTCGCAGAACAAGTTTACCTTCTGCTGTTAGCTGTAACACTACATCTGAGGTGACTGGAGGATCATCCCGGTTCGCAGTCCATACCATCGTGTTGTTCTTCTCGCCAACCAACCAAATTCCAACGATGTAGCCGCCACCTTGCTGATAAAAGCCAAATGCAAATTGGCCAGAAGGGGAAAGCCACTGAGTGGGGTGACTATTGGGGTAAAGTGAGGAACCGGTTGCTATTTTTGGAAGTTGTATTTCAGCTAAAGATAAGGGCAAGAGCAGGAGGAAGATGATACTTGCAGAAATAGTATCCATAACCATGACTAAACTCTTAGGTGTCAATAATGTAGGTGTCAATAATGTGAGAGAAAAGAGATGCTAATGTGCTTATGCTGTCATTGCCTAGCATGGTTTAAAGGAAATGACTTCTGGAGACTTTTCTTCCTCAATCACTCAAATCAACATCACGTTGAAAATTAGAAAAAAGCAAGGCATATACAAACAAGCCTTTCTTGGAGCTTTTGTGGAAAAAAAAAAAAATAGAAGACAAACTAAGAAGCTTCTCATCATCACCTAGCGAAGAAAAGAACAAGTTGAGGAGAGAAAAAAATCTAATCTACGTGGTAGGCTTTGAATATTACCTCCGTAGTTTCCGTTCTTATCACATTGGCAAGACTCGAGTTTATCTACCACAATCTTCGGACCTGGTAAACAAGGGACTCATATATCCTCTCTCCTTCCTTGTTCAAATCATTGAGTTACGTTATATTAATTCTCTTCCTTTTAATTTGCCGTATTTTAAGACAAGATTATGGATAAAAATGGTTTGAGACTCTTGAGTAGATATGCACAACAACTGACAAGAACTATTATATTCATATACCGTGAAAACATTAAGTCTTTTGTTACATGAATGTACTCGCATATGCAAGTACGAATTCAAACTTTCAAGATAAACTCATACACATCATCACTAGAACAACATACCATGATAAAAATGAAACTATATGGTAGCACACAAACTGAAGATACGTGCACAAAGGCAAAATACAACGCAACAAATTGCCCCTTATATTATTTAACCAAGAGGGGCTGGAGAGGGAGGAACTGGAATATCTTTCAATCCTTCTAACATCAAGATGACATTCTTCATTGAAGGACGAAGAGATGGTTTGTCTTGGATACACCACAATCCCACCATCACCATTCTTTCCAATATTTTCCAATCTATATCTTCGCCATCATCATCTGCGACAAGCTTATTTAACTGTCCTGCTGCAAAGCATTGATATACCCAACTGGAAAGAAGTATCTCTTCATGTGAAGAAACTTTTATATCTATATTGCTTCTACGACAGGCAATCTCCAATAACACCACACCAAAACTATAAACGTCAACTTTTACTGACATTGATTCATCCTTTTGCCATTCAGGTGCCAAATACTCGCTTCTCCTGTCATCAACTGTGTTCATTCTTGAATATTCGGGCCTCAATAGTCTTGCAAATCCAAAGTCAGAAATCTTTGCGGACCATACTTCGTCCATAAGTATGTTTTGAGGCTTTATATTGCAATGGATAATTCTAATTTCACACTCTTCGTGCAAATACAAGACTCCTCTAGCCACATCCAGTGCAATTTTTACTCTCTCTATCCAAGGCAGAGGCATATGAGACTTGAAGAGAAGATTTGCTAGAGACCCATTACTGACATATTCATAAACAAGAAGCTTCTTAGATCCATCAATACAAAACCCAATAAGCTTTACCAGATTCCTGTGATGAGTTCGAGCAATGGCAGTGATTTCAGCTTGGAATTCTCTCTCCCCTTCATCAACAATTTTCTCCAATCTCTTCACAACAATCCTTCTATTATTCTCACCGATTGTACCTTTATAAACAGCTCCAAAAGATCCTCTGCCAACCTCCTCTGTGAAACCTCCAGTTGATTTCACCAGTTCATCAAAAGAAAATGAACGCAAGGAATATTCCTCAGTAAATCCCAAATTTTCACTTGCAGACAACATTTTATACCTATGAACTTGACGCCTATAAGTGAAGAAAATATAGGCTACAAACACCAAACCAAAAAAGGAAATCCAACCCAAGGCAAAGTATAGAGCCGCAATAAGACTTCTCTTGTCATCAACAAGGACCTTGGGCTTCATTGGAGATGAGACAGTGTGGTTTGGAGTTGGAGTTGTGACATTTCCTAGAGGAATCTTTAAGAGGGCCACTGTGGATGTATCTTGAAGCCTTCTGCCATATATAAGTGGAAGCCTATATTTTTTACAAATACCACTTGTGTATAACACTGCCCAGCAATCACAATCTCGCTGGCAAGACTTCTCACAAGCTTCCTTCTTCAACCGCACAACCGAATATGGAGAATCACCCCAATCCATATTCTTCAGGTAAGTCACATTGTACAACACAGTTGGGTCTTGAGTGCTTTCACAATCCTCTTTTTTATGGTTCTGGTTGCACTCCAGAAACATGGTATTGTTACCACTGCTTTTGGAGGGGACGAAACCAGGATAACACTCACACACAGCTTTCCCGCTCATGTCGGAGCAATAACTGTTCAAGCCACAGAGCCCCTTGACTTCACATTTATCAACCACCGCTTCCCACAGCACTTGCACACTTGAGATAGTATTGCCCTCAAATTGGTGAGCATACAATCTGAAGTTCCCATCTGCACCAAGTGTTGCGCGGTATATTGAAGTTGTGTTCTGCGATTCCTTTCTAAGGTTCTTGCTATTGGGCAAACATTGAGTGTTATTAGATTCTCCATGCTCTATGCAAAGAGAGCCTTCAATGCTAAGACTGAGATTCGCCAAACCTAAGACCAAATCCCCTGTAGACCAAGACCAATAAGCATCCTCCAAATCACCAGAGCTGTTCACAGGGTAAGCAGCGAGGTTTCCATCATATTCAATGTCTGGCATGTTGAGCGTGAGATAGAAATGTCCACTGGAATGGTCTGATTCGGACATGCTAGAGACCAGTTTTCCTGCAAAAGTTAACTTCTGCCCTCCTAATATGGTGTCGGTTGGGTTAGGGTATTCAAAGCTACTCCAAACAACTTCAAAATCCTTATCATAGAGCACAAAATTACCAGAATCCAGCATCGCTGCCGAAGCTACTGGCTTTGTACTACTAGTGAGATAATGAGTGAGATGTTCTAGGTCTTCCACCCCTTTCTGAAGAAGTATCCCGTCAGGTTGGGTCAATCTCAATGTGGAATTTGAGGGCAGTGGTGGACTATCACGGTTAGCAGTCCACACAATTGTGTTCTCAGGTTGATTAACCAGCCATATTCCAACAGCGTAGCCTTCACCTTGTGGGTAAAAGCCGAAAGCAAAATGGCCAGAACTTGATGCCCATGAAGTTTGATTGCCTTCAGAAGACAGCCAAGACCCCACTCGAACGATGCTGGAGTTATTTGTTTCAGCTGTGGCTTCAGTTGCAAATACCATGAAGAACAGGAGGATTAGAACAGGTGTGGAAGCCATAGGATTTGGATACTAAACTTTCTGGTGTCTCAGAAAATGAAAAAGGTTCTTATTGATCAACTCACTGGCCAAAACAGAACAGTTCAGTTAGGACCAAACTCTATTATTGTAACTGATTTAAAATTTCCGTTTTGAAGACTTGACTTACTCTCATGCATTGCTACAATAGAAAGCAGCACTCAGATGTTACAAAAGCCATCTTGGTTTCTGAATTTCCGCGCATGATTCAGTAACAAGTGGCTGACCCACATGCCATCTTGACTAGTAAACGCGTTCCACACGGGAAAGGAAATAATCGAGATAGGCAAATTTTTCCATGCATGAAGTCATGAACCGTGTTGTGCAGGGAATAATAGAAAATTGGTTTGGTTTATGCTGAGACAAAATTATTGAGGATGGTCGACCGCAAGCATACTGCATAGGTCAATAGAAATTAACTTTGTCTTACACATTTGTGAATAATTAACTCTTTCTTGTTTATTTAAGCATTTATTTAATACATGCTAACAACAGTAACAAGAACGAAACCTTTTCTCACCGAGTTAGGATAGTTAATTAGTTATGTAGGTCCTATTTATTAATAAGCAATAGTGGGAATTGGGAAGCACGAGAAGGAATTGAGGAAAACTGATTGCAGCAGAGGGTTTACATACGCTCTAATTAAGGACGATGAAGGTACCTGATTTTTCTTTAACTAAATGCATTGTTTCATCATAACAAGTAAACTAAGACCGATAGAGTTAACAATATATCAACCGTTTAAATTAGGATTTATCTAACCAATATCCCAATCTGATTAAGAAATCAAAAAATGAAACTCTTGTTTTGGGAAGATGAATTTTTATGTTTTGAAAATATAAAACCCATGAAAAAGTTCTAGAATTTATTTTTTCTAAAATTCTTAACCATTAGGGTACCGGTTAGAACTTAGAAAAACTCTTTAAATTGTTGGATATACAATGTTCATCCATTTATGTACCAATCATGGAAAAACTTGATGGCATTACCATAAACCTTGCGTGCTGTTTTCTCCATCTTATACAGAGTCCCGTAGTCCCACTCCAATGAGAGCGAGCGGTAAGACGTTGAAGCTAAGGCACACACATTTGTGAATTCAGAGGTGGTAAAAGCCGCCCAGTTGATGCATTAATTTGAGGGCAAACATCAGGAACTAGCATATTATTTAACGGCCACATTGCATGATTCAATAATAACAAATAGTGCAAATAATATACCTTCTTAACAGCTAAATCTGAGACACAGAATGAAAAATGTTCGGACAAGCAAAATTTGCTCAGCATAGATCGTTTCGTGTAGGGAATGATAGAAATTAACTATTCATGAATGAGTGCACCAAAAAAATATAAAATTATTCATGAATGATTATAATTGATCACCTCAGGCACAGTTAAAAAAACAAATAACATAACTCCGTTATCCTACACAACAAAATCCTGGTGAGAATGACTCAATTAAAGATATTTTTCTAGTCTTAAAAGCATTCAAGAGCTGTTAAAACAAAGTAAGAGCGATGTGAACGAAAATTATTGCGTTGGACACATTTTTGGAAGTCTCTCTTTCCGTATGATGCTTGTGAAATGTGTAGACACAGGATTGACTCTTTGGTAGGCAAAACCTGTGAAGCTGCTCAATTTTACATCTTCATCACGTATATATTCACCAACATTTCGTTATCACGCGAAATTGAAAACACAGACGTCGACCGATTAAGCCTTGCAAGGCTAATTCAGCATCCACTACCGACTGTGAAATCAGCATTGAACTTTTCTCTAACAGCCATTTAGGCGCGCTCTAACACCTTAGGCAGTTAGGCCTAACCCAAGAATATCAGGCATCTGCCCGGAACCCATCATCTAGTCTAAACTATAATTATGAGATTCTGTCATTGGTTAATTAGTTAGTTATCTTCGTTTTTGTCGCATGTTAGTGATGAGAGTTTTCATTTACGAGTTACGACCATTTCCATAGTCTTATTAGGACACTCAACTAACATGTGACGAAAATGAAAATAACTACCTAATGATGACAGTATCTCATAATTACCGTTTACAACTAATCACTTGGTTAAGACTAGATGGGTTTTGGGCCATATTCGTGCCTTGAGTCTAGGGTGTTTTGATATATTATAGTCAACAAAAAAATTGGAACGGTTTTCGCATAAAAGTGACTTCCAAATGGCACCTAGAAGTATAACATTACAATATGAAGCAGATAGAACATGTATACGCGATGAATCCATGGATGGTGTGCGTGATGAATCCGGTGACAGATTCGATGGAAGGTTTTTTTTTTTCTTTTTAATTATCTTTGCTGGAACGTAAAGCCCGAGAAATTAAAAGATGTTCTAAATTTGTCATTAACTTTAAAATAAGACACTATGCTTAGAATTGTCTCTCTCCCAAAAGATCTTCACATGCCATATATTCATTGATCCATATCATAACTTCATTGTGAGGTTTTCTTCTTCCATTTTTTTTCAAAAAAGTTTCACCAGGGTATATATGCACCTTCATTTTATTAACAAGGGTTGATGGGTTTTGGGCTGAGCTTTGGGTTGAGTTTTTCGAAAGCAAGAATAGAAGATTAAACAAATCAGGTTGATTCTCTATCAAATTAGTTCATTTAACTCGTGAACTAAGCCATGACCCAATAAAAAAAGAACTTGTGAACTAATAGAAAATAAGAATATATATTATTTAAACCAGACAATATTTTTAAGACTGGGTCCCCTTAATTTTAACACATAAAAGTGTCAACTCAATGAATATCTACCCCTCTCTCGTGGCTGCCTTTATCTTTCAGTCTTCCTAGAGGGCACAAGCCATTAAAATTGGGCAAATTTAAGTTAATTCTACAAAACAAACATATCGTTTGGTTGAGCCCACCAAAAAGAAAGTTGAGTCTACCACACTAAAGCCGAAAATGAAAGAAAAATTGATAAAAACAAAACTAAAAACACGAAAGAAAATTGAGTCACTGCTACAACACCAAGGCTACCTTTGGATAGAGGTTAAAAATAGGGTGAAAATACTCATAGATGAGTTTATTGTATAATTTTTGTACAGAGCTCTTCCATAATTTTATCACACTAAAAGAAAAACGGCGACAATACACTTACCCAGAAATGTGTTGTTGACATCTTTGTTTTGTAAAGCAGAAGTCCATGGCCATAATCGTATTGTTCGGGGAAGAGACTCAATATAATTGACCTAAAAGTTGACCCAACAATATATGGAAAATGAGAAAACAATTGGACTAACCGATCAAGACACAACAACAACAATCAACTTTACTTGTTTTTCTCTTAACTCGATCTTGACACTAGCAATGCCGTGTTCTGGAGTTCGCTAAGGTTAATTACTACGTATGGCTATGACAAGATGACCATGTGATGTGAATGGTGGTCAACTCAAGGGACGGAAAATGGAGGCCAGCAATTTTCTCAGCATTAAACGCTTGATGTGTTGCATGGGTTGCATGCTTTAAAGGACCACAAGGGTTCCTTCTTAACCAAACTGAATATACTATTTTATCTGGACAAGGAAATTAAGATTTAAGGAGCTGATACAATTATACTTGTAGGATACCAATACTTCCAAATTAATAGGTTACATATATATAATCTATTTATGAATCAAAACTGTGTTTATAGATTTCTTACTTATCTCCCGAATTAGATTGATCCAATGTTTAATATTCCATCACTAAATTTTTTAATTTTATAGGTCTCAAACTAAACGTGTATGAAATATAAGCGAGTATATTATGCCAACAAGGCCACAACATAAGAGTCATATCATGTCATTCAGTTCTATTACTGCATATGTTGGCACACGAGATAATCCGATCCATCGCAAGTGGCATCTGGCTGTGATTTTTTTCCATCGTCAATCACTTCAAAACATCTAAAACTGAATTTTTGCAAGTAGATTCCTCTATGCAGAAGAGCCAGCAATCGTAACTGAACCCATCATACTAGTGTAAGGTATATTAATATGAATTTGTACGGATAAAAATAATATATACGTGTCTTTATGTGAGGGAAGAATTGAGGTTGGTGTAGCATAATTGGACAAAGCAATCATGGAAATGATGCCTGTGCAGGACATGAGCAACTGAAGGTAGGATTTTGCTTTGTTGAAGTAGGATTCAACTTCAACAATGGGCCTAAGCAATTGGGCATGAAGTATGAATAAAACTGTCTTATTTAGGTGGGCTTTACTGCCAAAGTCATCATAAGCAAACCGAAACGATTAGGAGCCCAATATGGCATCCATTTTGTGCCAACTCCTCATGCAGAAAAACTAGCATTCTGGCCACTTCAAACTTAAAATTGTAGTTCAGACCAAAAAACAAAAAAGAAAACTTAGAATTGTAGTTGACCATGAAAATTCTGTAGCTGTGTCATTTTTGTATGCTGGATACAGAACTATATTTCCATCAAGGTGCATGTTTAAGATGAAACCGACTAGTTGAGGGGTTTGCTTTTGATGAACTAGAGAATAGTTGACCACTAGAAATATAGAGATTGATCCACAAAAATAACCGCAAGCCATAGTTGCGGCAACAACACGCATAATTATTGGGCCTTGATGATCCCATTTTTACTCTGGTGTGACAAAAGGAAAGTGCCATGTGTCTATTACGAATTTGGGCCTTGGGAGGCCCAACCAAATATAAGTGTGGGTGCTTTCGAACTAAACAATCGTAGGGGCTGAATTGTGGGCAGGAAAAAATTCAGTGTGACTTCTCTGAAAGACTGTAACCACTCTCTCCGGACCTTTGTTCTATTCTTCTCTATGCTGAAGGTTCTCTCCCTCTTATCGGTGGTTGGTTCCTTTGATACTGGCAGAATCGATGACCAAAATAAAAAAAAAACTGACAGAATCTTCCCACTCTCACTTTGTATTTTCCAATTTCATTACTACTGCCAATTGCAAGATTTATTTGTTCATACTTCATAGCAAGAAAATTGCCTTTTCTATTTGCATTTCAAATAGTTACTGTTACATTGATTGTTTTGTGCCACTTATACTTGTTAGTTGGAAGTGCTGATTCAAGTATTAGAACTTTTATATTAATACTATATTTCGTATAGCAAAACCTGTTACTACTTGAGACATTTATAGTTAACTTATGGTTATGCTTAGCCATATTGTTGTTACTATATCTTTTTGTATGAGTGTTGTTAACGAAGAGCTACCCATTGCAAAAAGGCAATTGATAATATTGTCACTGCCTTGCGTCGTTTGATAAATTCAAGGAAATAACTTCCAATCAAAGAATTGATTATCATCATCAACCTCTCAAATCAATGTCACTTTTAAAATTAGAGTGGAGGACTTTCCATTGCCAAGTCTTCCTTGGAGTTGTTAATCAGCACGAAGGAAATACGAAAAATAAGTTCGAACTGATCAAATTAACCAAGAAAAAAAATATTCTATCACAGGTTTCAATCATGTCCTCCATTGTCTCCCTAGAACAAGGTAAAGTTTTGGAATCTTTCACAGCAATCCTGACTTGGCCATGACTCATCTAATAATTATTTATTTTATTAGCTTTTATTTAGTAAAGAGTTGATTTTATTTAAAAGATCGTGTCTGGTACGTGTGTTACTGTGTATAGTCTTTCCTCTGCTATATTGTTGACTGATCAAAGTTGGAGGGATCAAGGACAAAGATGGTCGCGTTTCTGATTTATCTGACTCGTATTTTGCTTTACTTGTTTTCGTTTTGTTCACATTTTAACTCGTCCTTGATTCATGTATCTGAATGAAAATTCCCTGGGATCACTTTTGTGCAAACATTGTTGATAGAGTAACAAATTGAAGTCGAGATTGCGAGCAATACACGAAAAGAAAAGAGTTCAATGATAAGCACCTAAGGAAAACGCTGGAGCCTCTGTTCACGATATTCGCCACATAATTTTACTTACCGCTTCTTAAATTCAAATATTGCCAAGTGATAATAATTGTTACGAGTTCATGGCAATTTTTTTCCCTTTTATTTTTGACGTGAATTATGTTAATCATTCGTATGGTAATATTGTGTCTCATTCATTCGTGTCAATTAATACAGACCATTAACAGCCTGTTTGGTTTGGCTTTAATTTTGCACTGAGGTGAATAAAGTCAATTTCATAGGGAGTGTAAGTGTTTGTTTTAGTTTCTAACTTTTTCATTTTAAAAATAATTTATTCCACTTAATGTTAAAAATATTAGCTCTTATTTTTTCATCTCACATCAATTTTTTTAACTTACTTTTTTAACATCTTTCTTAAATAAAAATTAATTTTTATAAAATTAATTGTTTTAAAATTAATTCTTTTAACATTAGTTATTTTAAAAGTAATTTTATAAAAATCTAAATAAAAATGCCCTAAATTGCTAGATGGGAATCCTTCTATACCATTATTGTCTGTACTCTGTAACTTACCGCAGGGTTGGTGATTCTGAAGCTATCAATTTTCTAGGCCTGTCACACTGTGTCTGTAGCTTGACTCTTGCATTTACATTGCCGTGTCTGGACTTCACTAGCCCTACAAGCCTACAACTTATGGCTATGGCGAGGTGAAAATGTATGACATGAAATTGCACTAGAATAAAGTTTCAAGTATTTCATTTCCACAACGGCGGCTAGACTTGCTGAGTCAATGAATTTAAAGAGGTACTATGCAACTCATCAAAAAAAAAATAAAAAGAGGTACTATGCAAAGTTGTTCTGCGGTACTCTCGGACGAAGAGAATTCTTCCTCTACATTTACACCGTTCCTTTTTTTTTTTATAAAAAATATTATTTATATTCATAAAATGTGATACACTTTATTAACTCACATCTCATCATTTATTATTAAATGAAATGTGAATCATATTTGAGCACAAATAACACAACTATTTCTTATTGATCTTTCTTTTCCCTTTTCATTTTGTGTTCGAAATTCACTCGGGGAAGAAAAGCCTCTTCCTCATTGTGTATATAAGAATTTTTCTATTATATAGTATACTTCCTCCCATTTAAAATAGTTGTTAATTTTCAGACAAAATTATCTTTCAAAATATATGTCAATTTCACATTTTAATAAAGTAAAATTTTTTGTTCTAATGGTATCCTAGCGTTATTAATGCCATTAGCATAACTTTTCATTTTTAACTATTTGATGTGCTCTATAATTAATAACTATTAGGGTATGTTTGGTTAGGGGTAGAAGTGGAGGTAAAATTTTTCTAGATGAGTTTCATGTATAAAATTACACATGATACTCATTTGAAAAACTTTTACCCTCATTTTTACTCTCTAACCAAACATACCCTTAAGATATATTAATCCATATACCATAATTTTATATAAAAATACTCTATTATCACATTATTTATCATTTTTTTAATACTCACATTTGTTCAAATTTGACGGACATTACAACCGTCTCGCAATTTTAGGGCATGATCATCAAATTTGTTGTCTCCCCATATTTCCCCCATTTTTAATATAATAATTAATATATTATTTATTAAGTAAAATAGAGTAAATGTTTGTTCCTCTCAGAGAGTTCTCAGGAATTTCTCAATTCTTATATCAGTAACTCTTCATCTATTCATTCACGCCAACACTGGCCATTAAATTGCTAGATCAGAATCCAACCCATTGGTGTCATGATCATAATTCATAAATATAAGATACGTACAGAGAGTTTTTCAATCTTTTAAAATAAAAAAATTTATTATTTACATTAATGCTGAAACGAAAAATTAATTATTAATATGTGAACTTTTTATTTTGTTGTTAGAGATCAAATTCTTGATAGGCTAAAAGTGTATAAAAGAAGGAAATTCAGGGGCAACTTGGGAAATAGTAAGTTAGGGGGAGAGTGTGAGCCAGGTGGGCCTAATCCTAACTAATTGTGCAGGATGTGTGTGTCATGTTGTGGGGTGAGGCATGGGAAATGTTTGTTAGTATTCTATTAGGGAGGTCTATAAGTGTAGGTAGTGGAGAGGAATAAGGCAGGCTTTGGCTGTATTAGGAATTGGAGCTGAGGGCTGCTTAGTGCTCTAAACTTTTATCCCCTTGTCTTTGTATTCTGTTTTATTCATATTTTCGATACCAATATCTACTTTCAGTATTTCATTTGTGGGTTCCTATCAATGGCATCAGAGCTCCTTTCCGGGGAGCTGTGTGAGCCGATCACGAACGCTGCAATGGAAGCTAGATTGGAGAGCTTGGTGCGAAAGATGGATGGCATAATGCGACTTCTGAGGGAAGACCATCAGGACCGACGGAGGAGACGTTCTCCACCAGCACGGAGAGAGACTCTTCCAGTGGTTGTGAAGGACCGAAGGAATGGGAGTAGGAGGCATGAGAGTGTGCAACACTCTCCCCTTCACAAAGAAAGGAAGGATTCCCGGTCTCGATGCCGAGAGTCGTACCACTCCCCTCGTTTGCGAGATGGCTCTTTGCGTCACTGGGATGTAAGCCCGTGGGGAAGTCGACCTCCAGATCTGCACAAAGACAGACTAAAGCACCACGATGATCATCGAGGTGGCCAGCGCTCTAGGCACCGCGATGAACAATGCCATGATTGGCGAGAGGAGCAGCAAGAACAGTGGCGACGGGAACGAAGGCAAAGATCAGAGGGGGAATCGAAGGAGGTCAAACAGAAGGAGAAGTGCGGAACGAGGGACGAAGTCGTTCGTATTTGGAATCACTCAGCCACCCAACCTCCACCATCAAAGCTACAAGAACCACCACACCCACCGGCCGCAACTTCACCAGCAAAGACAGAGAGAACAGGAGGTGTGATTGAGCTCGATTGCTCGCTGATGCCGAAGCTTCCACAGCAGAAAACGCGGGATTCAAAGGTCACCGAGACAGTTGCGGTGAGGGTGCCGCCGGAGACGGAGGCAAGACGAACTCCGACAGGTGGCGTCGAGGGAGAGGAGCTCAAGACTGTGGAAAAACCCCAGGATTCGAGAATGCAAATTGGGCCCAAGCAACTTCTTGAACCACCGGACCCAGGCTTGCATATGGTGGCGGTGGCCAGTGAGCCAACTCCGACGGCTAACCGAACGGACGCATGGAAGATGGAAGTGGAAGCACCATCTCCTTTCTTTGGAAGCTTCACGAATGTGCCAAATACTGAAGTGAGGGCAGCACCTAGAGCAACCCAGTTCTTTGATCTGATGGGCCAAGAGATCAAATTGGGTAAGCCCAAAATTAATTCCAGTATTATGTATTTTAACTTTTTGAATACAGGTAAGGTTTTTAGCCTATTGAGCCAGGCCCAAAAATGTGAGCCTCCTTATTATGACTTGGCTTTATCATCAAAGGGAGAATGTGAGGTGAACTCCTTTTCGGATCAGAAAACACACATATGGGTCGACGGATATGAAAACACGGGGTTAATAGATCAAGCCCCAATTAAGGATGGTCACGAGAATGGGACGGAGATGATATTTAAGAAGATAATTCATTTGTTGGAGCTACTGGGTTTGGAAGGGTATGTAGAGATTGAAGACTAGCAGGTTAAATGGTTAATGGACCAAGCCCAAAAGGGAATACATGAAAACAATATGGGCAAAAGGAGTATTGCACTTGGAGCTGGTCTCCCAAGACAAATGGGCCAAGACCGATTCTCAATAACACATAATGGGGAGGGAAGCTGTGCCTTGAAACTAGATGTGGGCCATATGTGGCCCACCACTCAACTCTACTTAATTCCCAAGTGGAATGACGGTGAGACAATGGAGGATGCTCAAAATTGTAATGGGGATCGAGTATGTCATGCTCCCAAGACTCTAGACTCTCCATATACTGGAAGGTCAAGATGGAAAGGGAGTGTCAGTGAAAGGACTTCGTCATACTTACCGCAAGCAGCATTGCTTGGGTCTTATGTTGCTAATCAGAACAATAGGGGTGAACCAACCACGTTTAATGAGTTTGCTACTCTTGTGCATACCAATCGGGCTACAGGGAATGCAAAAGGTATAATGCTTACCCATCAATCATATCTGCAGTATGCAGAAAGCTTATGGGGCAGGGTACCCACTAAAGTTGGTGCTAGATTCCCAAACATGCAGCCCGCTTTGCATGCATACCAGAAAGCTTGTGAGTATTCCATTTTCTCAGTTGGTGTTGGAAAGGTATACACAAGTGTGAAAATTGCTGCTGCGTTTAAGAATATAAATGCAGTCACTAATGCTTCTGATGCTTCATGGGACCTGGGAGGACATTACTTATCAAAAAGTGGGCATTCCTCCATCTACCTCAGAAACTGGGACCCAGGAGGAATGTTTCTTTTGGGGCTTGGTTCTGCTCTTCTAACCAAAATTCCCAGTACTTCCTGCTCATGTAGAAGCCCTTTCTAGATTTTGCAAGACTATTGTCTAGGACTTCACCTTGAAGACAAGGTTTGGGATCCTGGAGGAATTTATTTTGGGGACTTGGTCTTGCTTTTCGGACAACCATCCTGTGTACTAGCACACAAAACACAAAGATGCAGCAGAAAACTCAACAAAGCCCTTGCAAGATTCAATTCTCAAGAGGAGCTGGAGGTATTGATCAAATGGAAAGACATACCAGACTTTCGAAGTTCTTGGGAAGCTTGCTGAAGACATCAAATTGAGTTTCCTAGACTTCCACCTTGAGGACAAGGTGGTACTTTAAGAGGGGAATATTGTTAGAGATCAAATTCTTGATAAGCTAAAAGTGTATAAAAGAAGGAAATTCAGGGGCAACTTGGGAAATAGTAAGTTAGGGGGAGAGTGTGAGCCAGGTGGGCCCAATCCTAACTAATTGTGCAGGATGTGTGTGTCATGTTGTGGGGTGAGGCATGGGAAATGTTTGTTTGTATTCTGTTAGGGAGGTCTATAAGTGTAGGTAATGGAGAGGAATAAGGCAGGCTTTGGCTGTATTAGGAATTGGAGCTGAGGGCTGCTTAGTGCTCTAAACTTTTATCCCCTTGTCTTTGCATTCTGTTTTATTCATATTTTCAATACCAATATCTACTTTCAGTATTTCATTTGTGGGTTCCTATCAGTTAGGTGAAATTGCTATAAGTTACAATGATTTCATTTTACTTAGAAATCACTGTAAGTTATGGAAAAGAGATTTCTTGACAAAGCAAAAACATTGTAACTTACGGTAATTTTTAAGCAAAATGAAATTGCAACCATTTTTACTTATTAAAAAATTGTTAAAAGAGTGAAATTGTTATATAAATGAACAATGGCATGGAAGATTGAATAGGTTTTGAGGTGTGAATTATTACTTTTTTTATAAAATTATTCCATGGCAGAGGAAGTTAATTTAGAAAGAATTGCAACAATTTGCAAAACATCAAGAATGTTAACTTCAAGATCTCTTAGTATTGACACTTAGACTTGCAATTTATGTACTTGATTCATTCACAATTGGCTTAGTGTCAAATATTTTAAATTTAAGATATTGTAAAGTAAAAAATTTATCTATACCTTATTTAATCCATTGATGTTATCTCATATAAAAATATTAATTGTATATAAAAAATCTAGGGATTATTTTAAGAGAATATTGTTCAAAATATTATAAGCATAATACATTATATTAAGATTATTTTAAAATTAATACATTTAAATATAAATTAATTTTATTATTTAATCAAATTATAAAGAATTTGTTTGGACCATTTTGCACATTTTTTAAAGTAATAAGAGCAAAGTGCATATGAGCCAGTGTTAAAGGGATTTTTCTATATTTTTCTCTATTTTTTTATAAACACCTATTTTTCAACCGCCATAATTTCATTTTACCTAAAAATCAACATGAATTATAGCAATCTCATTTTGGCTAGAAATCTCTATAATTTACAGTGATTTCTATGCAAAATAAAATCATTGTAACTTACAGCAATTTTCTCTATATAGGAAAAGCTTCACAATTAAAGATATAGTTATGTATTTATACAATTAATGATTTTTTTTATTTTAAATGGGTGAAAAACCCTACATACTAAAGACCAAATACTAAGCCACTATGATTAGTCTAATGGTGAGATGCTTAAGTAGAAAATATGATGCCATAAATTTAAATCTCAGTGCAAATAAATGTAATATTTGAAGTAAAGAGAGAGACCAAATACTAATCAAATGAAAGACCTAGCAAAAACATATATAACGAAATAATCAAATGAAAGACTCGAAAAAAGGGCATCATTCCGCAGCCCATATTGCTTTCCTCGATGTATTATTTTCAAACAAAACAATTGATTCTTCCTTGTATTTTTGGTTTTACTCATTCGAATTGAAATTTCAGACAAGCAAACTATGATTAGTTGGTAAAACATGAATTAACAAGGGAAAGCAAAATGCATTCATTGGTTATTGGGTGGTTTGTTCTTTTTTATTTTTTAAACTCTACTCACTGCTGAGAGTCGAGAGACGAGCTCAACTAATGAAAGCAAGAACAAGTAACAGAACTCAAACAAATAAACTTTCAGACATAAAAGTACTGCAACTAAAGCAGGAACTACTTTTTGGCTTAACAACCTTGTTACATCTGAACACCACTCGGAGACAAGCTTAATAATTGAAAGAAATACAAGCGTAGTAAACAGAACA
The DNA here is from genome assembly GCA_031216105.1 of Dalbergia cultrata. Classification (NCBI taxonomy): domain Eukaryota; kingdom Viridiplantae; phylum Streptophyta; class Magnoliopsida; order Fabales; family Fabaceae; genus Dalbergia; species Dalbergia cultrata. Next base: position 53,191,146 of record CM062347.1, read on the forward strand.
CAAACAAATAAACCGAAAACCACATGATGAACACTGTGACATTTTCCTCACTGGCATAATTTACGTAGAACTAGAGGTTGGGCAAGGAGGAGTCGCAACTTCTGTAGTCCCTTCTAACATCAACACGACACTCTTCATTGTTGGCCGAAGAGCAGGCTTGTCAGAAGCATTAAACCAAGCATGCCCATGGTTTTTGCATGTTGTAGTCCATAGCTCACCATAAAGCCTACCACGTGTTGGCAAAATGAAAAGTAAAAGTGCTGCTAACATGATGTGTCTTGCAGCACATATATTTGTGTTGTTAGTGGACAACGTGGCTAAAGACTACAGCCTGCCATAGCTTACAATGCTTTTCACTTCATGCATGTCAATTGCTTCAGTGTTGGGTTTGCTATTTTGCTTAATACTTTATTGTTGTATGAAGCCTATAAAAGGCATTGATGTACCGTGGTTATATAAGTTTTAACAAGAAACAAAAAAAACTCAAGTATCTTCCTCTTCCTTTATGTGTTATCTTATATTTGTGGGAAAGAAAAAATATTGAGTGAGTTAATTTAGTGAGTTCCTGATATCAAATTGGTATCAGAGCTGGTTAAATCCAGTGCCAATTTATTTAGAGAGTGTGTGAGGAACAAGAGTGTTCTCAAATAGTTAGTGTCATTATGGCGAACAATTACAATATTGTTTGGTCAGGTCCCAAATTAGATGGGAAACTGGATTACAGTTATTGGGAGACTTTGATGGCAACTCACCTAAGGGCTCACAATATTTGGAGCCTTGTTGATCCAGGCTTACAAGAAGAAGCTGATGCAACTGCCCAGAGGAGAGATCAATTGGCGCTGTCACAAATTCATCAAGGGGTAGATTATTCGGTATTTGGCAAAATTGCTAATGCCAAAACCGCTAAAGAAGCTTGGGATATCTTGAAGCTGTCTTACAAAGGTGTAGAAAAGGCACAAAAATCAAAATTGCAATCCTTGCGCAGAGAATATGAGAGGTATGAGATGTCTAGCTCAGAAACTGTTGAACAATATTTTTCTCGTGTTACTGACCTTGTCAATAAGATGAGAGTCTATGGAGAGAAAATTTCAGATAGTATGGTGGTAGAGAAAATTCTACGCACCATGCCGATAAAGTTTGATCATGTGGTGACTACAATATTGGAGTCCCATGATACAGACAAAATGACAATTGCAGAATTGCAAGGAAGCATAGAAAGCCATGTTAGCAGAATTTTGGAGAAGACGGAAAAAGGAACAGAAGAAGCCCTGAAGAGCCGGGTGAATCTAAACCATGATGCTGAACCAAGCTATGATGGAGAAGCAAAGGGTCGAGGTTACAATAATAGAAGCAGAGGCAGAGGAAGTTTTAAAGGAAGAGATTGTGGCAATAACTACAGTCAAGCAAGATGCAACAATTTCAGACCACCTAGCCAAAGAAGAGGTGGAAACAATTTTGGGCCTACTAGCCGAGAAAGAGGAAGAGGTAACTACCACCAGGAGAGAACAAATTTCAACTGCTTCCACTGCGGAAAATTTGGTCACAAAGCTGTAGATTGTAGATTCAAACTGATGAGTCAAAATAACTTCAACAATCAAGCCAATATTGCTGAAAGCCAATGTCAAGAAATTGGTGAGATTTCTAATACACAAAGCCTTTTTCTAACAAGCAATTCGTTTTCAGAAGATGAAAATACATGGTATTTGGATACTGGCTGTAGCAATCATATGTGTGGTAAAAAGGAATTATTCTCTTCACTTGATGAGTCAGTTAAATCTTCTATTGCATTTGGCAACAATACAAATATTCCTATTTTGGGAAAAGGCCAGATAGAAATCAAATTGAAAGATGGCTCTCACAATTTCATTCCTGATGTGTTTTATGCTCCTGGACTTTATCACAATCTATTGAGTATTGGACAATTGTCAGAGAAAGGCTATGATATGCGGATTTATCAAGGTTACTGCATGATATTTGATGAGCATGGAAAATTTATTGTAAAGGTAAAAATGACCTCAAATAGACTTTTTCCATTGAAAATGCAACATGAAAAATTTTCCTGCTTGAGTTCTATGATACCTGATGATAATTGGCTATGGCATATGCGTTTTGGGCACTTTCACTTTTCTGGATTAAATTATCTGTCAAGAAAAGAACTTGTTTCTGGTTTGCCGATTGTTGAAATTCCTAACTGTATATGTGAGACTTGTCAATTGGGAAAGAAACACAGAGATTCATTTCCTACTGGAAAATCCTGGAGAGCAAAGAAGTTGTTGGAGATTGTGCATTCAGATCTGTGTACTGTTGAAGTACCAACTCATGGTGGTAGCAAGTATTTCATTACTTTTATTGATGACTTTAGCAGGAAAACATGGGTGTATTTTTTGAAACAGAAATCAGAAGCTTGTGATGCCTTCAAGTCATTTAAAGCATTTGTGGAGAAACAAAGTGGCTGCAGAATCAAGATTCTCAGAACAGACAGAGGACAGGAGTATCTTGCCTGTGCAAATTTCTTTGAACAACATGGAATTCAACATCAGTTGACAACCAGATACACTCCCCAACAAAATGGAGTAGCAGAAAGGAAGAACAGGACAATCATGGATATGGTCAGATGCATGCTGAGATTCAAACAAATGCCTAAAGAATTTTGGGCAGAAGCAGTTGCTACTGCAGTTTATCTTTTGAACAGGTGCCCTACAAGGAGTGTTTGTGATAAGACACCAGAAGAAGCTTGGAGTGGAAGAAAGCCATCAATTCGTCATCTCAGAATCTTTGGGTGTATTGCTTATGCCCATGTACCAGATCAGCTGAGGAAGAAGCTGGACAACAAAGGTGAGAAATGTATTTTCATTGGTTATAGTATGAACTCAAAGGCATACAAGTTGTATAATCCAGAGACAAAGAAGGTTATAATTAGCAGAGATGTGACGTTTGATGAAAAAGGAACATGGGATTGGTTGGCCAAATCTCAAAAGGAGCCTGTGACTTTTCCTGATAGTTATGTCGAAGAAGATGAACAACTAGAAACATCAACTCAACCAGAATCATCCAGCCGACCTCAAAGGAATCGTCAGCCACCAACCAGATTGAAGGATTATGTTGTGGGTAATGATAATGACTTATCTGATGAAGAGATTATCAATTTTTCTCTATTTGCAGATTGTGAGCCAGTGAACTATGAAGAAGCTTCTAATGATGAGAATTGGAAAAAAGCCATGGATGAGGAGATTCATGCGATTGAAAAGAATAATACATGGGAGCTAACTGATTTACCTGCAGGGAAAAGGCCAATTGGAGTCAAGTGGGTGTACAAAACTAACTACAAGCCCAATGGTGAGATTGATCGTTTTAAGGCCAGATTAGTTGCAAAAGGGTATAGACAAAAACCAGGTATTGATTATTTTGAAGTATTTGCTCCTGTTGCTAGACTTGACACAATTCGCATGATTATTTCACTATCCACTCAAAATAAGTGGAAGATATATCAGATGGATGTTAAGTCTGCATTTCTGAATGGCACTTTGGAAGAAGAAGTGTATGTTGAGCAGCCTGCAGGTTATGAGATCACTGAAGGAGAAGATAAAGTTTACAGGTTGAAGAAAGCTCTGTATGGTTTGAAACAGGCACCGAGAGCATGGTATAAGAAGATTGACTCTTATTTCATTGAGGATGGTTTTCAGAAATACCCTTTTGAACATGCTTTGTACATCAAATTAATTGAACCTGGAAATATTCTTATTGTCTGTCTTTATGTTGATGATATGATTTTCACTGGCAATAATTTGAAGATGATTACAAAATTCAGGGAGGCTATGGAGAAACATTTTGAAATGACTGATTTAGGCTTGATGTCCTATTTTCTAGGCATCGAAGTCGCTCAAAAGAAGGATGGAATTTTTATTTCTCAAAAGAAATTTGCTAATGACATTTTGAGAAAATTTCAGATGGACAACTCAAAGCCGGTTGCTACTCCAGTTGAAGAAAAACTGAAGCTGATGAAAGAAGATAAAGGAAGAACTGTCAATCCTACTTATTTCAAAAGCTTGATTGGAAGTCTCAGATACTTAACAGCAACTAGGCCAGACATAGTCTTTGGAGTTGGTTTACTCAGCCGATTTATGGAGGAGCCTCATACTTGTCATTTGCAAGCAGCAAAACGGATTCTTCGATACATCAAAGGTACCCTGAATGATGGAATATTTTATGAAAATACTGATGATGTGAAACTTGTGGGATACACAGATAGTGATTGGGCAGGTGACATGGAGACAAGGAAAAGCATCTCAGGGTATATTTTTCATCTTGGGTCAGGCGCTGTGTCATGGTCATCAAAGAAACAACCTGTTGTTGCACTTTCTACAGCAGAAGCAGAATATATAGCAGCTGCAAGTTGTGCTACACAAGCGGTATGGCTAAGGAAAATTCTGGAAATGTTGAACCAGAAACAAAGCTCTCCCACAATGATACTCTGTGACAACAAGTCAGCAATTGCACTTTGCAAAAATCCAGTATTCCATGGGAGGACTAAGCACATTGATATTCGATTCCACAAGATTCGGGAATTGGTCGCTGACAAGGAAATACTAATTGATTATTGTCCCAGTGGAGATCAAGTTGCAGATATTTTTACAAAGCCATTGAAACTTGAGCTGTTTTACAAGTTGAAGAAGATGCTTGGAATAATAAATTTTACAAGCTTGGTTTAAGGGAGGCAATGTCAGAAGCATTAAACCAAGCATGCCCATGGTTTTTGCATGTTGTAGTCCATAGCTCACCATAAAGCCTACCACGTGTTGGCAAAATGAAAAGTAAAAGTGCTGCTAACATGATGTGTCTTGCAGCACATATATTTGTGTTGTTAGTGGACAACGTGGCTAGAGACTACAGCCTGCCATAGCTTACAATGCTTTTCACTTCATGCATGTCAATTGCTTCAGTGTTGGGTTTGCTATTTTGCTTAATACTTTATTGTTGTATGAAGCCTATAAAAGGCATTGATGTACCGTGGTTATATAAGTTTTAACAAGAAACAAAAAAAAACTCAAGTATCTTCCTCTTCCTTTATGTGTTATCTTATATTTGTGGGAAAGAAAAAATATTGAGTGAGTTAATTTAGTGAGTTCCTGATATCAAGGCTCATCTTGGATACACCAAAGTGCTACCTTTACCATATTTTCCAACTCATTTCTGTCCACTGCTTCCCAGTGAACAAGCTTGTGTAACTCTCTAGCAACAAAACACTCATAGGCCCAACCGGAGAGAAGAACCTCTTCTGGTCTTGAGACGTTCGCTTGGATGTTCTTTCTGCAACATAAAATTTCAAACAGTAATATACCATAGCTATAAACATCTGCCTTGACTGATATTGGGATGTTCTTATGCCATTCTGGAGCCACATACCCTCTTGTCCCTCTTGCCCCTGTGAAGGTTCTCGTTTGATCTGGCATTAAAAGTTTTGCTAGCCCAAAATCAGATATTTTGGCAGTCCAAAATTCATCCATCAAAATGTTTTGAGGCTTTATGTCACAATGAATAATGGGTGCCTCACACTCTTCATGGAGGTAGAGGATCCCTCTTGCAATGTCCAGTGCTATTCTTACTCTCTCGTCCCACTCTGGACGCCTTTCAGCCCCAAAGAGAAGCTTTCCAAGGGAGCCGTTGCTCATGTATTCATAAACCAAAAGCCTTTTGGGACCGTCGGCACAAAAACCAAGCAAGCGAACTAGGTTTCTGTGGTGTGTTTTTCCAATGGCTCGCACTTCGGCTTGAAACTCCCTTTCTCCTTCTTCAACTACCTTCTCTAGTCTTTTTACAGCAATCAATCTTCTGCCTTTGTATAGAGTCCCTTTGTACACTGCTCCAAAAGCACCCTTACCCAACTCTTGCTTGAACCGGTTCGTTGCTCGCTTCAGCTCATTGTAGGAAAATCTTCTCAAAGCCACCTCTTCATTCAGGCCTAAGTTCCCAGTCTCCATTAGCCTCTGTAACCTCAAAACTCGAATCTTGTAGATCAAATGGCTAGAGATTGCGATCATTGAGCATAAAAGAAGAGTAAACACCAATGTAACGACAATAATTTGCATAATTGCTGTTACTTGTACTCCTGTTCAGAGGTGGTTGCTTTTCTTGAGGCACGGATTTGTCACTGGGGTTCCGATTTCTCAGGGTGCCGTTGCCCACCTTTATGAATGCCGTAGGCGAGACTGATTCCTCTTCATTTTTCCTTGAGACATACCTAAAAGGCATCCCTTGTTTCCTACAGTATCCGTCCTCATAAAGTGCACCCCAACAGTTGCGGTCAGCTAAACAAGAAGAGGAGCACTCGTCTTTCTCTGACATTTCACCCTTGAAATAAGGGCGATCCTCCCATTCAATATTGTTCATGGTCACCATGCTATAATAGGCTACAGCTGCGCTATCTTCCTCACCGCCACACTTTGATATTGAGAAGTTCCTTTTGCAGCCAAGAGTGTCTTGATTTGGGTCTATAAAGGCGAAGCCCTTAAGACAGTTGCAGTATGGTTGGTCATCATTGAATGTGCAGTAGCTGTTAAAGCCACAGAAACCCTTTACGTGTGTACAAACATTGCCATCCGGCCAACGTTCAACTATACTGACAGTACCATTTTTATAATGTGCGTACAACAGAAAAACCCCATCAACACCTAGTGTCGCACGATATATGGTCTTGCTTTCATTGTAGATTTTGCTAGTCAAAGATGAACTATTATAAAGAGACTTGATCATCAAATTACTGTCATTCCGGATCAGTAGAGAGCCTGTTTCGTCGAGGTAAAGATGACAATTGAGATACTGATCCGTTTCACTGGACCAGTAAGCATCCCGGCTCGTGTCAGTTGTGTATGCAGGATACAAAACAAGATTTCCATCAAGCTGCATCTTGAGACGAAACCGTCCAGTTGAGTGGTTGGTCTCTAATGAACCAGAGAACAATTGACCTCCACGAGGAAGAGACTGACCCCCCAAGATAGTATCGGTTGGGTAATCGAAACTCTTCCATATGATACTGAAGTTTTTGTTGTAGAGTACAAAGTTCCCAGAATCAAGCATGGAGGCAGAGGAAGCAGTTGCATTAGCATTAGCAATAAGCTTCTCTTGTCCTTGTTCTGTGCGCAGAACAAGTTTACCTTCCATTGTTAGTTGTAGCATTGCATCTGAGGTAACTGAAGGATCATCCCGATTTGCAGTCCATACCACTATATTATTGCTGTTCAAGCCAACCAACCAAATTCCAATGGCATAGCCACTGCCTTGCTGATAAAAGCCAAATGCAAATTGGCCAGAAGGGGAAGGCCACCCAGTGGTGGGACTAGTAGGGTGAAGTGAAGAACTGGGATGTATTTTAGCTGTTCTACCCACATAGGAAAAGGACAAGAGCAGAAGGAAGATGATATTTGCAGAGATAGTATCCATAACTACTCAACTCTTTGGTGTTGATAATGAGAGAAAGGAGATGCTAATATAATTTCCTTTTTTTTTTCTGGTGATTTGAGATGCTAATACTATCGTTGCCTTGCATATATGGTTTAAAAGAAAATGACTTTGGAAGACTTACCTTTCTTCGTCAACCACTAAGATCAACATCACGGGGAAACTCAGAAAAAGTTAAGCATTTACAGTCAAGTCTTTCTTGGAGCTTTTGTGGAAAAGTTATTCAAAGAAGGAAAAAAAAAAGAAACAAAGAAAGCTTCCAACCTAGCAAAGAAAAGAACAAGATGAGGAGGAAAAAAAAAATCCAATCTAATAATGTATGGTGGCAGAGTTGGAGCTTATTAGTTTCGTTTAAACAAAGGCGGGCCGGACAATCACCCCTAACCCCACAATTTTATTTTTTTTAAATCTATATATATATATATATATATAATGCATACAGTGATAATGGTGATTTTACATGAGAATGAAGAATTAAATCTAGATCGTATAATCATATATGAATAATTAAGATTAAAAGTTATTAAAAGGTCATATAATTACTTAAAAATATCACATAACTTTATGTTTAAATCCTAATCATTAATAAAACCTATTTTAAATTTTTAAGTGACAATTAAAAATGCAAACTATTTTTGTGAAAATTTTAACTAATTATAGAAAACGTTGCTTTTAAATTTCAGATATCTATGTCATTAACGTTTTAATAGTTGTTTTTATTTTATGGTTTTCACTAATTGTAGAAAATGATATTTTTTTTATTCAAAATGATATTTTTTTATTTTAATTTTTTAATATCATTTACGTTTTTTATCCTTATTTATTAAAAAATTTTATGTCAATTTTTTTTGTTTTTTATTTTATTTTTATTAAGGGAATAATTTTTAATTCAATTTTTAATTTTCATTTTGGTAAAAAAATATGTTATTTTATATGAAACTTTTATTTATATTTTAAAGAGTTTAAAGTAAATATATTTAAAATTTCAATAAATTTTTAAAGAAAAATAATTCAAATAAAAATATATTATAAATTTATTTAAAATATAATTTAAAGGAAAATTAAAATATTAGTAAAAACAATATAGTTATATACTGAAAAATCTAAAAATATTAAGGAAATATGGTTCTTCTTTTAATTGATGACAATTAGAAAACACAACATTTTTTACTAAGTTTTTTCAACAATTATAAAAAAAGGTCTATCATTCTTTGTCAGTATGTTTAATTTTTATGTTACGTTTTTTCATAATTTTTATTAAGAATTGGATAGTCAAAATATTTTTTTTATAGTATTATTTATTAAAAACGTAACATTTTTATAGATATTTTCCAATTTCATGTCACTAATGTTTATATAATTTTTTTTATTTTATAATTAGTAGCCCCTTATGTCAAATTCTCCTTTTTAATTAATTATTCGATTTTATTATGTCTCAATCTTTACTGAAACCAATTATAATCCGTAAATCTTTATTCCATTTTTTTTATTAAATTGAATTTTTCAAAACTATTAGATTAACATAAAATTAATGGATAGATATTGATGTAAGTATAAAAATCTTACACTAGTGTGATTGAATCCCATCTCATTAAAATATAAAATTATGTAACTTTTATAAATGATCCCTATGACTTATAAATAACTTTCACAATTTTAATCATTATGTATGATTAAATGAATAACATCTGCTCTTGTCATCTCACTTATAAAATTATTTTTCTTATTTGATATACTTTAAAGTTTATATGTGATATAGAACTAATTTTAAAGATTTAATTTTTATGTATTGATAATGTAAAAGAATTTTACATAGTCATTTAATTAATTATTATTGACATATCAATCATAATCGTTAACTCCCATGTCCTCTATTTGAAGAAAAAAAACATAAATAAAAAAATTGATTAGATGATTGTATAAATCACCTTAATATTATTATTACATTAAAATTAAATTTCAATTTTAATTTAATTATTATCATCTAATTTACATATGACACTTCCTCCCAAAAAATATTTTCCAAGCTCTGCCACTATAATTTGGGTGATGTTATTTGCAATACCAAAACAATTATCTAAAAATAAAAAAAAATTATTTTTATTTTTAAATAGAATTCAAATAAAATTTAAAATAATAAATTAAGCGTCCATATAATATCCAAAATATAGATAATTAAAAAACATTTCTCTTATAATCTATATGGTAGGCTCTGAATATGACCTCCACAGTTTACGAGGCTGAGTTATCCATGCTCCCACGCCTCATCCGTGACCTCCATCGTTTCCCTACTCTTATCGCATTGACAAGATTCGTGTGTATTTTCTATTGATTAAAATTACGATTTACGGGAGAAAAAACATATTTTGATAAAAACATATTTTTAGAATTTAGTTTTATGTTTAATTGTATTTTTAAAGAGATATACAAGTAAAAATAATTAGTTTTTATTTTATTCAGAAGCGGGAGCTATTTCTCCTAATATTAAAAAAAGAAAAAATTTTATACAATAAATAAATTAATTATGTTTTTGAAAATGTATTTGACACATTCCTTAAATATCAAAAGATATCATTGTTTTTGGTGTAAGTATAAGGTACTCCTTCTAGTAGTGAGAGATTTGGGTTTTCAAATCTTATTATGATTAATATAATTTTTAAAACACTATATAAAAACAAGGTACTCTCACATAATAATAATAATCATAATATGCTATTTATCTATAAATTTAAGACCTCCTTATTAATTTTTTATTAATTTTAATTTTTTATTCATTTTATATCTAAGTAAATGATTTAAATTACAAATAATGAATATAAATGAATTAAAATTTTTAAAAATGTTTTTATGTAAAAAATATTTTTTTAATCAGTCACCATATTTATTAGAAATTGAATTTTCATGAGTTCTATGATAATTTTACAAGAAAAAAAAATACTTTTATCCTAGTCATATCTAAATAATTTAATTATTTATTATTATAAAAGTACTTTTATAATCATATTCAAATATAAAATAAAATTTTGCTTCTAATTCTACTTCTGATAAAGTACTTCTTCTTTGATAAGCCTAACGAGAGTACCACGATTTTTAGATTGGTATACAAGAGATTCATGTCCTCTCTCATTCCTTGTTCTCAAATAATAGAAGTTGGGTGATATATAGATATTATTTCCTCATAATTGATTGTATTTTAAGACAAAATTATGGGCAAAGCACAACGACCGGAAAGAAATATTCACATATCATGAAAACGTAAATTCTTTTATTACATTACATGATTGTACTCCCATGGATGGCAAGGACGGATACTAGCTTTTTGATAAACTCGTACACATACATCAGCACAAAAACAACAATCCAAGATAAAAATGAAACTAGCTAGGGTAGCAACACAAACTAAACATCCGTGTACAAAGGCAAAATACGAATGCAACAAATTGACCTTCGATTATTTACCCAAGAGGGCTGGAGAGGGAGGAACTGGAATATCTTTCAATCCTTCCAACATCAAGATGACATTCTTCATTGAGGGACGAAGAGATGGTTTATCTTGAACGCACCACAACCCCACCTTCACCATTCTTTCCAGTATTTTCCAATCTTCATCTTCACCTTCATCATCTGCAACAAGCTTATTTAACTGCCCTGCTGCAAAGCATTGATATACCCAACTGGAAAGAAGTATCTCTTCGGGTGAAGAAGCATTCATATCTATATTGCTTCTGCGACAGGCAATCTCCAATAACACCACACCGAAACTATAAACGTCGACTTTTACCGACATTGATTCATCCTTCTGCCATTCAGGTGCCAAATAGCCGCTTCTCTTGTCATTCACAGCATTCATTCTTGAATATTCGGGCTTCAATAATCTTGCAAATCCAAAATCAGATATTTTGCAGTCCATGATTCATCCATAAGTATGTTTTGAGGCTTAATGTTGCAGTGGATGATTCGAACTTCACACTCCTCGTGTAAATACAGGACTCCTCTAGCCACATCCAATGCGATTTTCACTCTTTCTTTCCAAGGCAGAGGCATAAGAGACCTGAAGAGAAGACTTGCAAGAGACCCGTTGCTGGCATATTCGTAAACAAGAAGCTTCTTAGATCCATCAATACAAAAACCAATAAGTTTTACCAGATTCCTGTGATGAGTTCGAGCAATGGCAGTTATTTCAGCTTGGAATTCCCTTTCCCCTTCATCAACAACTTTCTCCAGCCTCTTCACTGCAATCCTTCTATTGCTGCCAACTATTACGCCTCTATAAACTGCTCCAAAAGATCCTCTGCCTACCTCCTGAAGAAAATATACACCACAAAGACCAAACCAAATAATGAAATCGAACCCAAAGTAAAGTATAGAATCATTCTAAGACTTTTCTTGTCATCCTCAAGCACCTTGGGCTCCGTTTGAGATGGGGTGGTGTGGTTTGGGTCTGGACTAATGACATTTCCCGAAGGCATCTTTAAGAGGGCCACCATTGATGCGTAACGAAGCCTTCTGCCATGCATGAGTGGAAGCCTATATTTATTGCAGACGCCATCATTCGGATCGTATAAGACTGCCGCGCAATCATAGTCTTCCAGGCAAGAGTTCTCACAAGCTTCCATCTTCATTGGCACAACCAAATATGCAGTATCGCGCCAATATATATCCTTCAAGGAAGTCATATTGTACAACACCGTTTGTTCTTCAGCACTTTCACAATCATCTCTGCTATGGTTCTGTTTGCACTCCACAAACAAGGTATCGTTACCAATGCTTTTGGAGGGGACGAAACCAGGATAACACTCACACAAAGCTTTGCCACTCATGTTGGAGCAATAACTGTTCAAGCCACAAATCCCGTGGACTTGACATGTATCACCCACGGCTTCCCACAGCAATTGCATACTTGAGATAGTATTGCTCTCAAATTGGTGAGCATACAATCTGAAGTTCCCATCTTCACCAATAGTTGCGCGGTATATTGAAGTTGTGTTCTGCGACATCCTTCTAAGGTTCTTGCTATCAGCCAAACAAAGATGGTTATTATATGCTCCAGAGTTTTGGCAAAGAGAACCTTCAATGCTAAGACTGAGCTGTTCGAAACCTGAAAGATAACCCCGTGTAGACCAATAAGCATCCTCCTCTTCACCAGAGCTGTTCACAGGGTAAGCAACGAGGTTTCCACCAACCTGCATGTCGAGATAGAAATGTCCACTGGAATGGTCTGATTCGGACACACCAGAGACCAGTTTGTTTCCACTAGTTAAATTCTGCCCTCCAAGTATGGTGTCGGTTGGGTATTCAAAGCTGCTCCAAACAACCTCAGAATCCTTATCATAGAGCACAAAATTACCAGTATCCATCATAGATGCCGAGGCTACTGGCCTTGTGGTGACATCAGAAGTGAGATTTTCTGGGTCTTCTTCCCCGTTCTGAAGAAGTAGCCCGTCATGTTTGGTCAATCTCAATGCAGAATTTGAGGGCAGTGGTGGACTATCACGGTTAGCAGTCCACACAATTGTGTTCTTAGGTGGGGTAACCAGCCATATTCCAACAGCATAGCCTTTACCTTGTGGGTAAAAGCCGAAAGCAAAATGGCCAGAACTTGATGCCCATGAAGTATAATTGCCTTCAGGAGTGAGCCGAGACCCCACTCGAACGATGCTGGAGTTATTTGTTTCAGATGTAGCTTCATTTGCAAATAGCATGACGAACAGGAGGATTAGAACAGGTGTGGAAGCCATAGGATTTGGATACTGAACTTTCTGGTGTCTCAAAAAAGAAGAAAAAAAGATTCTTATTGCTCAACTCACTGGCCCAAACAGAACAGTTTAATTAGGATCAAACTCTATTATTGTGACTCATTTAAAACTTCCCATCCGAAGACTTGACTTTACTCTCATGCATTGCTATAAGTCCCGCACTACAGAAAGCTGCACTCACATGTTACAAAAGCCACCTTGGTTTCTGAATTTCCACTCATGATTCAGTAACAAGTGGTCCACGTGCCCTCTTGACTAGTAGACGACGTCCCACACGGGAATGGTGGAAATAATCAAGATAGGCAAATTTTTTCCATGCGTGAAGTCACGAACCATGTTGAACATGGAATAACAGAAAATTAGTTTGGTTTATGCCTAGAGACAAAATTAGTCAATATGGTCTATTGGTCTACCAAAAGCATAGGTCAATAGAAATTAACTTTGTCTTACACATTAAAGGTGAATTAAGCTACTATTTCTTGTTTATTTCAGCATTTAAGAAATGCTAACCTTTTTCTCACCGAGTTAGGTTGGCTATGTAGATCCTATTTTATCCGGAGAAAATAGTGGGCACGAGAAGGAAATGATTGCAATAGAGGGTTTACATGCTTTAAGGACGATGAAGGTACCGGATTTTTCTTAACTAACTAAATGCATTGTTTCATCATAACAAGTAAACTAAGACCGATAGAATTAACAATATATCAACCGTTTAAATTATTGGATATGCACAATTTTCAACTTATGCACGAATCAAGGAAAAACTTGTGGCATTGCCAGCCATTACCATAAACCTTGCATGCTGTTTTCTCCATCTTATACAGAGCTCTGTAGTCCCACTCCAATGTGAGCGTGGTCACACGTTTACGCTGGGTCAAACATAATCGTGAATTCAAAGGTGGTAAAAGCCGCCGAGTGCATGCATTTGGAGGGCAAACATCATCAGGAACTAGTGTATTATTTAACAGCCACATTGCATGATTCAATAACAAAAAGTGCAAATCATACCTTCTTAACATTAATCGTTTCGGGTAGAGAATGATAGAAATTAACTATTCTGAATATAGTTGATCACCTCAAGCACAGTTAAAAAAATAAATAAAAAATAAAAATCACATCACTACGTTATCGCACACAACAAAATCCTGGCGAGAATGGCTCAATTAAGTTATTTTTCTAGTCTTAAAACATTCAAGAGCTGTTAAAACAAAGTAAAAGGGATGTGAACGGAAAAATTATTGCGTTAGACACATTGGAAGTCTCTCTTTCCGTGTCATGCTTGTGAATGTGTAGACAGGGTTGGCTCTTTAATTTGTAGGCTAAGCTGTGAAGCTCGTCAATTTCCGCATGTTTACCACCATAGATATTTTCCAACATTTCGTTATCACACAAAGTTAAAAACACAAACGATTAAGGCTTGCAAGGTCTAATTCAGCATCCACTACCACCTGTGAAATCAGCATTGAACTTTTTCTCTAACACAGCCATTTAGGCGCGGCTTGGCATGTGCTCTAACACCTCAGACCCAACACAAGAATAGGCATCAGCCTAAAACCCATCACCTGGTCTAAACTGTAATTATGAGATTTTGTTGTTGGTTAATTACTTAGTTATTTTCGTTTTTGTCCCATTTTAGTGATGAGAGCTTTCATCTACTACCATTTCCGTAGTCTTATTAAGACACTCAACTAATTAAATGTGATAAAAAGAAAAAAACTATCTAATGACAGTATCTCGTAGTTACAGTTCAAGACTAAACACTTGGCTTAGACTAGGCGGGTTTTGGGCTGATATTCGTGTCTTGAGTGTAGGGTGCTTTGGTCTATTATTGTCAACAAAAATATTGAAACGGTTTTCGCATAAAAATTGCTTGCAAATGGAAGCTATAACATTACAATATGAAGCAGATAGAACATGTATACGCAACATGCATCCATGGATGGGGTGGGTGATGAATCCGGTGACAGATGCGATAGAAGTTTTTTTTTTGTTTTTGTTAACTAAGTTTAAAATAAGGCACTTTAATAGATATTAGATATAAAACTATTTATGTGTAATAATCCCATAGCTTTCTGAGTTTTTCAAAAATTATTAGTTAATGAATTTAATTTAATTCCATTAAAAATTGAATTCCATTTGAATTTAAATTGAATTCAAATGTTTCGAATAAATCTTTTAAATTCTACAATTGAAATGAATTATATATATTAACTATTTTACCCTTATTTTATTGTTTTGATAAGCAAGAGAAGAAATAGTAGTGAGTAATTTAGGAATTCTAATTTTTTAACCCAATTCCATCACCAAAAGGATTTGATTTCAATTTCATGATTTTGATAGATTTCAATTCTCATCAAATTTTAATTCATTTCAGTTATTTTACTTCTAAATTATGGAATTCAATTCAATTCCTTAATAAAATAAGGGACTTCCAAACACTCTATTAAAGTTTTTAGGACATGTGATTTTATGACATGGTATCAGAGCCTCTATAATCAAATTTTAGCACATGATAAAAGTGGATCTGTGTACTATCCATATTTCATGCCCAAAAAAGATATTCACGTGAAGGGGCATATTATATATATATATAAGACTAATAATGTGCCATAAGCCCATAACCTAATAGCCTAGATTTTGGGAGGAGATGGTCTCATGCATAAAATATCATGCTTAAAATTAATTTTCTCCTAAAAGATCTTCAAATGTCAAATATTCATTGATCCATCTGATAACTTCATTATGAAGTTTTTTTTTTTTTTTTGAAGTTTCACATGGGTTTGCACCTTCTTTATATTAATAACGGTTGCTGGGTTTTGGGTTATTGTGATTGGGCTGAGGCTTCGGTTGGGTGTTTCTAAAATAAAGATAGAAGATCAAACAAATCAAGTTGATGTGCTATCAAATATTGGTTCGTTTAACTCGTGAACAAAGTCATGACCCAATAGAGAAAGAACTTGTGAACTACGTAAGAGAAAATAAGAATTAATTTATTTAAACTAGACTGATCCCCTTAATTTTAACATGTAAAAATGTCAAATAAGAATAAATTTGACTCAAGTGCATCTGCCTTCCTCTTTCAATCTTCCTACAAGGCACAAGTCATTAAAATTGGGCCCATTTAAGTTAATTTTACAAAACAAATAAATGCTTTAGTTAAGCCCACCAAAAAAAGAGTTGAGTTTACCACCAAAGCCAAAAATGAGAGAAAAGTAAAAACAAAACATAAAAATATATATAAAGAAAACCAAAAACACCAAAGAAAGAAAAATTGAGTCACTGCTT
Source organism: Dalbergia cultrata (assembly GCA_031216105.1). Classification (NCBI taxonomy): domain Eukaryota; kingdom Viridiplantae; phylum Streptophyta; class Magnoliopsida; order Fabales; family Fabaceae; genus Dalbergia; species Dalbergia cultrata. The sequence goes on from CM062347.1 coordinate 53,207,642, forward strand.
CAACACCAAGGTTATCTTTGGTTAAAGAGTAAAAATATAGTGAAAATTTTTATTAATCAGTTAATGTATAACTTTAATATAAAAGTTCATCCATAAAAGTTTTCACTATATTTTAACATATGAACCAAGCATGCCCCAAAAGGAAAATGGAGATAAGTGAAATAAAGACAGTACACTTACATAGAAATGTGTTGTTGACATCTTTCTTTTGCAAAGCAGAAGTCCATGACCATAATCATATTGTTTCGGGGAGAGACTTGATATAATTGATCTAAAAGTTGACCCAATAATATATGGAAAATGAAAAAACAGTTGGACCAAAACATAACAACAATCAACTTTGCTTGTTTGTCTCTTTACTCTTGATACTAGCAATGCCGTGTTCTGGAGTTCACCAAGGTTACTACGTATGGCTATGGCAAGGTGATCGTGTGACTTCGCACTCAAATTGAACTAGTTGCTAAGTCAATGAATTTAGTTGAATGGTTTACATTAGACACATATTGCATACATTGAAATGCCCTGCAGGACAATGAAATTCTGAATTGCATTTTGGTGGCGTGCTTATGAGAAAATGTTAAATATGTATATTGCTGACATTTTAGTCTTGATCAATCCGAGTATGTTGTCATAATCACAAATACAAGATACAGACTAACTAAATCAAATAAAAAAGAATTGAAAGGATATCATATCATTCTGCTAACCGAACTTGCACTCCTTGGAGTATTCTTTCCAAAACAAAATATCAGCTGCTAAAACATGGAACAACAAGGGAAAGCAAAGTACAATGGTCGTTGGCTTTCTGCCTTCTTTTACCAAAACAAACTGCTAGAGAGAGACAAGCATAACAAACGGGACCTTGAAAGGAATTCAAAAATAAATAACAGAAGTTTTGTTACAGAACTTAAAACAGATCATCTGAAAACCACATGAAGGCTACAACAATAGCATTTTCCTCACACAAAAAATTCACATGGAATTGGAAGTCGGGCAAGGAGGAATTGCTACATCAATAATCCCTTCTAACATCAACACCACACTCTTCATTGATGGCCGGAGAACAGGTTCATCTTGGATACACCAAAGTGCCACCTTTACCATGTTTTCCAGGGTATTTTTATCCACTGTTTCCCAATGAACAAGCTTGTGTAACTCCCTAGCAACAAAGCACTCATAGGCCCAACCAGAGAGAAGAATCTCCTCTGGTTTTGAGACGTTAACTTCTATGTTTCTTCTGCAACATATAATTTCCAACAACACTATTCCATAGCTATAGATATCTGCCTTCACTGTTATTGGCGTGTTCTTGTGCCATTCTGGAGCCAAGTACCCCCTTGTCCCCCTTACACCTGTAAATGTTCTTGTTTGATCTGGCATAAGAAGTTTTGCTAACCCAAAATCAGATATTTTGGCAGTCCAAAACCCATCCATCAAAATGTTTTGAGGCTTTATATCACAATGAATAATTGGTGCCTCACACTCTTCATGGAGATAGAGCATCCCTCTTGCAACATCCAGTGCTATTCTTACTCTCTCATCCCAATCTGGACGTGTGACATCCCCAAAGAGAAGATTTCCAAGGGAACCATTGCTCATGTACTCATAAACTAAAAGCCTTTTGGGACCATCTGCACAAAAGCCCAGCAAGCGAACTAAATTCTTGTGGTGTGTTTTTCCGATGGCCCGAACTTCTGCTTGAAACTGCCTTTCTCCTTCTTCAACCAACCTCTCCAGTCTCTTCACTGCAATCAATCTTCTACTTCTACCTTTGTACAAAACCCCTTTATAAACTGCTCCAAAACATCCATTGCCCAACTCATGTTTGAAACCATTTGTTGCTTTTTTGAGCTCACTATATGAAAATCTCCTCAAAGCCACCTCTTCATTCAGGCCCAAATCCCCAACCTCCAACAACCTTTTGTATCTTAGAACTCGAATCCTGTAAATTAAATGGCAAGAGATTCCAATAGTAGAGCATAAAAGCAGAGCGAAACTCGATGTAACAAGAATAATTTTCACAATTGCTGTTTTACTAGTACTCTTGATTTGAGGTGGCTGGCCAGGCCCAAAAGGCCCATGATTATGAGAGCAATCATTCAACTTCAAATCTCCCACCTTTAACAATGCTGTGGAGGAGGAACTTGAGGTCCTTCTAGCAAATCTTAGAGGGGGCTCTTGCTTCATGCAGGCCTCGTCTTTATAAAGAGCAGCCCAACAGTTGCAATCCTCCAAACAAGAAGAGGAGCATTCTTCCTGTGACATTTCGTCTTGTGCATAAGGACGATCATTCGAACCCCACACCATATTCTCCAGAGAGACCATCTTATAAAATGTTGTATCATCTTTCTTACCTTCACACTTGGCTTCTGAAAAGCTCCTATTGCAGCCAAGAGTGTTTTGTTTTGGATCAATGAAGTCAAAACCAGGAAGACATTTGCAGTATGGTCTCTGATCATCGGATGTGCAGTAGCTGTTGAAGCCACAAAAACCCTTTAATGTACAAGCATCGTCATCAGATGGCCAACTTTCTACTTTAGAACTGTTGCTAGCATCGTTGCTATCGTGGGCATACAACCGGAAAACTCCATCAGCATCCAGTGTTGCACGATAAATGGTCTTGTTCTCAGTGTCGATGTTGCTAGTCGAAGATGAAGCATCATAGAGACTAGTGATCGGCCAATCACTCTCATTCTTGATTAGCAAAGAGCCTGTTTTGTTGAGGTAAAGATGATATTTGATACCATCAAGATTATTAGTACCAGAGGCCCAATTAGCATCTAGATTTGTATCACTTGTGTATCTTGGATACAAAACAAGATTTCCATCAAGTTGCATCTTGAGACGAAACCGTCCAGTTGAGTGACTAGTCTCTGATGAACTAGAGAATAGTTGGCCCCCAGAAAAAAGAGGTTGATCCCCTAGTATAGTATCAGTTGGGTAATCAAAGCTCTGCCATATGACACTGAAATTTTTGTTGTAGAGTACAAAGTTCCCAGAATCAAGCATGGATGCAGAAGAAGCAGTTGCATTAGCATTAGCAATAGACTTGTTTTCTCCTTGTTGTGTTTGCAGAACAAGCTTACCCTCCACGGTTAGTTGTAGTGTTGCAGCTGAGGTGAGTGGTGGATCATCTCGGTTTGCAGTCCATACCACTGTATGGTTGTTGTTCTTGCCAACCAGCCAAATCCCAACGACAAAGCCACTGCCTTCTGGATAAAAGCCAAATGCAAATAGACCAGAAGGAGAAGGCCATGAGGTTGGGTGAGTAGTAGAGTACAATGATGAACCAAGTGGTATTTGATTTCGATGTTGTGTATCAGCTATTGCACTATCTGCAAATAATAATGAGACCATTAACAGCAAGAAGGCCATAGTTGTTACAATAGCGCCCATAACTATTTTGTCTTGATGTTCTGAGTTTGTTCAAGTTGGCAACACTGCCTTGCGCAGTTTAATATAATAAAGGGGATGACTTGGGAAGACCTGATTTCCTAAGCCAAAAATCATCACGTGGTTTTTGTCCCGATCCCGATGCATGACTTTTGTTTCAAATATTAATAATACTTAATTTCATCGTTCCTCTGTTCTTATCTTTGATGCCTCGCTTTATTTTATTCCTTTACGCGTTCTTTGCTTTATCTGACCTTTACTTTAATTTACCCCCACATTTTTTTTTCTTTTTGACTCTTCTTTTACCTGCTTACTCGTTTTGACGTTGTTAACGCGACGTGGGGTTTTGTTCATGTGTCCATCAGGAAAACTCCTGGGGATTACTTCTGTGCAAACATGAGCACCAAATTAAATATGATTTAGCAAGAACTACACGAAAAGAAAAGAGTTGAATAATAAGTGTCTTCTTAAATCCAAGTACTCTTTATTTTAATTGATTTTTTTTTGTCGACCAAAAAAATTGTGAGTTACCGGCTAGTTGAATTTACAAAACTTGTTGAATTTGAAATAAAATAAATTCAAGCATTTAAACTTTTTCCTATATATGAAGATGTTTCAATATTGTGCGCTGATTTGTAGATAATATAATGGGACATGATGCCCTTATGGCTGGAATTCGTGAGCTATCTTGCAACTAGCAAGAAAAAAAATAAAGATGCATGATAAAGACCGAATTTTCTAGGCAAGGTACGTAAAATTTCCTCCACACCAGGAGAAACAACACATTGCGTCAATTTTGACACTATAACATGATTGGAATTCAGTATAATCCAAAAAAATAATTAGGACTCAGTACTATTTAAAAAATCTATTTAATAACAAAAAAAATACTATTAAAACTCTTTTCTATATTATCAATAGTATTTTTTAAAAATATTTTAATTTAACAAATATTATTAAAAGTTTATATATGCATCGGTCTAACTTAGACAGCTGTTGAAAAATCATAATATTCTAGTTAGATTTTCCCCAACCAACCGTTTCCAAAATAACCTCGAACAAGACCTTGTCTTGAACAGCATCACCACAAGCCTTTCCAGACCAAACTTATCATGATCACCACATCCTTGCATAAAACACACCCATCACGGTTTGCATTTGCTTGAGAGATAAAAGTTGGAATAAAAATTACATAAATAAATTTTAGGTATAAAACAGTATATAAAAATTATCCATATAATTTTTAATCTCATATTTATCCCTTAATCGGATATAATTTTAAAAGAAAAAATAAACACTTATCCAAATGACCCTTGATTGCCACATACCACATAACATGCAACATTGGACCACCTTGGGTATGAGAATTTGAGAACATAAATAGAGATCACCACTTCATAGCTAGTTGAAAGAATAGAAAATATATAGATTTCATTCAAAATATATTAAGATGCAAGGACTCGGGTAGAGTGGACAAGAGACTTGTCAAATCCAAGCGGAGAGGAACTCCACAATCCACAAATCCCAACAAAACTGCACCCTTTCATGCCAAAAAAACAGATTAACCCAAATTAAGTGGCCGTGAATTTCAGCCCTCGTAATCAATATTTCGGAAAAACTAAAACCCATATCAACCAGCTTATCATCACCTCATATCCTATCGTACAAAAACGTTTATCACCGCAACTCCCATGGCAACCGTCTTTTGCAAAACGTAAATTCAGTTGAACCTAAGATTTCTAGTCATATGAGAAAAAACTTTTGGACATTTTTCAATTACACACATTATTTGAAAATCATAGAGCTCACCACCGCCAAACTTTGATCTTATTCCCATATCATGTCCCCTGCCTTGTGCATTGTAACAATACAATGAAATTTGACAATCTTAATTCTAGAATAAATAAAAATTACAACCTATATGCATATTATGAAGTATGAAGCCAATTGGAAAGAAATTAAATACTCATATGCCATGAAATCATAGGTCTTTTTCATTACGTGAACTCCCATGCTTGCAAGCTACCTTTTCATACATATCATCACAAGAACCCACAAAAAAAAAAAAAAAAAATCTACTATGAAAATGGAACCATATGGTGGACAACATTACGAAATATAAGCACACACAAAGACATACATATAATAAGATGTCCACAGCAAGAGAATAATGGGATTTATAAAGTCACTAAACTTAGGGGGATGGGGATGGAGGAATTGGAGTATCTTTCCATCCTTCCAACATCAAGATGACGTTCTTCATTGAAGGACGCACAGATGGGTCATCTTGGACACACCACAATCCCACCTTCACCATTCTTTCCAATGTCTTCAAATCTATATCTTCATCTATATCACATCCAACAAGTTTATTTAATTGTTCGGTTGCAAAACATTGATACACCCAACTTGAAAGAAGTACTTCCTCTTGAGAGGAAACATTTACTTCTATATTTCTTCTGCGACAAGCAATCTCTAACAGAACTACCCCATAACTGTAAATGTCAGCTTTTACAGATACTAATGATGCCTCCTTTTGCCATTCAGGTGCGAAATATCCGCTTCTCCCCTCATCCCCTGGCTTGACTCTTGAATGTTCAGGTTTTAACAGTCTTGCAAATCCAAAGTCAGAGATCTTAGCAGTCCACGCTTCATCCATAAGTATATTGTGGGGCTTAAGATTGCAGTGGATGATACGAACCTCACACTCTTCATGTAGATACTGCACTCCTTTTGCGACATCCAATGCGATTTTTACTCTCTCTTTCAAAGGTAAATGTTTTTTCACCTTAAAGAGAAGATTTGCCAGAGACCCATTACTGAGATATTCATAAACAAGAAGTTTCCTAGAGCCATCAATACAATAGCCAATGAGCTTAACCAAATTCCTATGATGAGTTCGAGCAATGGCCTTGATTTCAGCTCGGAATTCCTGCTCCCCTTCATCGACAATTTTCTCTAGTCTCTTGACAGCAATCCTTCTGTTATTGTCACCAATTGTACCTCTATAAACTGCTCCAAAAGATCCTCTGCCCACCTCTTCTGTGAAGCCATCAGTTGCTTTCATAAGTTCATCAAAGGAAAATGAACGTAATGAACACTCCTCGGTAAACCCCAGATTTGAACTTGCAAACAACTTTGTATATGTGTAAACTTGACGCCTATAAATGAAGAAAATGTACACCGCAGAGAGCACACAAAACAATGAAATGCAGCCCAAAGTAAAGCTCAAAGTCATTATAAGACTTTTCTTGTTGTCAACAACATAATCGGGCTTCATTTTATGGCTTCGACCATCGACATATCTCGAAGAAGGCACCTTGAGAAGGGCTGTGGCTGACGCATTTGAAGTCTTTCTGCCATATCTAAGTGGAAGCCTATATTTATTGCAGCTACCACCCGTAAATAATGCTGCCCCACAGTCACAGTCTTCCTCACAAGACTTCTCACATTCTTCCCTTGTTGTTGGAGTAAGAAAATATGGTAAGTCGCCCCACCATATTTCTTCCAAAACTGTAACATTATACAACGTAATTGGGTCAGCACTAATCTCACAATCATATTTGCTGTAGTTCGGTTTGCATTCCAGAAACATGTTACCACTGTTTTCTGAAGGGACGAAACCAGGATAACAGGCACATACAGCCTTGCCGGTAACGTTGGAGCAATAACTGTTGAAGCCACATAACCCATTGATTTGACATGAATCAGGCAAGGCTTCCCACAACGTTTGAATTACTGAATTTGCATTGCCCTCAGACTCAAACTGGTGCTCATACAATCTGAAGTTCCCATCAAAATCAAGTGTTGCCCGGTAGATTGAGGTTGTGTTCTGCGACTTCTTTCTGTGGTTTGTGTTATTAGCCAAACATTGAAACTCTTCTAGGCAAAGAAAGCCTTCAACGCTAAGACTGAGGTGTGCAGAGTCACGGTCACCAAGAGTAGCCCCTCCATCGGGATCTGTACCGCGTCCTCTAACGGGAACGCTTTGGGGATTTGAATATCCCTTTCCCGTAGGCGTGCAATCCACTGAATATCCCTCCATTGGTCGCCTGAAAAATAATAATTGCTATATGTCTCAAGCTTAAAATTATTTTTCAAGAGGAAATTACACTGCTGACGTACCGAGTTTGAATGAAGTTATATTTGGCACCTATTTATTTTGGGATTTAATTGTCTCATGACGTAAAAAAATTTTACACAGTTAACTAATCATGTATTGTCACATTAATAATGAAAATAGACTTTTACACATATTCCTTGAAAAGTTATCAAAACAACATATTTTAATTGGACAATAGAGTAAAATAACTTTACACTGTCATGTATCAAAATTAAACTCTTTATTTTGCAAAATCATCATTAAATATCTCTAAGGTTTATTAAAATTATATTAATTTTTCATGTGATGTTTCATTAATTTAAGTAATAAATAAGATAACATGTGATATATGCATAATTATCATAAATAAAGTTATAATATTTTGATACTATATAACATATTAATTGAATAAAATACTTTTCTTATCATATGGATATGAAAGTTATAATTATAACTTATGATAAAATAAGGGGTGTTTTAAACTATATATATATATATATATATATATATATATCAAATATGATCAAAATATTATAATTTTATCACTAATAATTACATTCATGTCACATATTATTTTTTATCACTTAAATTAATAAATTAATAAAATCTTTAGAGAATCTCAATATAATTTATTCTTATTTCAAGCATTCGTTTTCTTTTAATAAAAAAAAATTATAAATGGTGAAAGTGGTTCTAAAAAGCACATGGAAGATTATAGCTTGTTCTAATTTCCTAAAACAAAATGATGATGATGATGATAATAATACTTATTAAAGTTTCTATCTAAAATTTATAAATTTTTCATGAGTTTAATTTTTATGTATTAATAATATAAAACACTTTTATATTTGTAATCAATAAAATTTTATTAAAATATCAAATTATGGTAGGTGATTGTAATAATGAATAATTATTTTTTATGATTTGTCATTTTGACAAAATTATGTTGGTTAATTGTGTAAAATTGTTTTACATCATCTTACATAAAAATTAGATTCTCTTTAATAACTTAAACTTTCTATCTAAAGTTCGTACATGTTTAATTACTTTTAGAATGAAAAACTGTAAACCAAAACTTAACAAGAATCACCGAATCAGTGAATAAATGTAAGCATTGAACATTTTTATTTTATAGAAGCATTTAACAATTCGTCATTTCATCAGACATGAATATTAGTGGGAGAAAATTTGAAGGGACAAATAATTGAAACAGGAAAAAAATAAAAATAAAAGAATGAAGTAGCTAGAAATATAATTAAATTTTGAGGCCTAAAGGGTATGCTCATGTGCCTTACCAGTAAACATCGTCCTCAATGTATGGTGAGTTTTTCCCAGGGTAAGCATCAAGGCTGTTATTATAATGCATGAACAGATGGAAACGTCCACTGGAATGGTCTGATTTGGACAAACTGGAGGTCAGATTGTCTCCACGAGTTAAGTTCTGCCCTCCTAATATGGTGTCAGTGGGGTAACCAAAGCTTTGCCAGACAACATTCGAAGTGCTATCATTTCCATAGATCACAAAGTTACCAGAATCAAGCATAGATGCTGAAAAAGCTGCTCCTTCTGCGTCTGTAACGTTAGCAATAATGAGGTGTCCTGTTTCTTCTTTCCCTTGTCGAAGAAGCAGCCCATCTTTGGTTAACTGCAGCGTGGAACTGGAGGACACTGGCCGATTATCACGGTTAGCGGTCCACACAACGGTGTTGTCACTCTCATTTGCACCAACCAGCCATATTCCAACAGCATAGCCATCACCTTGAGCGTAAAACCCAAATGCAAAATGGCGTGAACTTGATGCCCATGAAGATGGATGATTGTCACCTTTGGGGGAGAGCGAAGAACCCAACTCAATAGTGTTTTCAGCTGTGACTTCATTTGCAAGTGCTAGTATCACAAAGGACAGCAAGAACAGAACAAGAATGGGATTCGAAGCCATGGGATTTTGGGAACTACTTTTCTGGTGTCCAGAACAAAATGATTCGTAATCAACTCACAATAGCCAAAGCAGAACACAGCTAATTAAGGAAGGAAAGACCAAAGGTTAATTTTGAGAGTTAGTTAGGCCTCACTGACTCTTATGCATTAGTAAAGTTATATCGCTGGTTCACGAATGAATTTCCACCAAGGGCTCTAGAGCTATCTCAACATCCAAAAGTGGGTATATGAAATAGACACCCACTTTTTAATCATTAGATGTGATTGATATTAAGAATAAGTGGGGATATTCATCACATCCAATGATTATAAAGTGGATCAGACACCCATTTTTAGGTGTTAAAATAGTTTTTATGCTCTAGGACTAGCTAGATAGAACAACTATTTGCTTTTGCATCTAGCAGAATTAAATCATCATTGTAAGTTGTCCACATTCCGTCTCCACTTGTAAATGTCAGTCAACGTAGAAAAAGCAGGTAAAACCTATGCACCAAAAAAAAAAAAAAAAGCGGGTAAAATCTTTCTCAGCGTAGGCCGAGTGGGACTATAATGATTAACGAGGCTAAGGGACCCAAGCACGAATTACTATGGAAAGGGGGAATCAAAATGAGTGTGGGACATGGTATGCTCAAAAGGGTGAACCATTGTGTAGGACGCGGTTAGGTACGCTCAAAAGTGTGAAACATTGTGTGGGACATGGTTAGGTACGCTCATTCCCTCTTTTATCGAAGAAATTCTGGTCTAGACACGCGATTAACATTTCATATTTATATATATACACTGCAGGACATGGTCTGCCGCATGCTCAAAAGGACGAACTATTCTGTGGGATACGGCTCGGTACTCTCAAAAGGGTAAACCATTGCACAGGACAGGGCTAGGTACGCTCATTCCCTCTTCTATCGAAGAAATGCTGGTCTAGACACGCGGTTAACATTTCATATATATATATATATATATATATAAAATAAAAGATACGGGCTTTTGTAACTAGTGCTCGAATGACATGACGATGGTTAAGGTTTATACAAGAGTTAATGATAAATTTAGTTCCTTACATTTCATGTGTGAGTCAATTTAGTCCTTAACTTTTAAAATGAGTCAATTTGATCCCCCACATTTATAATTGTGAGTCATTTTCGTCCTTCCATCAACATCTTTTAAAAGTGATTACACATGACAGAGGGAATAAAGTGACTCACAATTGCAAATGTGAAGGACCAAATTGACTCATTTTAAAAGTGAGGGACTAAATTGACACATGCGTGAAATGTGAGGAACTAAGATGGGCATTAACTCTTTCTATAAAAATTAAGTTTAAAGGTTTATTGATGGAGCTCGTGTCTTAAAATCATAGTAATCACTCTTTTCAAATATAAATTTATCTCTTTTTAAAATTTTAACTATTATTCTAGGGGCACTGGTTAGTAATATCCTAAAAGATAAGTCTTATTAACTTTAGCTAAGAAACACTTTTTTGAATCATAAGATCTAGCATGATTGATAGTTAGTTAAATTTTTTAAATATTAGTTATGGATTCGATTTCCAACAATATGAAGGAGGTCTCATGATTAGGAACAATATCCACATTTATAAAGTCTATGTCTCAAAAAAATTAGTCACTATTTACAATAATAAATACTCTTAATTCATCTAAAAATATATACTTATTTGATTGCGTGCAAGAATGATACGTTGAATTTGCTTACTCAAAAAATTTTCCTTCCTTTGATCTATTGTCCCTGTCGCCTATTTTGTTCCCTTCCTTGGATGCTGAGTTCCTTCCACTAATTTATTCCCTCACAAGCTGCTATAGATCCTCCCACACAAATGGAGACATGAAGCTAATGTGAATTTCTTTCGCTAGTTGTATTTGGTTACTCTTAAAATATAAAATTATTTGTGTACCTTCCATTAATAACATATATCTTTCAAATAAAAGATGGTTTTTTTCAGTAGAGAAAAAAAAAAGAACGTTTTTGGAGATGGAATAGAAATTTTTTTTATTATGTGATTTTCTGTATCTATTTTGGAGCTTTTGGATGAGAACTTTTTATTTTCACTTTAAAATATTACTTTTCATATATTTAAATAATTTTTTTAAAATAGTTAATACTCATCTTAGTTCTTCATATTATACTTGCAAGTCATTTTAATCCCTAAATTTTTAAAATAAGTTAAAGTCAATCCTTAATATTTTAAAATGTGAGTCAAATTAGTCCTCTATCCCACTTTTATTTAATATTTGTCAATTAAATCATAATGTGTAACATTGCTAATATCTTAACATGTCATGTGTCTTATAAAGTATAATAAAGTTTAAAGTGACTCTTTTTTGTGTCTAAAATTATATAAAATGAATCATTTAAACTTAATTCTACTTCAGATGATATAAGATATGTTAGAGTACGTATCACTTAACGTTACACATGATTATTTAATTGATAAAATATTAAATGAAAGTGGATTCAGGAACTAATTAACATGAGTTCCATTTTGCAATACTAGGAACTAATTTGACTCATTTTAAAAGTTAAGAACTAAATTGACTCATGAATATAAAATAAGAGACTAAAATGAGTATTAACTCTTTTTAAAAATAATCAGAAACTAACAAATCATAGTTTTAATCTTTTGTATAAAAACTAAAAAAAGTAGCTTCTAAAAATTAATTTTAAGCTTTTCAATTCATATGTAAAATTTAAATTTTATAACTTTTTTTAAAAGCCTCAAACAAATACAACTATGATTCTATTCAATAGCTTAAATTTTTTTAAATAGATGATACATACAATTATTGTTTCTTAAAATCTCTTATGGGAGAACTACCATTATAATCCTCGAAAGATTATGTCACTGATAAAATAGTTCTCAATAGAAACTATATTTATTCGTGACTCTTAAAAAATCCACCTCATTTGATAAATTTACCAATAGATCAATTGATCTTTATTTTTGTTAATAAAAATGATTGTGTTTTATATTTTTATGTCAAGTTTCCATTATAAACCTGCTACTTTATTCCCAAAACATCATATTTATTAAAAAATAGTCTATTTTACTCTAAGTTGATATTGTAAAATAATCACTTTAGACATCAAAAGACATATCTTTAACAAAATGTAATGCCTAAAAAAATTACTTTTGTTAATATAAACTAATTGATATTTGGATAAATTTATTAATTAGATAGACTTCCAAGCATCATAAATAAATATAATTTTTTTTTATAATTATTTTATTAGTAATATAATTTTTTGAGGAATAAAATGGTTGTTCTGCTTGTCTCTTCCTGCAATCGTGATATCTGTTGGCTGAACACCGTTACCTCCTGTTGACTATGCTTGTTGAAGCTGGATTCTACTCGTTGAAGGGTCAAATCATATTATTGTCTTTTATTACTCACGGGCCACAGTCACGGGATGAGATCATGAACTCAATTCATGCCATGTGGCCTCTTGGCTATGATTTTGCATCATCAGCTACTTCAAAGCAATGCATTAATCCTGTACGTACAAGAGCTTGCAATCAATCTGAGAGATATTGTCAAGTGTCATGTTAATTTGTATATTAAAATAAAGAGTAAATAAGTTACATAATCCCTCGAGAAAATTTGGTAAGATTATTTAATTTTTTAAAAATTAAAACTAGATTCATAATTCTTTAAAATTTTAATATTAGGATATATTAATTTTTTTCATGTGTATTTAATTCTTTAAACATTAATAGAATTATACATTGACTTGTTAATATGATTTTAAGTGATGCACGAGTCATTTAAAGTATAATGAAATTTAAAATGACTTATTTTGATAGTTAAAATTTATAAAATAAATCATTTAAATTTCTATTATAATTCATAAAATGATTAATTTTATACAATTTTAGACATCAAATGAGTGCAATATGTTCCAAAACAAAGTCATTTAGCTTGCATTTAATGTTTTAATAACACTTCATCAATATATTGTGCTACTTGTAGAAGTCTACTAATGAATAACTATCAAAGGGACTAATATATCTATTATTTTTAATCTTGAGGGACCACGAAATTATTTATTTTCTTGAAAGACAATGTAGTTCCATATAAAAATTTTGAGGGACAAAATAAGGTGTTCACTCTAAAATAAATTGTGAGTAAAAATCATGTAAGCATGCATGCATGTGAGTACGTGAAGGATAAGGCTTACAGGTGCATGCTATGGTACTCTGACTAAAGTTGAGAGTACCACACACTACAAATCACCAGATAATTGCTCCAATAAAGACCATCTATTCATCTTCTTAAACTCTCTTGTTCCTTGTACCTTCACCCCTTCTCTGCCTTTGCCCACTGCCTACACCTAATCCTCGACTAGCTTCTCGTCTCCCTCAAAGTGCTACAACCGCCGCCTATCATGACGGCGCTCAAGGGGATCTCCAGCGACCTCTTTCCTGCCTTCGCCCGTCGCCTCTACCTCATCCTCAGCCAGCTTCTTGCCTTCCTCATGGTGCTGCCTCCACCGCCCTACTAGACCCAAAACAGCGTTCTAAGAAAAGGGCAAGGGGTCTAGGAGTTGTCCACTATCAAATTATTGTCGAAGGGGATCTCCGGCAACCCTTCGAAGGCAGCGGAAATGGTGTCACTGTACGAAAATGAAAGCAAGATCATGATGGCCATGGGTTGTCCGCAATAATTCAGGCGGCAATAGTTGGCCACGGCGAAGGATGCTGGTTGACGGCAGTTTAGGTGGTGTGGTGTGGAGGACAGTGGAGGTTTATGAAAATATCCTACTTGAAAGGAATATCTCCTGTTGCAAGGAAACATTTAATCCTACATTTCTTCTACGCAAACAATCTCTAATAGCACTATCTCATAACTATAAATATCAGCTTTTATTCACAGATATTAATGATGCCTCCTTTTGCCATTCAGGTGTGAAGGACCCGTTTGTCCCCTTATCTCCTGGTTTAGCTCTTGAATGTTCAGGCTTTAATAGCCTTGCAAATCCAAAATTATATATCTCAGCAGTCAATGCTTCATCCATAAGTACATTTTGAGGCTTAATAAGATTATAGTGAATGATAAGAATTCGCACTCTTCATGTAGATAATGCACTCCTCTTGCCACATCCAATGTGATTTTTATTTTCTCTTGCAAAGGCAAATGATTCTTCGTCTTAAAGAAGAGACTCACTAGAGATCCATTGTTGAGATATTTGTAAACAAGAAGCTTCTTAGACCCATCAATATAATAGCCAATGAGCTTAACCAAATTCCTATGATGAGTTGAAGCAATAGTTGTGATTTCAGCTCGAAATTCCTTCTCCCCTTCATCAACAATATTCTCTAGTCTCTTGACAGCAATCGTTCTGTTATTGTCACCAATTGTACCTCTATAAACTGCTTCAAAAGATCCTTTGCCCACCTCTTCTGTGAAGCCACTAATTGCTTTTGCAAGTTCATCAAAGGAAAATGAACGTAATGAACACTCCTCGGTATATCCTTGATTTGAACTTGTAGACAACTTCGTATACGTTTAAACTTAAGGCCTATATATGAAGAAATTATACACCGAAAATTATACACCACAAAGACCACACAAAACAATGAAATGCAACCCAAAGTAATGCTCAGAGTCATTATAAGACTTCTCTTGTTGTTTGTCAACAACAACCTCGGGCTTCATTAGTGTGAGAAGGAATGGCCTGGATCTGTAATACCCAAAAAAGAAAAAAAAGAAAAACAGGCACCACCAGTGCACCCACAAGGGGTGGTACACCATAGGCACACCCCTTTTTACCATCCCCTCATGTTTTCGGACAGCAACCCCTCTCCCCTCCACGGAAAACATTTCTTCTTCTCTTTTCTTTCTTTTCTCCTTTTCCCGCACTCCCTCTCATGCCTCCTTCCTGCCATCGCATCCAGCACCGTCATCGCTGCCATCACAAGGATGCCGCCGGCAACCACTGCTTGGTCCCTCTCCTCTATTCTCATCTCTCTCTCTCTCATCTGTGTGGCTGCGATTTCTCTCTCTAGAGAGAGAGAACTTGTCACGACCCACTTACGGAGTGTGACCGGCACGTGAAGATTTGGGTCCCCACTAAGCCTCCAGTAACGTGAATCGACTAATATGCATAAATAATCCAAATTTATTCAAAATATCTCAAGTTCAACTAAAACTTCAATAATATGAAATTGTTCTCAAAACATAAATTCTGAACATAAATTTGCATAAAATCCATATTGTAGGCCAAAACCAAACATAACAAAACAATTAACAGAAATTCTGAAAATATATCATGCATGTCCGGGGATCCTGCCTACACAATTTATTGGAGCACTACTAAACTGACATAACTGACAATAAACTCCACTCCAAAGCGAAGCTCACCAAGGAAGTTGTAGCACAACTACTGAGGATCTTGTGGTACAACTGAAACTGTAGCTGTATCTGTAGGGAAAGGAAAAGAGAGGGGTGAGTTCATCAAAACTCAGTGAGCGAGCCTCCACTCACAACCCACACGGGACAATAACAAAATACATAACATATACATGCAACTGATGTGAAATATATTACATATATAATTACATATAAATTAACTGAATCTATGGCAATAACTAGTAGAGAAACATGAATTATTCTATACATAATTATCTGAGCTGAATAGCTAAATCTGAGCCAATGGCTAATCTGATGGGCACCTAACTAGGTCTCATAAATGGATACCTCACTAGGTTCCTTATTGTGGGTGAGCTAGTCCTTTAGCGGACCACTTGGTACTAAGGTTAACGATCAATCCTGCAGGCATTAACTCGCTGATCTGTTTCTCACTAATTAATATAAAATAATTTGTTCATAAACCAAATAAATATAAAAGCTCTGAATTCATATAATTCTAACAATTTGACTGTAGCATAACTGAGATTCTAAAATCATGCCCAAGGGATCACCAGCTTGTAGACATAATGATTTCAGTAATCAATAGAATATGTATCTGACCATTGTTATGAATTATATTTTATTCAATACTTTCAATAAATCATATCTAATATTCTAAAATCTTCATAGGAAATACATAGTCTGAAAACATAATAATTAATATATCTACTGTAAACATTAAACTAAGGTCTCACAATTTCATAAACTAGGAAAAAGATATTCTATAACACGCAAGGTATCAATTATGGTCCCATGTGTTTTGCTAAAATGATTAATTTTTATGATAACTGTAAAAGTAATAATATTTCTAAAACAGGCATAATTATAACAATATATTCTCTTGACATAAATCATTCTAAAATTTCATAAATAATTTATATAATATGGAAAAATATTAATAATGACCAAAAGTATGATCATGAGCTTAAACCCACTCACCGTTGGTAGTCGTGAGTGTGCTTCTACTAATAACTTTACTCTGAAATGTTGGAATGGTACAAATAACCAATCTCACAGATTAAAAGAAAGGATCGTCACAACGTCCCAAGAGAGGATTAGCTAGGCTTACTGAAGCTCGGCCATGAAGATCATGAGCTTGACAAGAGATGAGTTCGGCCAAGAAGAGGTTTGGTTTAGAGAAGGTTTGACTTAGAGGAGATGGAAGCAAAACTTAGCAAAATGAAACTAAACATTTCTTACACATACACACTCCTACACTCATATATTTATACACAAATATAATAATCATGAATAATATTAGTACTATTTGTCTACACTTAATAATAATAATAAATATTATTAATGCTAACTACACTTAGTAATTATAATGTTAAATAATAATAATGCTAACTACACTTAGTAATAATAATGTTAAATAATAATAATGCTAGGTACACTTAATAATAATAATGATAATGCTAGCTACACTTTGTAATTATAATGTTAAATAATAATAATGCTAGGTACACTTAATAATAATAATGATAATGCTAGCTACACTTAGTAATAATAATGTTAAATAATAATAATGCTAGGTACACTTAATAATAATAATGATAATGCTAGCTACACTTAGTAATAATAATAATTATTAATATTAGTGGCATATATCTAGACTTAATAATAGTAATAACTAATATTAATACTAACCACACTTAGTAATTATAATGTTAAATAATATTAGCGTTAGGTGCACTTGATAATAATAATAATAATAATTCAAAATAATTATAATTTCTTTATTTGGGATATCACAGAACTGCTTCAAACTCAAGGTTTGAGCTAGTTCTTCCCTCTTTTCTTCATTTTGACAGTGTGAGTAAGTCTCAATAACTTTTAATTGATCTTATTAAGTCTCCTATGGTTATCAATTGTAGAATTAGGGGTTTTAGGAACCCTAGTTCTTTAGATTTGGGGTTTTCTATCAATTGAAGCTAATTGATACAAATTGATGGTATTATTAGCTTTCTAAAATTTTGTTTGTCTTATTCCTAGAGCTATAGAGTAAACGGATGTAAACTGGAGATTTTTGATACCTCGAGGAGTATTCTACGATTCCTTGAGAACCATGTTATGAGTAGATATTATATCTGTACTTTACTTTTGGATAGCAAATTTTAATTATGAATATATATGTTATTAAAGTGTTTTATATTTTTGTTTAGTAGATTTTATTTATAAATAGTCACGAAGTTAGTTAAAAAATTATGAATTTGAATTGAGAAATTATTTATGAAATAAATTGTGAAGGTTCGATATTCTTGTGTTTGATTAGTTTGATTTATTGATTTTCTTAAATATGACGACTATTAAATATGACTTGATGACTTGATTGAGATTATTATTAGCTCTCTTTGTTGATTTTATTAATACCATAATTTTTGCTATATATTGTTTCAATGTGCACTGGAAGAATTTATTATATTGATACTTGTAAGGTTGGATTAATATGAAGATTGAATTTTAGATTTCTAAATTATGTTTGATAAAACTTTATTTAAGAAAAACCATGATGAGTCCTAAAATGGAATTACCGCTTGCCATAGCGAAGAGAATTAATGGCAATACCGCTCGCCATAGCGAAGAGAAGTAACGGCAATACCGCTAGCCATAGCGAAGAGATGTAATGACAATACCGCTCGCTATAGCGAAGAGATATAATGGCATTACCGTTTGCCGTAGCAAAGAGATATAACGGCCTATGTGCACATAGTTTCTTTTAGTGAGATAAAGTTCGAAAAGACCTTAGTTGAGAAATAATATACTGTGTGAGTGATGGGTTGAGATTACTCCCCACTTCTTATGTAACCCTCATGAGTATTTGAGTATTTGATGATAAAGTTAATTTTATGAGATAATGAGGAATTAGAGAAAATGTGATAAAGGAGATTTAGTAATTATTTTTGAGAGTTTGCTTAGAAATAAAATTTCGAAGAATACATATATGTTATTATGTTTTTATCGTTTTCTGCTTGCATATAGTAAACTATGGATATTCTATCTCTCACTGAGTTGCAAAACTCACCCCGTTGTCCTTCATTTTTTTTTCTAGATATAGGTGCTAGAACCGATTTTGTTCTTCCAGCTTAGCTGTTAATCGATATTAAAATGGTAATTTTTTTTTTATCGTCAAGACCCTTTTTTAAAACCTTATCTTTTAGTATATCAGTTGCTCCGTATGTCACAGGCAGGGTCCTTGGACTTAGATTATTTTTGTGTTTGAGATTTTATTGCTTAACTATATATATTATGTTATAGAAAGGATATATAAATTTAACTTGGTATTAAGGTCGGATTGTTAAATCTGGATTATGGTTAATATATGCTGGTATATACTGAGATATTGTTAAATTCTGAAAGGGCGCATCCTAAGGATGCTTGATGCCCAAGTATTGTGGTTTTATATGGGGGATGTTGCAGGTTGAATTTTTGTTTGGAGAATGTCCGAGAAATAGAGGAAACTCTGTCCATTTTTCTAAGAAATTATGTGTTAAGGCTTGCTGGGGAAGATATTCCCTATGTGCCAGTCATGGCCTAAGTTGGGTCGTGACAGGATCATTGACATATCCTGAAGGCACCTTCAAAAGGGCCATGGATGATGCATTTGAAGTCTTTCTGCGATATCTAAGTGGAAGCCTGTAATTATTGCAGCTACCATCACTCTTATATAATACTACCCGACAGTCATACTATTTCTTGCAAGATTTCCTACAATCTTCGATTGTTATTGGAGTAAGAAAACATGTGCATGATAAGTCGCCCCACCACATTTCTTTGAAAAAATGTGACATTATACATTAGGCAAGGCATTTCTTTGTGAGGGGACAAAACCAGGATAACAGGCATATACAGCCTTGCTGGTCGCGTTGGAGCAATAGCTATTGAAGCCACAGAACCCATTAATTTGACATACATTAGGCAAGGCTTCCCACAACATTTGAACAACTGTATTGGCATTGCCTTCAGCCTGAAATTGGTGCTCATATAATCTAAAGTTCCTATCAAAATCAAGTGTTGCGGGGTAGATTGAGGTTGTTTTCTGCGACTTAGCTTCTTTGTGAGGTTTGTGTTATTAGACAAACATTGAAACTCGCCGAGGCAAAGAAAGCCTTCAAGGCTAAGACTGAGTTGTACCTGGTCAGTAGTCCATTCTCACGCGTGTATGGGCTTTGTGAGTACGAAGGAGTTCCTCGATATGGATACCCATTATAAAGAGTATTATTAATTTTGTTTTTTCAACACCTATTTTGTCAAATACTCAAACACCCTATTCTCAAAATGCATGTGTCCCACCATTTACTTTTTCCCCCAACTCATTCTTTCTCTGTCACTCCTCATTACATTCATATAAGACTTACAAAGGTGTCTACACACATATAGGTGTTGAAATAGAATTACTCAGAGTAGCATATACCCAGAAAAATAGAATGTATATTGTTGGTATCTATCTGAAGTCTTAAATTACTTTAAATGTTGATTATTTTTAAAAGAAATATTTGGTATATAATATTTTTTTACAATAAGTTTACTCCTCTGTAGTATAAAAACACATGAAAACAAAGCATTTTGTTGGCTCCAGTTTTGTACAGGGAAGTAAACTTGTTATAAAAAAAATATTGTATACCTAATATTTTTCTTTTCTAAAATAACAAATCATAAATGGTGAAAGAGGATTTTAAAATATGCTGAAGATTTTCATAGCTCCTTTTGATTTGCCTAAAGCAAAATTATGAAGAAAAATATAATTATTAAACATTTTATCTAAAAGTTATTTAATTACTTTCAGAATGGAAAACTGTAAACCAAAGCTCTTGAAAGGAACGGGTTAAGAAATGCAAGATGTATTTAATATAAGTGTATCGGAACTATAAATTTTTTTGTTTTTTTACGTTGTCATATAATTAAATCTTTTTATGTGTAAGCCGTGTTTGGGTAGAAAGCGCCTTTGGTTCAAACCCCATAGCAAACAATATAATTCCCGTGGTACAAAAAAAAAATCCTACTATGTGCATGACTTTTGAAATGACAATATATAATTAAATAATTATGTATAAAAAATTTAAATTATGATTATATTAAAATTAAGTTCATTGCATATTGAATGTATATCTTTATTTTACACAAGCATTAGGCAATTCATAAATTCTATTAGCATTGAATATTGGTGGAAAATTGAAGGGATAAATAATAAATAATTGAAAAGCTAATGCTCATTTTAATTCTTGAAACTAAATGTATACGTGAATTATTTTGGTTTCTTAAATAGTAAAATTTACAATCCGATTTAATAGTCCTTAAATGCTTAAGTGATTCTTATAAGTTCCTAGATAAATCATTAAATCAAATTAGTCCGTAAAAATAATAATTAATTTTAACTCAAATTATTCCAATAATTTGTTCAGTCTGCATGATGAGAAACGACCTCTGGAATGGTCTGATTTGGACATACTCGCAAGACCAGGATGTTTCCAAAAGTTAAATTCTGCCTTCCTAATATGGTGTCAGTTGAGTGATCAAAGCTTTGCCAGACAACATACGAAGTAGTGTTAGCCTTTCCATAGATCACAAAGTCACCAGAATCCTGCATAGATGCTGAACCCACTTCTTCGTTCCACCTCTGAAACGTTAGCAATGAGCTGACCTGTTTCTTCTTCCCTTTGTCAAAGTAGCAGGCCGTCTTTGGTTAACTGCAACGTGGAACTAGAGTACACTGGTGGATCATCACGGTTAGCAGTCCACACAACGATGTAGTCACTCTCATTTGCACCGGCCAGCAATATTCCAACAGCATAGACATGATCACCTTGAGGGTAAAACCCAAATGCACAATGGTCTGAACTTGATGCCCATGAAGACCGATTTCCTTTGGGGGAGAGCGAGGAGTTCAACCTAATCATGCTTTCAGAAGTGGCTTCATTTGCAAGTACTGGGATGATAAAGGAAAACAAGTACACAGAGCAAGAATGGGATCGGAAGCCACATGATTCGAAAACTACTTTTCCGGTTCCCAAAACAGAATGATTCTTAATCAACTCACTAGCCAAAGCAAAACAGCTAATTAAAGCAGAACCAAAGGTTAGTTTGAGAGTAATAAAAAAAGTTCGCCTTTCGGAGGCCTTATTGACCCTCATGCATTAGTCCAAGTTCAACAGACAAAGACCAACACCAAAGCTTGCATCACGCAGAATTTGGAATTGGAAAAGTAGTCCTGGTTTATGAAATTCCACCAAGGGCAGTAGGACTAGCTATATAGAACAGTTACTTTTGCATCCATCAGGTTAAATGCAGGACAAGTCGTTCAGATGCCCTCTTCCGGTCAACGGATCAAGAAGGCAGACAAAATTTTCTCAGCATAAGCCGCGTCGGCCTATAATGGTTAGGGCGTGTTTGGTATGGATATGAGACGGTAAGTTAATCCTGTATGTTATACCTTAATTTATTATTTAGTGCAGACAACATATTATATAATTTTATCAATCATAATCCTTTATATATTAAAATATTGTATAACTTAATATAGTATGGGATATCGGGTTAAATGTAATGAGCTTTAAACATGAATTTTTTAATATTTTATTAAAATAGAATAATTTTTAAATAAATAATAATAAATAAATAAAAATAATTCTTAATGAAATTATTTGATGATAAAAAATATTGTTAAAAATAATATATGATATTAATTTAGTTATATATAATAAAAATAATTATAAATTATAAATAATAATTAAAATAAAATAATAAATATTTTATAATGAAGAAATATTTTTAATAAATAATAAATAATATCTAATATAAAAATTATAAGTTATTAACAAGTAAAATATATATATTAATAATAAAGAATATGTAATATATAAAAGTAAGGATTGAGAATAAATATTTATATAAATATAATATTTTAAATTTATATTTAAATTATTAATAAAAATTTATTATTTTATTTTATTTATATATTATAATTATTTTTAAATAAATAATAATATTATATAATATAAAATATAATATCTTATACAATGTCATATCAAATAGTACATATGATTAAAACTTTATCAAACATTTTATTATTAAGTCTTTTTCTATCAAGCATATCAAATGATCCTAAATGTCTAAGGGATCAGAACCCAAATTGCCATGGAAAATATGGATTCAAAGGAAAGGGTGAACCGCGTATAAGTAGGCAAGCTCATTCTCTCTTCCTTTGATCTATACTCTCTGCGACCGATTTTGTTCCCTTCCTTCCTTTGTAGTTTCTTCTGCTACTATGTCTTACCTCACAGGCTGCTTCGGTCCTCTGACCATGGGTGAATTGAAGACATGAGGCTATTTTGACCAAAAAAAAAAAAGATAAACGGGCGGGCCGATCCGGCTCACAAACCGCAATTATAGAGGCTGGGCCGAGGATTTTTACTCTGCGGGTAAACCGATGGGGCCCAATGGACGGCCCTGACCGTTTGACACCCCTATTGTTAATGTTTCTTAAAAGCCTTTTCATGTAATTGTGATATCAGTTGGTTGATTTCCAGATTTCTTGTAGATTGAACACTGTTACGGTGTTACCTCCTGTTATTGAATGTACTTGTTGAATCGGGATTCTATCCGTTACAGGGTCCAATCATATCATTCCCTTTTATTACACGATGTTTTGCACACGAGATAACTCGATCCATAACATGTGGCCTTTTGGCTATGATTTTGCATCATCAATTACTTCAAAACACCTCAAACCGAAGTTTTGCAATGCATAAGAGCTTGCAATCAATCTGGGAGATATTGTCAAATGACCCTGTTAATCCGCAAGTTAAAAAAAACTGGCAAGAATGAAAATTGTATATACATGCATGCAATTATGTGAGTGAAGGACTGAGGTTGAGGCAGCATAACTGGACAAAGCAATCATTGAGAAATTAAAAGACGGTTGTCATATTAGGTCTTGTGGAGCTCAAAATAGGAAGGTGGATTTCACAGTATTCTTATCTTCGAAGTTCCTGCAGTTCTGCTTTATTTATCTACGGCCTACGCGTTTCTTGTTTCTTGTTTATTTCACCATATTTAAGAAGAGGCGTTCTACTGTGCCCGAGGACAAATTTAAGGAATGCAAACAACAGAAACAAGAAGATATTTTCTTACGGAGGAAGGTTGGCTACATGCATCCTGTGTTATTGAAAGACACGAGTGGAAACTGGGATGATCCAGAAAGGATTTAGAAAACCAATTGCATTTGTGGCGTGGAATGTGTTCTTTCAGCAGAACAAGTGAGCTAAGAGTCTAAGACCGATAGGATTTACATGATACCTGCCAACTGTTTAAATTATTGGATAATAATTTTCAGTTTATGTATGAATCATGGTAAAGTTTGATGGCACTACCATAAACCTTGCATGCTATTTTATTCACCTCATACAGAGCTTCCTGGTTCCACTCTAACGATGCAGTCAGATGTTGACGCTGAGGCAAAGAAAATTGGGAGTTTAAAGGTGGTAAAAGCCGCTCGGTGCATGCATTTCTGAGGCGAACATCAGGTACTAAACTACAAATGTAGTTTTTAACTGCCACATTGCATAATCAATAACAAATACTGTAGACCATATACTGTCTTGAGTTTTGACAGATAAATCTGGGACGCAGAATGGGAAATGTTCAGATAAGCGAGCTCTTCTCAGATCGCTCAGTTATCGTGTACATACAACAAAATCCTTACTGAGAATAGCTCAATTAGGGTTGCGTTTGTTTCTGATTGTTTTTTAAATGATCTTTTAAAAGTAAAAGAAATTACTTTTCATATAAACTATTCATGATAGTTTCAACTTAAAATGAAAACAAATATAAAATTACTTAAAACAATTTATTTTTAGTTTTTTTTAATAAAAACTCATACTAAATAGCTTATATGAGACTATTCTGTCAAAAAAGCAAACAAACGCAATGTTATTTATTTTTCAAGTCTTTCACTATTCAACAGCCAATAAAACAGAACGATTGTTGGGCTTCGGGCCCCTTGTTACACCTGGAAAAAAAAAAGAGTGATTGTTGAGACTATAAGGATGATAGAAAGGAAAATCGTTGTAAGTCCAAGCATGCTGCTTAGAACAGCTACACTACTTGTCTACATCCTATGGCCGCTTATGAATGGTTTCGATATTTTATGACCCAAACTGTTCCGTTTATATCGGAAGTTCCTCTTTCCGTATCTAAGAGATGTTCTGCTTGTGAATGTTTAGATAGGATTAACTCTTTGGCACGCTAAAACCTGTGAAGCTTTTGAATTTCTACACGTTTTCCACCATTGATATTCACCATCATTTCGTTATCACGCGAAATTGAAAACACAGACTTAACACATCCTTGTAAGGCGCTGCTTGGCATGTCCTCTGTTACTTCAACTAGAAAAACTGGAAGGGGCGCGTACCATAAAAATGGTTTCCACATGGAACCTATAAGTAACATTACAGTATGAAGTAGATACAGAATATATAGTTACACATAACATATAGAATATGAGCGGCAGCAAAATATCAAAACATAACTATGAATTCCAGAAGTTTTTATCATATGGAACCTATAATTATATAAAATTAATTCCATCTTTACATTTAGCATCTTACATCTGTGTTAGTATCTGAGGCGTGCATAACAGTGGCATCGGATTTAAGGGGAAAGAAAGTTGGGGGCACAATAGCCATCCCACCACGCACTGCCGTAAATGTAACCCAGTAGGTTACTTGGCTGCTTGTTCCAGAACTGGGACTTTCTTCCATGTTTCTTCCAAACCACTTATCTGCAGAGGTGGCAATGAAAACATGCTAACCGTCGAGCTTCCGCTTCTAATTTCCTGCAATACGTGCAAAGCTGATATGGTACTCTTCATATAAAGGCTCTCCATGTACTCGATCTCTGCTAATTCCCTGGGTATCAGCAAACCATCACTCTTAGTAGTGGTTGAAGTTGAAGGATCACACCCTTCAGCTTGGGGAGTTGCCTCACCAGAAGGTGGAGGATCATTCACTGGGAAGAGGCGGTCCAGCATTGCTTCGCACTCCTTAACTAGCTTGTAGAGCAGGTCAGTAGTAAAGAAAGGTTGTTGCAAGACTTTCTGAATGAAGGGCAATCGAATGAGAGCACCAGTTCTCTTGTCATACTTCTTCAGTATTTTCACTAGCCCTATGGACAGAAAATTGAGGCAATAATTAGATATCTGGAGCTGTTGATTTAATAATAGACAAAAGAATCTTAAGTAATAAAATCTTCAATTAATGCTTAATTCAAAATAATTAACGGTAGCCTGATCATAGAAGCCTATCTTTCTAAAGTCGTTTGATCTAAAAGTGCAGTCTTTACTTCACATATAGTTATAGTGGCTCCCCACTAAAAGTTACTGCAGAGTATATATACAACAATCACGGCATATCTGTCCGAAAAGGTGAAAACCACATCTTATTTTTTTAAACCAGAATCACCATCTAGTGACAACTGACAAGTGAAAAAAACAAAAAACACATGAAACTCCTTTGTTGGATCCTTTAACCTTTTACATGATTTGACCTATACTTTGCAAATTGCAACAGGAACATTTATGGAGCTCGGCACATATTATTCTATAATCGACTAATCAAAGTAGATAGAAGAATAATAAGAAGCCATAATAGAAGTATCAAAAGGGCCGAATGTTCAATTTCAGAATTCTTTATTCCACGAAAAGCATATGCTATGTCCTACCAAGTTGTCTACAGAATTAATGGACAACATGAATTGGAAACGAATCCTATTCCATCTCATTTCTTGACTCCATCCATTGCATATATATAAATGCCATAATTCTAAAGTGAACGGGGGCATATTTTAACATATAAAGGTTGCAAAACTTGCAAATTTGGTTTTATTTCAATATGAATAAGGAAAAAAAAAATTATATATATATTGCAAAGTTGAAAGTACCTGTGTAATTAAGGGCACTGTAGTTCTCCAGCAACACCATCTCTCCGTGGAAATCCACAATTTCCTTGCGAATTTTCATCATCTGTTCATTAGAATCCTTCACCTTGGCAACCCTGTCTTGCAACTCCTGCATATTTCAACCGCAACAAGCAATTACTGACACACTAAAACACATTCAACTTCCGCTTATCCAACTGCTCTATAATAAATACGCTTAATCAGATTAAACCTTGCTTATCCTTAAATAATTAAATGGCATAAAAATAACCAGTAATCTTCTGCAGGAAACAAAAAAAAGTTGACACTGACATTGCCAAATTGCAATAAGAATCGTTACTTTTACCTAGCAGAAACCAGATATTTTATCATATCACATAAAAAAAAAAATCAATGACTCATTCATAATTTCCGATTCTGCTATTTTTTTCCCTTCACTAATTAAAAATAAAATTCAACCTAAATCCTAAAATTGAATTGAAAGAACAGAAAAAAAAAAAAAGCAGACGATGAGTTGAGGAGAGTTATGTTACGTTTATACCTTGAGTCTGATAATGTACTCTTCCTCCTTCTCAACGAAGAAGGTGTTGAATTTCTCGAGCTCGTTTTCCAGCAGGTTCCTGAAGTCGCACTCCTCCTTGGACATTTCTCCGGCGGCTTCGGCGACCGAACCTCTGGCACCGGCGTCCACCCTGTGTCGTTTCGCAGGGCGGTCCTCACCGCCGGCGACAGCCTTAGCGGCAGGCTCGAATTGCTTGAGCTTCTTCTTGAGCTCCTTGTAGGAGAGGAACTTGTCGCGCCATTCCGGTAGGGTTTTCTCGATCTGGTTGCTCAGGCTCTTCCCGAATTTCATGGCTTTCCGTTATAACATGAAACTCAACCAAAAAATAATAATAATAATAATAATAATTGGAAATAAAAAAGAAGAAAAATATTATTTGTTTCGTTTGTTAAGGTATGTGTGTGAGGGAAATATAGAGAAAAGGAAAAAACTGAGAGGAATGTGTGATTTGTGTTTGTGTCTGTGTTGTTTGAGATGTGAGGTTGAGGTTAGGAAGAAGAGGAGGAGAAGGAGGAGGAGAGTGAACCGAAAGAGGGGTGGGTGATATAACGGTAAAGGAAGAGAATATTCGGAGGGTATTGTTGGAATATCCGTAAATAGAGCATATCTTGGGTTTTATTCCCTCCTCTCCCTCTCTCTGCGCGCCACTCTACTCTGTACTGTGTGTTATGATGCTCTTGCCCTGTATTTTTTTTTTTTTTCAATTATATAATAATTAACTCGCATTTTACCATTTTAGGACTCTGTGGCTTTGTGTGTTGGGCTAAATATAACTATCTTTAGCGGTGACTAGTGAGCAATCCTCGTCTTACGGAAAATAATAAAGAATTTATGAAAAGATTGTCATTTAGATTATTTATACGAAATACTTAGAATAAAAGTAGAAAACAAGAAAGTTCTGAGTATTAATTTTTGTTTATATTTTTATATGTAATACCAAGTCTAAGCTTCAAGGAATAGCTATAATTTTTTAAAAATTTTTTTTACAAATTGACAACATAAAATGTTTGTGCTTTAAAAGATAATAATATTTTTAGAAATTACCTAAGATATGTTATCAAAAAAGAAATATTCACTACATTTATTATGAAAATGAAATATGACCTCTTTTATGAAGGAATGGGATTCCATCCTGCATGGGTGCACTTCATTAAAATTATATTACATCATACATTGAACATTGCCCTCCACCACTGAACTTGTTCTATTTTTATTTTTTCCCGTAAGTGAATTAGTTCCATTTATAGCAACGCGAGATGTAGCATGGAATGAAATACTTTTTTTTCACTTTGAAGTTTAAAGAACAAAAAAGGAAAAAAAATTGAGAATATTTGTTTTCATGAAATGAACATAGAAAAATATAATTATTTTCTTAACTTGAAATAACATTAATGTGTGCTTTTAAATTATTAATATAACATTATTGTAAGAATAGTTTATTGGTGCAAGGAAAACAAATAATTTACTTTAAATTTCTTATAAAACATTATATAATCCTAGCAATATCATAATAAATTAATAATTAATTTTATGTAAGAGTCAAATTAGTCCAACTGTGAAATTAGATGGTGATGTCAACTTAAAATAAATAAATAAACTCCACCCAAAGCAGAAAAGTTCGAGTAGCTTAAGCATGGCAAGCTACAAAGCCGAAGCAAATGGAAGCAAAGTGGGGCATTGTTATTTGTTAAGTTTTTGACGCATGGTATAATGCCAAGGCATTTGGAATATCCATATTTGCTACCAAGAAAACTAGTATTTGCCAGAAGAAAAATAAGACATGTATTTGGGAATTTTTTAGTGCCAGGTGCCACTTGTTCTCCAACAGCATTAATATATGATGACAACGAATTAAATAAAGGATCACATGCGGTTGCATTTTCCTTATCCCTGGCTACGCGTCCTGTGGCCACTGGATATGTGTAAAAGTAAAATCCGCATCTTTGAATGGATATTCTTAGGATGAACTGGATTCTATTATTCTACTAGCCTTATAAATTGCCAAATGTCGATGTCTATCTGATTAATCAAACATTCACACTGTTTATATGGGCTATTTAGTCTTATCTCCCAATTTTTCAACTTAATTTTATCTGATTCTCCTTTCAATGATGTTATTATACATATAACAGATTAACTAATAAATTATTTTTCTTAATCATCTTCTTCTGTATTTCTCCTAATAACATTATTTGATTTTCACAACAGACTGCAGCTCTGTATATATTATATTGCTATAAAAATGACTTATGAGAGATGAAGAATAATTAGGGATTATTGATTGTAGGAAATATTTTTTATTTTATTCATTAAAAGAATTTTTTTAAAAAAAAACTCAGAAAATATGTCTGTTTTGCGATGATTTTATAAGCAAGATATATCGTGTTTTGGCTTGTTAAAATATTTACAAAGAGTTGAGATCCATTTACTTTGAATAAAAATATTATTTTAATATTTAAGAGTGAATATAATATTTATTTTTAATTGTTTAAATAATACTACTCTAAAGTTTATATATAAGAATTTTTTCTCTCCTTTTTCCTTGAACCGGTATGAAGTTAAAATGACATATTGAGCTTAACAATAAGGTATTTTTCACTTATTTTTACTCCGTATCAAACATACTGAAGTCAATTTTGTCGTACCTATTTCTTTGAAAATTTTTCAATGATCGAATATCATTGAGCAGACTATTGAATTGCAAGCTTTCATAGAGTAGTTTAACTACATAAACTTTATGTTTCATTTATTTCAATTTAAATATTTCTAAAATTATTTGATTTTAATTTTTATCCTTAGATTGTCCATGTAAAATGTTTAATTGATCAATGAAAGATTATGTTATCCATCCTATATAATAAACAATAAGCATACATGATAGAGACTAAAGTCAAACAGTTTTGAAATTATTTGGACTAAAATCAAATAAAAAATAGGATCAAAACCAAATTTACTTATTTTAAAAGATATTTTCAGCTATTAAAAAAATATATTTTCAGATTTCACTCTAAATATATTATCTTTCATATTAAGGGTGTATCGGGGGCAGATTGGTTGAGGTAGGACAGATTAAGTCAAACACAATCTAAGCTAATTTTTAACCAACTTATTTCTTTGAATTTGAGCCTAACATGATAACGATATGAATAATGATTGAATATAAATTGGGTTGACCTAATATTTAGATAATCTTATAAAAAAAAATAAGGACATTATGAATGGTAAAATCATAAAATTTTAGAAAAAAAATTAAAAAATATTTTACAATATATATATATTAAAATGAATTATATCAATATAAAAATAATATTATGTTATATAAAATATATTAATGGAAATATGAAAACATAATAAGGCCAAATATGACTAAAAATAATATTATGCACAGAAACGGAAACACTGCACATATATCTAAAAAGCAGATCAAACTTTAAATCTGAAACGCTGCACAATAACTTTCATAGAATACGATCAAATATATATAAAAAGCAGATCAAACTTTAAATCTGAAACCCTGCACAATAACCTTCATACAATACGATCAAATGTCCATTTACTGATTTTCCTCTACTCTACTGTAACAGTTTTTTTTTTCGGAAAAAAATCCAATTTCAAATAGTGAAGTTTTATTTTTCTCTCTTAATGGGCATAGATCATAAATATGAACATTGATATCTTACTACTAAACAGAAAAACACAGATATTTTATTAGCAAAAAGCGAAAGAAATACTTTACCTTTTGACAGTACGGAATATACTTAGAATATAGAGATGTAATTAACGAAAGAGTTTAATTTGATGGAAAGTGCTAACGTATCATAAGCATATGGGTTTGGCGTATCCATATTCCATACAGAAAAAATGAGCATGGCTTTGGCATATTCCCTTCCAACTCCCTTTATTCCCGCTTGGACCTTTGTTCAGTTAAAGCTGATGGATCTTTGTTCTCTCATATCCTCTCTTTTTTCTTCAACAATTAATTCGCATATCATGTATAATCCCCCTCTCCGTTCTCTTTCTCTCTTGTTTTTATCTCTTAAAAAAAAGGATTCGATAAACTTTTTTTTTTTGGGTACTTAAAATTTTTTATTATTTGATGATGATTATTATTATTTTGGTTAAATTATTATTATTTTTTTGTTTTCAAGCACAACAAGATATCATTTTCTAATACCGTCGCTGTGATCCTGGTGCCGCCGCTTAACGGCATATGCCAATTAACTACTTTCTATTTTTCTTCCTCTTGCCGGATAGCAATGCATTTGTTTCTTCGTTAGATTTGGTCTTTTATACGGATCTACGCTCTTTATAATTTTTATGCTTCTTTGACCTTTTTCTAAATAGTTAATCATAATAATTTTGCTGCCGTTAAAAAAAATAATAATTTGACTATTTTTTCCAGTAATATCAAATCATTAGCATAAGCAATATGCAGACCCTGACAATAAGATCATTTATTATTATTATTTAGGCTAAAAAGAAAAAGGATATCAGTCATATCACAGATCAATAATGATCATTTAGCGGAGGAAAACAATGATGTTTCCTGACCGTAAAACCTGTATCAGAGACACTTCCCAAAAGGTGGAGACTTGCGTCCCTCTCTCTTAAGTTGGAATTAAGCGAGAAAACAAATCTTGCACCCTTTTTCTTGTCCTACACTACACCGCCCATTTCAATTTTCAATCCATGTTATCACTTATCACTGTTTAAACAAATGGTAATAATTTATTTGTTTACGTGGACTGATGTACAAGCTTTTCGTGTCTAAATGATAATGTTATTATATATGCATATATAAGATCGGGTAAATTATAATTATATTTGACACACCTATATTCTTTTTTTTTTGTTGTAAAATTACATAGATCGCTCTTTTATATATATATATATATATATATATTAATTTATTAATTTGATTGACTAAAAAATATATACATAATTATAAGTGATAAAGTTATAATATTTTAAAAACATTTGACATATATATTGATTGTCCATTATTTTATCAACAGGTATTCTTATAAGTTTCATCTTCATGTAACTAAAAAGTATTTTTATTAAATCAATATGTTAAATGTTACCAAAATACTATAAATTTATCATTAATAATCATATATGTCATATGTTTATTTTTTTGTGATTTAGATTAATGAATCAATATTTACATCACAGATCAATGTAATTTAATGAATCTCAGGGGTTTTCAGTAAAAACTTTCTAAAATAGAGAGGAGTCTGAGTATAATTTCACTAGATTTTTTGGGAATGTCAGTGTAATTTCCTATATACAATATTACATTAATGTCGTATTATTGTGGAGTATTTATTTTGTTTGATTATACTTTTATATATTTTTAAATATTTCTAACTTTGACCTTTCAATTATGCTTTTTAATTTGCTTTAATAAGATATGTAATAATTAGATAAATTAGTATTTAATTACACTAATAACTCATAATAATTTTTTATTAAAATTAATTAAAAATTAAATTTTATTAACAAATGTCCTAAAGATATTGGTTAAAGAATTTTTTTTATTATTTCAAAAGTATCCAATAATTGAAAACTTAAAATTTTCACCTTTTCCATCGAAATTTTCTATTTTTAATTAATAAACCAACATTAATTAGGGCACTTGTTAACAAAATTAGTAAAAATGTAACATCTTTGGCTTAGATAGAAATGACGATATGTAAGTGTTATTTCTTAAAAATAAAATTGTACTATTTTTCAAAAAGCTTTTAATTGGAATGCAATTTAGAGGCATTTTTTTTATCACCACCAAACTAGACCAATCGATTCAAATAAAAAATAGTTGAACAAATCACTGGTTACTAACCATGTTTGACAATTCAAAAATTTTAGTAACATTGTTCTAAGCCTTGCCCTCCCTGTCCTATGCACATTCCTAACCACTAGGTTATTTGCTTAATTATGTTATTATTCCTCATTAACTATATATCACATATCTAGTTGCCATTAAAATGTATTTTTGTATGTTCACTTAATTAGATATGATTCAACCAGTTCAACCAACTAGAGACCTAGTGTCTGAGTCAAGTCAATCACCGAGTTTAGTTTGATAAATATGACCGACAATGACCAGAGGCAATAGCTGACAATTGGTGGCAACCATCAATTGTTCTTTGGTGGTATGACAGTAGTTGATCCAATGGCGAACAGTCGTGGTTTTGTAACAACCACCAAATGTTTAATCGATCCAATAATGGTCTGGCAATGGTTTCGTGGTGACCTAACATGGTCTTATAATTGAGATTGTTTATCAATGTTCAAGGCTTGAAGGTGCGAATAGGAATAGGCTAGGCGGCCTAATAGTGGCCTACAACATGGCCTGGCTTATTTAGTTAAAGGGTCCAGGCCTAAGCTCTTTGGAAAACCTATTAGGCTTGGTAGGCTGACCTCTTTATATATTGTGATGCATCATGTCCACGTGTCATAAGTTAGGCCTAACACAGTCTTTTTGGTGCCCGGTAACCCCGAGTATCCTGACAACTATGTTGATTCTGAAGCCTGAAATTTTATGCAGAATAGGCTTGCTGTAGCGAGAAATCCTTGTTGCAGCAAAAACCCCCGGGTAGTATTTGGTTAGTGATACAGGGATAGAAATACGGATACACTGGAGATAGAAACCTGTTTAGTGGTGGAAACATGATACGGAGACAGAAATTTAATATTTTTTTCTCCCAACAATACCCCTATACATTTTTAATATTTATGTATTCGCCTCCATTGTTCCTGTATAAATCCTTTCCCACTCAGATTTTTACCTTAAATTCGAGAACCCTAACTTCCAAAGGCATTTCCTTCCCCTCCACTCTCATCCTTACTCAAATCTACCTCCTTCAAGTCTCGACATAAGAGATTTTGATGGTTTATGCTTTCATTCTCTCTTTTCCTTCCATGCTCTTGGGTATGGGTTATCTATGTCCTCCATTATTGTTAAATGGGGGTACTCTCCTAATATTCTTAAAGACGTTTTAGAGTTATTAGAAAGTATCCTATTATATTAATGGGATTTTTGTGGTTGTGGTAGACGTTGGTGCGACCCCCACTCCACAGAGTTCCTTTGTTGTTGACACCTCTAGTTCTCTTCCTTCAGGTGAGTGAATTTGAACTCACGACCTTAGTTTCATCATTATGATTATGTTTCTTACGTGATGATTATTCAACATGAAGATTAGAGATGAAAATATATGATATAGATATGAATTTGCAAGTGATGCCAAGTTAACAAAATTATGCTTTTGAGTTTAGCATGAAAAATGTATTTTAAGAAAATCATGGGACCATGATTCAATTGTTGTATTACATTAAAGTTTTTTATATGCTTATGAAAGGAATGGTTAGAAAAGACATGATTTAGTAAGTTTGTCAAATTGTCAAGCACATTTTTCGTTTATGGAATTACAATATTACCATGTTTTTAAGATTTGGGATTTCATATTGCACTTTTAGAATATTCAGTTAAGATATATATTGGGAAGGAAAAATGTGAACAAGAGTATGATTTAGCTTTCCAAATAAATATGTTATTTTGATTCTAGAGCAGTCATGATTATGAATCCCTTTGGTTTTGAAATATGATATTAGAGTTACCAAGTTTATGAAAAGATGTTAGCTTGACAGGTGACTTTAGAATTTCAGTTCTCATGAAACTTAGAAGTATAAAATTCAGTATGATTCATAGTAACTGCCAGACACATACTTCATGGGCTTGAAATCTGAATGCTTGCAAGCGAGTGATCCTTAGGCATGATTTTGGAGCCACAGTTATGCTAAAATCATATTGTTAGAGTTATATGAATCGAGAGCTTTAAACATCTTAAGAGTTTTCAAATTTAAATGGATTTGTTCAAACTAATTTAGACAGTAAATATAGAGAAACAGATAATGAGTTAACGGATGTGAGAGGTAGTTAGCCTTGGTACCAAGATGTTCTTCAAAGGACAATCTCACCCTTAACATATTCAAAGAACATAACCTAGTTAAGTGTCTAAATTCGGGACATTGAGAAGCACCCATAGAGTTAAGAGAAATTCAAAGACAATTATGATGATGATGATGATGATTATTATTATTATTGTAATACCCCAAATTTTAAATAAAAGAGTTAGAGAGTTTTTCAAGCAAAAAGGGGCGTCAGTCACCTTTACCTGTCGTTCGGGTCCTGAATTTTTCTAAGTTTGGACCCTACATGCCCTTGGAGGGCCATATGATGTGGTCATATTCTTGGGACCAAAAGTCCAGGTAATTGTTCCTTAGAAAAAACTAAGTTAAAGAGTGATTTTTAATGAATTTTTCAAAACCTTTGAACGCTTTATTTCTAGCGTCCAAGTTTATAAAACTGTAAAAATCTCCAGATTTGAACAAAAATCCAAATTTTAGATTTTGATTTGTTGGGATTTTGATTTTTCTAATATTTTATTTGAGTCCAGATGGGGGGTATTCCCTTTTTTACATTTATGTTTAAAAATTAATTGGAAGTAAATGAATGATTTAAAAGCTAATTATGACCGCCCAGACGGTCATCAGAGTATTAAAAATCTTTATTTCAAGGTCCAGAACCTTGACACACCATTTTGACCCCTTCCAACCCTAAGCTCTCACTCTCAAAACGTGTTCTCACCCCCAAAACTCCATTTCCTCCTATTTTTCTCAATTCTAACTTCAATCTTTTATTCCTAAGGCTTTAAAGTACGTTATTCTCCTAGTTTTACTTTCCTTTCTCCCTTTTCTCTGGGTTATTAGGGTGATTTCTAAGCTTTTCAAGGGGGAGAGGTTTTCTACCTTGTTAGAGATGGATTTTTGAATATTTAGAGGTTTTAAATGGTGATTTAGCGTTCTATGGCTTCTATATTAAATACTGCTGTCAGTATTGCTTGCTAGGGTGCTATTGGTGTTAGTTCTGCATTATTCACCCCTCCAGGTGAGTGTGTTCGCATATGTTATCTCTATATTATGCATTAGAGTTATTTTCATGAAAATATGAGATTTTAAAGAAATATTATAGAAAGATTTCAAGTTTACTGTGGAATATATGTTTTGGAACTGTTGATCTGAAAGCATGAAACCTGTTTTTGAGAAAACTCATGAGACCATGTTTGTCATACTGATTTTATATAGAATTGATGATTTATATAATTGTTAGAGACTTTTATGATTGTTTCAACGGATTCTGGAGCTGATTTATGTATACAATATAGTTATAAACTCAGAAGTACTATTTAGAAAAGAAGATGGAATTGTGAATGTGAACTTGGTTGTTTTGGAATGTGATATTGAAATTTCTAGACTATGGAAAAATTGGAAATTAAGAAATGTTTTAGAGAATTAAACAAAAATGGTTTTAGAGCTTGAATCCTCATGAGATTCAGAACAATTGACAGCTAAATACTCTGTGGAGGTATGAGATCACGAATGTCTGTAAAGGGTAATCCTTTAAGCATGATTCCATAGCTATGGTTATGCTAAAATCAGATTGTTAGAGTTGTAAGCTCATAACAAGTGTCAACTACATATTCTATGACTTTTGAAATCAGAATGCCTTTGGATTAGTGATCCTTTAGACATGATTTCATAGCTGCAGTTATGCTAAGGTCAGATTGTGAGAATCAGATAGATTCAGAGCTCACATGAGAAAACTAAAAAGGGCCCACGAGGGGCAATTCAATCAGAGAATAGTTTAGTCCACAATGGATAATTTACTTAGAGAAACCACGAAACTACGTCCACGAGTGACACAATTTACGAGAAACTATGAAAACTACGTGAAACCATGAAAATTAGTCCATGAGGGACACAACTCACAAGAAACTGAGCACTCACAAAATAAAGCAAAGATAGAGAATAAAACATAATAGAGATAGAGATTTTTGTTCCCTTGGTAGTTACGGTATTATAAATTTGTATGTTCTTTATGATTCATAAAATGATGACTAGTATGTATATATAGGCATAGGTTTTATTTGATTATGTAAATCTTTGAATATTATTATTGTTACTATGATTTCATGCATTGTTCCTTGATGTCCCATGGAAAGGGGTATCAGGTGAAGACTTACTCACTGAGTTTTGGTTACAAAACTCATCTCTCTATTTTTCTCCTATTTTTATAGATACTATAGTTCTAGAGGTGAGCATGATGTTCATGGGTTGAGAGTGCTCCAATGTAGATGCAGGCAGGATCCCGAACCTTAGTGCATGATTTGTATTTTGCATACATAATGTTATGTTGTACTATATTATAAGACTTTGCCAAAGAGATTTTGTATATGATAAACTTTTATTACACTTGTGGATATTAAGAAAATAGAGTTTAAAGTAGAGAATACGAGACTGCAGTTTGGAAAATTCTAACTATATGTTTAAAGACAGGTGACTTGTATGAAAAAGGAGATTTTATGACTTGAATTATTTGATGATGTATTGTGCATTCATAGGAATCCAGGTCACAAGACTTACGTGGGATGGGAATTTCCCACGTGCCAGTCACATGCCCAAGTGGGGTCGTGACAATTATTATTATTATTATGTACATATTTATCATGTTCAGCGTACTATTTCCTGAGGCTCTACCACATTATTAATTAAAATGATTTCATGATAGATAATGAGTTGAGAAATGCTTATCTACGAACCTATGGAATGAAAAATGTTTCCATAGCTATCTATGTAAGTAAATATCAAATAATTCATGCTTACTACATGAATATTGTATTTATGTATATTTGTTGGACGTCCCATGTCAGTTGTGGGTGAGAATTTATTCATTGAGTCTGATAACTGACTCATCTCCCTTCTTCCTTATAGTTGCAAATCCAGTTGTTGCACAATCATTGATTTAGTAGCTATAGCTATTTGGTGGTGAGCTTTATGTTACAGTAAATCTTAGCTAAGTTATGTTAGAATTAGAGTATCTTGGTAGATATGCAAGCATGCATAATCTGAGTCATGCATTCATTTTAAAGTTATGGATTTATTTTAGAGCTATGGACATCATTATGTGTTTTTAGATTTCAAACATTGATTGGAGAGTATGCATTGCTACTAAAATTTATGAAATAAGCTAGAGATGTATTTATGATTTAGTTTTTAAACGTTAAGATGATTTTCAAAGTTATATATGTTAAATACTTTAGTTTTTATGAATTCAAATATGATGTTTTAATTAGAGAAAATGATAATGATTTATAAGAAAATCATATTTTAAGTATGAAATTATGATAAATTATGCATTTAAAGAGACATGGTACCAGAAGGCTTACATAAGATTTTTCACGTGTCGATCATGTTTCCAAATCAGATCATGACACACACACGTACATATTAATTAGTGTAAAATTATATTTTGGTGGGAGAGATATTCAAACTGGGGACTATAAATATTGATAAAGCTTATATACCACTACACTAACTTAGTTATTTATTTATATTCCACACAACTAATATATTCCATACGTATATTTGCTTGTAAAAGTAAATTAATTAAACAATAGTCACAAACTACTACGATTTAAATCACATTCATATTTGAGAAGTGAGAACTCATCCCCAACTCAGAACGTATAAACCCTACGACTCTCACAAACTCTCACCCCCACACCCTCACGCCCTACTGCCACATCAGCCTCATGTGCTACCACTGCATCAACCTCGTGCAGTTGTCATTGCACCACCCTTAGCCTTGCATCTATCAAACCAATGTCAACCTCGCCCTCAGCCTTGTAAGATATGCAACAAGTCTTACATAAGTGTTAAAGGATCCTTTCTCATATAAAATAAACAAGTTTTTAATAATCAGATATTATATAGCTATATTCACATTACTCACATTTGCGGGTACACACACATATATGTATACATTTGATTAGGATCAAGTTACGCCGGTATAATTTTAAAGTAATCTATATCTATATTATTAATATTTAAGAACTATTAACAGAAAACTTATGTTACTTGTCAACTTCTAAAGCATGTTGAAATTCAAAATTTTGAAAATTTTACTAAAAAGGGAGATTATTCAAACATATGATACAAAACTAATTATTGATAAGTTTTCTTGACAATCAATCTAATTTTTTAAAGTTTAAATTTGATTCGTATAAGATCAAATTTTAAATTTAGTTACAATAAAATTATATTTTAGATAGATAATACCTATTTGTTGATTAAAAAAGTGTTTGGTAATCTTGAAATATCATAAACCAAGACCTTGATGATGCTACATTGTGCATTATAATTTTTTTATACCATTAGTCATATAATATTTATTTTCATTAGATGAACGAATTTTATTATTATATTGTAATGCTATTAACATCTTTAATATTTTTATACAACGCCTTTATCATATGGTCATTTCATAAATTAAAATTAAAATTTATTTAATTTTATATGCTCCTACCTATTGTCTTATGTATCACACAGGTTACAATACTAGTCATTTGACATGATTTCTATGCACATCAAATTTAACGTAATATATATGTTTAAAGTGAACTGAAATAAGAGCTATACATGATTACATTCTTATTTAAGTTCAATTTTTATAAAATTTGATACAATAATTTTTATGGAAAGTAACTGTAATTCAATTATTGGATCGAAAGAATATATATATTTTGTGGAAAGTTATTAACTATGTGACTATTGCTAGGATCAAGTTACACTTATGTAACTTTAAATAAGAGTTATACCATTAAATAACTATTTATTGAATTAATTTTTAACAGAACACACTGTTAAGTTAAAAGTTCATGTCATATGAATCATGCCTATAAATTTTTAGAATAATCTAAAATCTTTTGACAAAATTTTTATGTACATAAAAATAACATAATATATATGCTTGAAATGTATAATAATAAGAGTTTCGTGATTATATTATTGTTTATATAAGCCATATATATGCACATATAAATTAAGATTTAATTTTAATATAAAATATTTTTATATAATCATTCAATCATACATGGTCACGATAGTAATATTGATATATTAGTTAACTCTTATACTCATATTTAAAAGTCATACAACTGGCAAAGAGTTTGGTTTAATGACAATATAAAATATTTTTATATTAGTAATATATTAAAATTAAACTCTATATATTATGATGTTGATATTTATATCTTATAAAGTCATATTTATCCAATGGAGTTTAACTCAATAGAAGTGAGTTGATCAATATTGGAAAAATTTTATCCATAAAGTTTGGGTTTCAAAACACAAGGAGATCTCTTGATGAGAAACGGTACAATGTATTACTCCAGATACCAGAAACCTAGGAATCTCCATTTAACCTTTTTATAATTAAAAAAAAGTTAGCATTTATCTACTAAAGTGCCAAAAAATCTTCGCTGCAAAGTAGGTAGTTTTTCCCAAGTAAACGTATCTAATTGTAGGGAGCGACTCTTTTATTTGTTGTCACTTTTCATTCGTTGCTTTCATTTATATTATTCTTAAAATGTCTTTGATTTTTTTTTTAAAAAAAAACTTGTTTTGTATGTAGCTAATTTTTATTTGACTAAAACCTCAGATTGGTCCCTCAGGTTTACATTGGAGGATAAGTTAATCCTTTATGTTTTGAAAATTTCAAATTAATCCTTTACATTTAAAAAAGGAAACAAATTGGTCCCTTCGTACACTATAAAAAGGATTAATTTATCCCTTTTTTTATAACTTGAGGGACCAATTTGAAATTTTTAAGACCTGATTGACTAACTTGTTTCCCAATACAAATCTGGGGGACCTGTTTAGGTATTTAATCTTTTTTATTTTCAAAACTAAATTAAATTTTGTGTTCTACCAAAAAAAAAATCTATCGCAAATTTAAATTTATTGTGATATAATCTCAATTATTAACTATCACTCCTTATTTATTGTTTTCATTTGTGACATTTCTAAATTCTTTTAATTAACAACTTATTTTATATTTATAATGTATTGTTACTATAATATTTAAAATTTATATTTAATAATTTTAACAATTAATATTAAACATTAAAAATATTAACTAATGCTTATTTATAATTCAATAACATTATTTCAAACATTACGTTGCAGTGAGAGTTACGATAATTCAACATAATTTGTAATCAATTAGAAACTTTTAAAACGTGTTATTTAGGCCAAAGAAGGTTCATTAAGATATCATATGTGATTTTTAGCAACATCATTAACAAAAATTATTGTTTAGAAATACTGCAAATATATTGTTGAAAATATAAAAATATTGTTAAAAAAATTTTGGCAACATTTTTGTATATATAACTTATATTGCTATAGAGTTTACTAATACCTTTTTATAATTTAGCAATATTTTCCCGTAAAAAAAAATAGCAATATTTTTCAAATGTTATTAAATTTTCATTATGTTATATTATTCTGAACTAAATAGTTTTTTGTAATTACTTTATCTTTTAAAAAATTTGTTTTTATATGAACTAGTTTTAAGTTCAAAATAATTATAAAATAATGATATAAAGTTAGTTTTGCAAATCTTGCCTTCTTTTTTTTATTTAATTTTAAATACATTGACAATATAAAATTTTTTTATATAGTTATTTAATCAGATAATATCACATTAGCTACTACTATCAAATGTGATTTACTGAGATTTCAAAGTGCAAAATTTAATTTAGTTTTGAAAATAAAAGTTATATTTTTTTTAAATAGATAAAAAGCTAAACCTTACCAAGGTGGAAGGGAGCATAGGAAGAAATAGCAAGGTTATAAGCAATCCATACAAGAGCAAACATATGCCACACAAAAACAAGAGGCAAGAGAAAACAAAAGCTAGCCAAAACAACACCATGAAAATAAAGATACATCAGCATCAATAGGAACCCAGCGAGACCAACACCTGTAGTATCAAAGCCCGCAAAATGTATGAACAATCAGCAGCAAAAGTAAAAATGAGCTAACTATGAAACAAGTTTCTTATATGAAGGGCATTTTAGAAATATTACAAATAAAAACAATAATGAGGGGTGACAATAAATAAATCGGAGTGTCTATAAACAGCAATTAGCAGTTTAGTTCCAAAACTTTATTGATGATGTATGTCAATTGATTAAGGTTTTCTATGACCAACAATTTACAATTTATTCAAGATCCTTTGTTTTTTCCTGGTCAAAACAATTTATTCAAGATGAAATGTATCTAAAATATAAAAGATTTTGCTAATCAGTATCTAAAAAAAAGTTTTCAATACATAAGATCTACTCAAAATTTACCTGGACATGTATTGAAAATTTAAAAGCTTATCCTTTCCGAAGCGAAACCCTCCATTCTTAGATTCCTTAATAGACAAACCCAAATATAAATAACGTCTAGTTTCCAGCTGGGATAAGAAAAGGGAGCGGGGTCGGAGTTAGCATCAGACTCTCTCAAGGCCTAGGCCTTCATTCTGCTTAGGAAGTATGGCCCAACCTTCAGTGTTGTGGCCCAACCCGATATCAATCGACGACAGCTCAGCCCACAAAAGTTCCCACAAGGAGTTCCCGACCACAAAAAAGAGTTGATGGTTAAAATTTTAAAAAAATAGAAATTACAAGGACTTGAAGCGTGCCCATAAGAAAATATAAGTTCCCGAACAAAAAAAATGAAAAAGAAAATATAAGTAAAATTTTTGGCAAAGGAATAAGATTTTAATTTTTAATTTTTAATTTAAATTTTTTATAGAAACTATTCTCAAGAGTATCAAATTAGGTGAAATCATAATATATATATATAGGCTCGGTTCATTTGAATTGCTCATAACAAGAGCATGAGAATGATGCAATTTGTACAAGAGTTGTTTCCTTAATTAGAACTTGAACCCGTATTCTCCCCTCCTAGCGGGTTATGGAAGCTTACCACTTAATGTATCCTTATAAATGATACATAGTACTGTTCAAGTACATGGAATAATTGTTGGGATGGTTAGAGATTGCATAGCAAATATTTAATTAAAACAACATTGTGGCAATAAAAATAATTAATAGTAAATACCTATTAAGAAAAAAAATTTTGTTGATCAAAACGAATAAAATTATTAGGCCATCATCGAATTTAATTATTTTCATCCGGGTTTTACCGCTTTATAAAACGTCAAATTTTATATGCACCGAAGTGCAAACCTGTTTGCCTTTTCACGCACATAAATTATGTACAAAGACGTATGCGATAACCAAAAAAGTATTTAGAATGGAAATAAAATTAGGTGGAAATATG
This sequence comes from Dalbergia cultrata, assembly GCA_031216105.1. Classification (NCBI taxonomy): domain Eukaryota; kingdom Viridiplantae; phylum Streptophyta; class Magnoliopsida; order Fabales; family Fabaceae; genus Dalbergia; species Dalbergia cultrata. The sequence goes on from CM062347.1 coordinate 53,251,230, forward strand.
ACGAAGTTGTCTTAATAATGTTATTCAGATATAAAATCTTAGCACATAAGAATGCAAATCTACATATAGAAAAAGATGCAATACCTTGACCTCAGGCATTATCACTAGTCTCTCTCTCTTTGTAGGTGTCTACTTTTATGTCTGAAAGAAAGAAATTCCTGGAAGACTTGAATCTGGCTGGTCTACATGTCTCCCAGGAAGTAAACAGTCAAATTTATTTATTTATTTTAATAGAAGCTACTTAAGCAAATTTTCAAAGAGTTGATTTTGGATTGCGAATAAATGTCATGATATGTCGTTTTCCTACTAAAACTTTGACAAGTGAAAAAAATGAAAAAGGGTTAAATATGATGACCTCTAGCCTCTTTCCGCATCCAATATCTAATCTATTTATGTAGACTAGAAAAACTCCCAGAACAAATTAATATTCGATGAGAGGGTTGGTAAAGGATAAAAGAAACATAAATCCATTGAAGTTTGCATTTGAGATAATTAACTTCACAGGAGGAAAAGCGCAAAAGAAGAGGAAGATCTAAACTGAGGAATCCAACTAGCTAGTTTAGTGTCATTGCCATCTCTATCTCTAGCTGTTTGCACATGACAATAATTTAACTCATTAAATAAGATCTGATGAAATTACAATATGGTAGGCGGCACCTACCTTTATTTTAGGTCCACATATACACGTGATAGCATTATAAGCTTTGAAATTGTGGCGATTGAATTTACGTATAAGCTCCATAAATTAGTATGGTTATCAAAATTATAAGGTCCTAGCTAGATGCAAGTCAATTTCATTGTACGGAAGATAATCGTTTGGCTGTGTTTGGACTAGTTGTATGTGACTTGTCTGGTTGGTATTAGTTTAACAAATGCATACGTGTGTGGCTTTGGAGAGAGATAGAAAAAGTTAATAGGGATTATAATTAGGTATTTTTACACTTTTTTTTTTTGCGTGTATTTATACATAGTTGCATGTATGTCTGTGTTTAGAGAAACTAAAAAAGAATTGAAAACAAAACCAGTAACTGATGTATAGAGTACTGCAAACACACCATAAATTTTTCACTTAGACGGGAGAAAAAAGAAGAAATAATTTAAGGATCCAATTTCTGTGTACCGTTTCAGTTAGCTTTGGGTATTGAATTTGTTTCTGATTTTTTCCTCTGAATTTGTTGTCGTTTTCTGTTTGTATATGTTTTATTTTTATGATTCTTTTTTTTCCATTTTTTTATCTTTCTGTAGCCGGACATCTGTTCCTTTGGTTCTACCCCTCTTGAGAGTTTGGTTGAGCCTCGTTCTGTATTTTCAGTTACCATTGAAAAACAAAGTGATGATTTTATTTTTTCATTAAAATAAATAAAATAAAATAGAATCGTTTTTACCGTTAATAAAATTTGATTTCTAAACGAATTTAACTTCTATTTTTATGATAAGTTCTAACATAAACATAGCCAAATTAATTTGTAAATAATTCAAATTCAATTCTTTTTTCAAACACAATGTATGCACTTAATGGCACAAAATAGTGGTTGAAGAAACAGTTACAAAGTCATTTTAATTGCTGTTGTCGCACATTCCATGCTAAGCGTACTATATATATATATATATATCATGCTAGGCAGTTCTTATGAAAAAGTATAAAGTTATTATTTACGAAAATCCCTTGTTTGAACCTTCTTTTTTTTTTTTTATCGAAACATCCTATTTTAATTTTTTTAAGGAAAATTGTTGTAGGGACGATTTCAAAAAGCGTTGAAGTCATTGTAATTCAATGGGATCTAAGTAGTTAATAAATCGTTATAGACTAAACGGTTTCAATACGTTTGGAAATCTTTTTGAAATCTTTTAGACTCAGGATTTTCTTGCATAGCAATTATTGTAAGCGAGTGTTCAACCACACTGATTTCCTTTCTCTTGAGATGAAACAGATTGCAACAAAGGACAATGTTAAGACTTTTAAATCCCAATATATATTAATTTGTGTCCCGAAATATTTATTAAGGATAAGTTAGTCTAGCAATAAATTGTCCTCCCATAACATGACATTTTTCTTGAACATGTACTATTTCGTCTCAACATATGAAATGATTTGAAAGCATATGATATTAGATTTGATCCCGAGATTTATTCAATCAAGATATTTATATGGATAAAAAAAATCATCGGGAGAGATCCATTTAATTCTACACTATTCTTTGTCATCTCCTCTTAACTATAGACCAATTAAGGTTAGTAACAGATTTATGCATTTTACTTATGAGAATCAAGAACTTAAGTTTTTGTGATGTGATGTTTAATGGAAATTTTCTGAATTAAGTACTTTAGAAATTTCATCAACTCAATTATGAATACTATGAAAAAAAACGAGAGCAAGGGTTTATTAATTAGTAATAAGAAGCATAAAGGTTTTAAAACTAATAAAGCTACCTACTATTATAAGTGGGATTTAATTTAATGTGCCGACAATGTACAAATATTTTTAATGTAAATATTAATTAATTTTTTGTACTTAAAAATATTAATTACATTATATCTCTTTATCTCTTTTTAAACTATTATAATTTTTTCTTTGAGGAGATAATTTAATCTTAATATCAATAGTAGTATTCTAATTCTTGCGCAATAATTTTAAATGATAGTTGATATGGGATGGATGGAGTATAGATTTATTTTACTACTCAAGTTTTTACTATGAAAATTCGGTCCATAGGTGGTCAAAAAAATTGGATGGACCATTATTTTTTGAGAAAATTATATTGACTTCCTTTTAGGTCTAGTGCATGTAATTATAGTTGATATCCTTATATTTTATAAACTTATCACTTAATTCTCTTCACCAAAATTACATTAATCTTCCTTATAGATATTGATTTATTAATTTAAGTCACAAAATAATAAGTAACATATTCATTATTATTAATCATAAAATTATAATGTATTGGTAATATTTAATATATTGATTGAATAAAAAAATTTCTTTTATCACATGGAGATATAAGTTAATTATAATGACTTTTGACAAAAGATGTATTTCAGTCAATATATATATTAAAATATTATAATTTTATTGCTAATAATTATATACATGTCACATATTATTCTTTTTGTTACTTAAATTATTAAATTAACATATATAAAGTAGGTCAGTATAGTATTATAAAATAAAAAAGTGATAAGCATAATTATATTAAACCTCAATAGAGTTTTTTTTTTTTCCTTTCGATAATTAACGGGCCCTAATTTGGATGGACTACTATTAATGGCGTTTCCAAAAATGACAAAAAAACAGAGACATGGGAAGGAAGACATATCGAGATATTCATTTGTTCTGACCAAAAATAAATAAATAATAGAGAGAGAGAGAGAGAGAGAGAGATGTTCGTTGGGGTAACCTTGGCCTTTAATAAGCTTTCGGATTTGCTTTTGAAGAAGCAGGTGATGTACTGATGTGCTGTGTGCTTATGTAGTTATTTCACATCTACGACAAGTTTTGGCGTTTTGCACAACAAGACCATGTTGCATGTTTGGTGTTGCGGTGGACTTTCACAAACTTGGGTTTCATGACCCAAAATTGAATTTTTTTTTTACTATTTTACATCATGTTTGGATTTTATTTTGTTTCTTTTTAAAATGAGATTTTGATAATCAAAAGTGATTTTGGCATAAAGTGATTAAGAGTTGCTCATTGAGTTAGGTCACCCTAGCATAACAAGATGGGGTCGTTTTAAGTTGGTCCTCCCAGTCTTCTAGACCTTGACATGGTCCTACATTTTATACCGTTAGATAAAATTAAGCCAAGATCGTATAGCGATTTTTTTTTTTTGGGGAAAAATCACCAATGAAACCCCGCTCCGACACATTTTATAATTAGAATATGGTTCTATTTTAAAAAGGAATTATTGTGAACCTCTTGAAAAATGGAGTCGGCATAGAGCGATTCATATGTTATGATATCATCAGAGTCGGGTACACCCCAAGTGTAATAAACACTTTACGGATGTGAGCGGAAGCGCGCCCAAATTGAAGAGACGGAAAAATGGAGCACGGTGAATAGTAATTCGCAGTGGGGCCTATGTCACTATTCACGTGAATAGTACTATGTAGTGGGACCCGCTTCACTATTTATGAATAGTACTTGTTACTATTCACACCAACAAAATAGATCAAGATAACTGCACACCAATATTTTTACGTGGAAAACCCTCCTGTAATTTTGAGGGAAAAACCACGGGCCAAACTCTAAAAAATACTCCACTATATTTAAAGAGTAATTACAATATAGTGTATCCCCAATGAGACTCTCTTCTACTACAATTAGTAGTATTACAGAGATCTAGAGAATATATCCAAAACCCCCCAGTGTATACTCACATTACACTCTTGGAATTTTCTTACACACTCTCTATTTTTCTCTCACTAAAAGAAGCCTACATTGCTTCTTTCTTTACAACTGAGGAAATGCTTCTCAGTTCGGGATTGCTAAAATCGTCTGCTTCAATGCTCTATTTATAGATGATTTTTGAAAGTTACTGTGCATGTTACTGTGCATATTTCGGTGATACAATCAGATTTTACATTCTGTACATGTGCACAGTAATCTCTTTATTTTTTCATGATCGGTCGCAAAATGCACAGCCACCAACCACTTTTTCTACAATTCTCCACCTTGGCTGCATTTTGCAACAGCTTTCAACCTCTGCAAATATTAACTAAGTCCAAGCAATGCTTAAACTTGTCAATCGGCAATGGTTTTGTCATCATATCGGCTGGGTTCTCAGCTGTGGCTATTTTCTGAATTGCAACAGTACCATTATTGATACATTCTCTGACAAAATGAAGTCTGACGTCAATGTGCTTTGTCCTTTCATGATAGACTGGATTTTTAGCCAGATGAATGGCGCTTTGACTATCACAATGTACAATTGGTACATGTTGATTCAATCCAAAACTATCCAAAAGACCGTGCACCCAAATACTCTCTTTAACAGCCTCAGTCAATAACATATACTCAGCTTCAGTAGTTGACAATGCCACTGTTGATTGCAATGTCGCCTTCCAGCTAATAGTACATCCAAAGACTGTAAAGATATAGCCTGTCAATGACCTTCTTTTATCTAAGTCACCTGCAGAATCAGAATCTACATAACCTACAACTCCACGGTTCTTCTGACCTTCAAATACCAAACAGACATCGGTGGAACCTTTTAGGTACCGCATGATCCATTTCACAGCTTCCCAGTGTGTCTTTCCAGGTTTGCTCATAAATCTGCTTACCTCACTCATCGCATGTGAAATGTCCGGTCTAGTGCACACCATGGCATACATGAGACCGCCAACCGCACTAGAGTAAGGTTTATGAGACATGTGCTCCACCTCTTCCTCGCTTCTGGACATTCTTTCAAAGATAACTTAAAATGTGCAGCCAATCTGAGTGCCAACTGGTTTGGATTGATCCATATTGAAGCGTTGTAGCACTTTTATAATATAATTTTGTTGTGTTAAACACAACCTGCCACTATGTCGCTCCCTATGAATTTCCATTCCAAGAATCTTCCTTGCCGCACCTAAGTCCTTTATCTCAAACTCTTTTCCCAACTGAGTTTTCAACATACTAATTTCAGCCTTATTACGAGCTGCAATTAGCATGTCATCTACATACAACAACAAATATATCTTCGAACCATCTAGAAGCTCCTTAGAGTAGATGCAATTATCATATTGGTTTCTACTATATCCAAGATTACCAATCATAAATGCATCGAACCTTTTGTACCACTGCCTTGGAGACTGCTTCAAGCCATATAATAACTTCTTTAATAGGCAAACATGATTTTCCTTACCATGACTTATGAACCCCTCTGGTTGACTCATGTAGATCTGCTCCTCTAGCTCACCATGTAAGAACGCCGTCTTCACATCAAGCTGTTCTAGCTCCAAGTCAAACGCATTTACAATAGCTAATAGGATCCGAATAGAGCTATGCTTCACCACAGAGAGAATACTTCATGGAAGTCAACACCCTCCTTCCGAGTATAACCCTTTGCTACAGCCTCGCCTTGAACCTTGGAGGCTCAATGCCAGGGATTCCTTCTTTCCTTTTGTAAACCCATTTACAGCCAACTACTCTTTTTCCCTTTGGAAGTTGTACCAGCTCCCACGTCTGATTTTTCTGAAGAGACTCAATCTCCTCATTCATTGCTATCAGCCACTCCTTCGACTCCTTACTTTCTATTGCATCATGATAGGTACATGGTTCATCTCCAACTGCACCATTCGCCATAGCCAAAGCAAAGGCTATAGGATCTGCATCTAATGAGTCAAGTGCACAAGCAGCAGAATCCAGATATCTTTTTGGTTTCTGGATTTCTCGTCTTTCTCTCGCCAAGAGTAATCTTGTATGGCTCTGCTTCTCTGGTTGGTTCACCAGTTTCCTCATAGTTAGGTTCATCTTGTTGTTCTATTTCAGGTTGAGCAATCCCTGAAGTATTTGACTGATTCATTACATCATTTTCTTGCTTCACCTTCCCATAGTCAATCTCTAGCTCCACCTGCTTCTTAGCACCATGATCTGTCTCTGCCTCATCTAAGTTAGACTCCTTCTTCTGATTTAGCATTGCCGCCTCGTCAAAAGTGACATCTCTGCTGACAATGATTTTAGGTGAACTTGCCTTCTCTATACATCACAGTTTGTAGCCTTTCACCCCTCGTGCATATCCTAGAAATATACACCTTCTTGCCCTTGCCTCAAGTTTACCATCATTCACATGGGCATATGCAGGACAACCAAATATCTTTAAATCAGAATAGTTTACGGGTCGATCGGACCATACCTCTTGTGGAATCTTCATATTAATAGCAGTTGATGGAGATCTGTTTACCAGATATATTTGTATTGATCGCCTCACCAAAATGATTTGGGAAGTGTTGCGTTGATTCGCATGCATCTTGCACGCTCTAGAAGTGTTCTGCTCATCCGCTCGCAACTCCATTTCTTTGTGGTGTTCTGGTACAAAGATGGTGCCTCACTATACCAAAGCATTTCTGCAGAACTCCTCAAATTCTTTGCTGCAAAATTCTCCGCCATTGTCAGTTCTTAGTCTCTTGACTGACCGCCCGGTTTGCTTCTCGACCATGGCCTTCCATTGCTTGAATTTGTCGAACACTTCTTCTTTTTTCTTCAGCAAATAAATCCAGACTTTTCTGGAATAATCATCTATCAGAGTAAGAAAATAGCGAGCTCCACCTAAGGAGTTAACAGGGGCTTGACCCCAAACATCCGAGTGGACATACTCCAATATTCCCTTGCTATTGTGTTTGCCAGAATTGAACTTCACCCGTTTCTGCTTTCCAAATACACAGTTTTCACAGAAACTAAGTTTACAATTCTTCAGGCCTTTCAACAAGCCTTTGCCAGCAAGTATGGTCATTCCTTTCTCGCTCATATGACCAAGCCGCATGTGCCACAATCGTGTAGCATCATCTTTTCTTTCAGAGGATAGAACAAAGAATGTTCCATCGACTGTGCTTCCTAGCAATAGATAGATCCCGCCCTGCAGCTTTCCTTTCAATACCACCATTGAGCCTTTGAATACCTTCAAGAAACCACCCTCTCCAGTGAACTTGTACCCCCGATTGTCAAGGGCACTCAATGAGATCAGATTTCTACCCAATTCTAGTACATGTCATGCATGAAACGTCCTTTTAGACGGGACATATCAGAAGAAATTGCCCAGAGAGAAAGGAGAAATCAGGAGATTCTGCCAATATAACAATTGAAAGTTCTGAAGATAGTGATGCCGATACTGGTTCGGCCTTGACAGTATTCACAGGTGACACCGGAAATGAGTGGATCCTGGATTCTGGCGCATCCTTTCACATGACAGCTAATCGAAACTTCTTCTCATCCTATAAAAAAAGGGAGGGAAAAGTTAGATTGGGAGATAATATAATTATTCCGACTGCTGGTGAAGGAGATGTGCAAGTGAATTTGGACGATGGTACTAAAAGGACGTTTCATGCATGGCATGTACCAGAATTGGGTAGAAATCTGATCTCATTGAGTGCCCTTGACAATCGGGGGTACAAGTTCACTGGAGAGGGTGGTTTCTTGAAGGTATTCAAAGGCTCAATGGTGGTATTGAAAGGAAAGCTGCAGGGCGGGATCTATCTATTGCTAGGAAGCACAGTCGATGGAACCGCTGCTGTTCTATCCTCTGATATGTCCCATCTGGTGACAATGAAAGCACTTCACAAATTTATGCTTTCTGGACTTTGATCTTCTCTTGCTTTTGCTTCCCGATCCTCTTTCTTGACTACGCCCTCTCGTCACGAACAATCCATCTGCAGGACCTTCGACATTGGATCCGGCTACTAACTTCTGATGTTCCTTTATCATCAGTGATTCTTTGACATTTTTCACTGAGATATCGGATCTACCATAAAGTATGGTATCACAGAAATTATCATAAGACGGAGGTAGTGAAGTCAACAAGATCATAGCTTGGTCAACATCTTCAACTTTAATTCCAGCTGCTCCAACATCAGAGATCATCCGGTTGAAGTCATCTATATGTTCTTGCATTGATTTTCCTCCTGAATATTTGAATGTGTACAATCGCTTTCTCTGATAAAGCTTGTTGGACAAGGTCTTTACAGAATATTTTTCTTCCAAAGCCTTCCATAGTGAATCAGCGGTTTTTTCATCCATGACGTCTCGCAGAACATTGTCCGCAAGACTCAACTGTATTGTACTCAGTGCTTTGACCATCATCTCCTTCTTCTTGTCATCAGGTAATGACCCTGGGTCCTCCAACGTCTCTGCAAGACCTTGCTGACCTAGCAATGCCTGCACTTTCAGTTTCCATAGCCTGAAGTCGTTGGATCCGTCAAATTTCTCCACTTCAAATTTTGGCACCGACATCTTGGATCTTAGTCGAACCTTATACCGTTAATCAGATAATCGAATAGTGCAACTCAACTGTAAACCGTGCACCAAGAGGCTTCCCAGGAAAGAGAGGTGGGTCACAATGGACACGCTTAAATACCAAGTCTTTCCTTAGCCAGAACCTCTTCAAACTGCACTCTCATAGTATCACACTGTCTTCCAGCAACAGCAACCAAAAGGTGATCCTCAAGTATTAGGGAGAAACTCTTTTCTGATGTGGAAGATCAGACTAAGCTGCAACCACAGAGCATACTAAGAATAAATCCCACCGATCCAAATCTCTGATACCACTTGTTATGATATCATCAGAGTCTGCACACCCCAAGTGTAATAAACATTTTACTGATGTGAGCTAAGCTACCAAATTGAAGAGGCGGAAAAATGGAGCACGGTGAATAGTAATTCGCAGTGGGGCCCACGTCACTATTCACGTGAATAGTACTATGTAGTGGGACCCGCTTCACTATTTATGAATAGTACTCGTTACTATTCACACCAACAAAATAGATCAAGATAACTGCACACCAATATTTTAACGTGGAAAACCCTCCTGTAATTTTAAGGGAAAAACCACGGGCCAAACTCCGAAAAATACTCCACTATATTTAAAGAGTAATTACAATATAGTGTATCCCCAATGAGACTCTCTTCTACTACAATTAGTAGTATTACAGAGATCTAGAGAATATATCCAAAACCCCCCAGTGTATACTCACACTACACTCTTGGAATTTTCTTACACACTCTCTATTTTTCTCTCACTACAAGAAGCCTACACTGCTTCTTTCTTTACAACTGAGGAAATGCTTCTCAGTTCGGGATTGCTAAAATCGTCTGCTTCAATGCTCTATTTATAGATGATTTTTGAAAGTTACTGTGCATGTTACTGTGCATATTTCGGTGATACAACTATATTTCACATTACTGTGCATGTGCACAGTAATCTCTTTTTTATTTTTCAACAGTCGGTGGCTGCAAAATGCACAGCCACCAGCCACTTTTTCTACATCATACACTCCGATGAACGTCTTCCGTCAAAACATTTTCAAGTTTGTATGGGAATTTGGACATATTCCCTCAATCCTCTAAAAATTAAAAACAAAAACCTCCTTCACACTTGCTGCAACTAGTTCCCAGATTTCATGGTACTGGTTTTAGCATATCTTGTTTTTGTCATGTTAGGGTTTTGGGTTACGTCGGATTGTTTTTAATTCTTCAGATCTATTAGTTTTGCAGGTGGTGTGGTCATGAATCTACATGATAGTTTATGTACATTGCGTGACTTATTGAATTATTGATCGTTGGATGTTTTATTTCAAGCCGATAAGTCATTTGGTTAACATACTTTGTGATTGTGGTCCACATTGTTTATGTACATTCGGTTGACATTTGGTCAACTTCGCACTAGGTTCCGTCGGAGCACTGCAATGACCACGACAAAGCACTGTTGATGTCGTGCTTCGTCGTTCAGATGTGGGTTCAAGTCAGCACAAAAATAATGCAACACTTGGAAAACAAAATGAAATAAAAGTGTGGCGAGCTTCTCTCCAAATTTAATTTCAAATAGGAAAAAATGTAGACATGCACTAGTGGAAAAGTATCACCTCCGATATAACTAGCAAATCCAGCAAGATGACTTTCCTAGCAAATAAATTTAGAGTATGAATGCCTTATTAGGAAATATTGCTTCTTTCTCACTTACATGGTGTAGGGGTTATTTAGCAATTGAAATAGGAGTTTTTTACATAAATAAAACAAAAAAAGGGCATATTATATATATACCCTCTTATTAAAAGTATTACACAAATGCCCTTTTTTTTGTTATATAGAAATCGGTTTAAACCGATTTTAGTTCAAGTTACACCGATTACTGTTGCTCGTTAGATCGCATCAGAATGTGTTAAAAATCAGTTTAAATCGATTTTAGTTCAAGTTAAATTGATTACTGTAACTCGTCAGATCGCATCAGAACTAGAATCAGTTTAAACCGATTTTTGACACATTCTGACGCGATCTGACGAGCTACAATAATCAACTTAAACTGAGGTACAAAATCAATTCAAACCGATTTCTGTAGTGAATTTTCTTATATAAATTGGATTCAAATTAGTTTATTTTATGTACTTTAGTTGCCTAGTGATTATAACTCTATAGTTCTTATCTTATTTTTTGTATATTTAAATATTTTTTAAAAATAATTAGAATCTCCAAAAATTAGTTTTCAGCATTTTTATAGAAGTTAAAAAGAGTAGTTTTTTTTAAATGTTAATTTTTCAATTTTTTATTAAATATAAAATTTAAATTTCATAATCATTTTTTAAAATTTAAAATAAATGTACCCTCAATCTTCAACTTAGCAGACTTTGTACAGTACCAATTTGGACACTTGGAGTTGAAAATAAAAAGACAAAAGTGCCTCGTTGCATTGCATTCATTAAGATTGAATATTTATCCTTGTGATGTTGGTACAGATTGCGTGACAAAATTTTGTTTAGCAAGGAGTAATTAGATTTGGCCTCAATTTTGATACGCATTATTATATGGTTAATTGCAATTTAATTCGCGATCAATTAGCGGCCATTTATTCCACTAATTTAGAGGTGAAGATTGAGGGTACATTTATTTTAAATTTAAAAAAATGATTATGAAATTTAAATTTTATGTTTAATAAAAAATTGAAAAATTAACTTTTTTTTAAAAAAATGCTCTTTTTAACTTCTATAAAAATGCTGAAAACTAATTTTTTGAGATTCTAATTATTTTTTAAAAAATATTTAAATATACAAAAAATAAGATAAGAACTACAGAGTTCTAATCATTAAACAACTGAAGTATATAAAATAAACTGATTTGAATCCAATTTATATAAGAAAATTCACTATAGAAATTGGTTTGAACCGATTCTAGTTCTGAAGCGATCTGACGAGCTACAGTAATCAGTTTAACTTGAACTAAAATCGGTTTAAACCAATTTTTGACACATTCTGACGCAATCTAACGAGCTACAGTAATCGGTGTAACTTGAACTAAAATCAATTTAAACCGATTTCTATATAACAAAAAAAAAAGAACATTTATGTAATACTTTTAATATGAGGATATATATATATAATATGCCTTTTTGTTTGTTTTATTTATGTAAAAAACTCTTGAAATAGGGGATCATGATATGGTTCGAAAAATGCGTCGGGCCCCTAACATAACCCAACAAGACATATATGCCTTGGATTTGAAATTTTGGATATGTTAAGTTAAAACTCGATCGATGGGAAGAGCTCAACAAGGATCTCTATATTATGCTTGATAGGATAGAGCCTATTAGAACAAAATCTACGGGTATAAAGTTTGTTAAGATTGTAATATACTTAGTGCTAGGTGTAATATTAAAATATTAAAAACTATCAAGCCTATTCGGTCTTTTTAGATTGAATTAAGTTATATAATATTTTAATGTATAATGAGATTATGATGTATATATTTATATAATACAATATCTACACATCAAATAACAAATAAAAATATAACATAAAGGATTAAATTATTCTATTATATCTAATCTAATACAGCATTTACCAAATACAACCCTAAGCCAAGTCATAAATTAGTCTTGCAAACAAATTTGCATACATAAAACCAAACACACACTATAGGTATGTGCGCGAGCATTTGATTTTTTGAAGTCTATTTGGTTGTAGCAATCTATACACTATACAAATAAGGAGTGCCCATGTAGCTCTGCTGTTCACATCCACATTTCATTATCAAAATTTTTGTAAATAAACTAACTAAAAGCCTCACCACACTACTACTCTAATAGCATTATATGCGGACCCACAACACTAGATGGCTATATTAACCTTTGCAAGCTGCTCTTGTCTGGCTAGCTACTTTGTGTTGGAAAAATACCAAAAAAAAAATAAAAATTTTAAATTATGATGTCACATTATTTGTAACTATAAAATAAATTTTCAAAACTTGGCTTTACATGCTTAAATGGAATATGGTTTGGAAAGTTATTTGAGAAAAAATTAACCCATTCACTGAAAATTAAATTTCTTAATATTTTTTTTTATAATACTATAGGTTAAAATAGTTTATGGTTCAAATTTAATTTAATTTGAAATAATTTAATTGCTTGCAAACTTTGAAGATTCAATTAAATATTTTTGTACATAAATAATTTCTATAATCTCTTCTTTTGTGACAACATATTTTTTGTAGTTTGAAATTTAAGAATTAATATGTAAAATTTGGTTTCCAAAAAAAAAAAATCATATCGATTTTTTGGCGCAAGAAACCAAATCTTTCAGCCAGGTGTACCCACTCCAGATAGATAATTTGTGTGGTTATTAATTCGTGTAGTTTAGAATTTAGGAATTACTATAATAAAGTTGGATTCTTAAAAAATCTTATATTATTTATTTTAAAATAAAAAATGAACTCTAAAATAATCTAATCCAAATCAATCAAAATAATTAAGAAAATTGAACGCCACCTAATCTAAATATGTACAACAATTAAATCGAAAGCCCCCCTCCACCACTATTTTGATTTTCTATTGGTTTTCACATGTTTTTATCTCTCAATTGTATGATCCAAGTGAGTGGATTTTGTTTTCAATTTTTTAAACAACATATTAGAAAAATATTTTCTGAAACTTTAATATGACATGAATCATCCAATATACATATATATACTGTATATACTGTGCTCCACAACGAGAAAATATGAAATTCATTGGTTTATGAGAAAAATGTAATATTGTAATTTAGTTTTCATGAATTATTTCATTGAAGTATTAGCACTCAATCAATTAATTTTCAGTTAAACAAATCATTTTTCCATGAAATAACTTACATTTAATTAATTTGAAAAAAATATACTATTATAAAGGAAATATTTGGCCCATACATATGTAATATTAATTTGAACCCATATAGGGGCTACTAATTTGTGAATAATTATTGTCTGATTTTTTTAAAGTATTTTTTCTTTAATACAAGTTAATAATCTCATATAAAAATATGAAGAAAATGTGTTTAATCGTGATTAAAAACTTGCTTGAGTAATGAAAAATCTTCAAAAGCTTTTGTTAGAATGACTTTTATAAGTTTAAAATTTACAGGTTAATTCAATAATCTATCGTTGCTAAATAAACTAGATCCTAGAAAGAAAGAAATAACCAATGAACATAATAAACATTGTAGATAAATCTTTATTTATGTCTCTCAGATTTTATTAAAGTTTCCATTTAGTCCTGAAGTTTGTTTGTTTAATTATTTTCAAAATATAAATGATATTCAATCAATGAATAGAAACCTGACATTTTATGTTTTATTATGATCCTTTAACATGATAGCTTGATATTTTATATTTTGTTATAGATTTTTAAAGTTGTAGTTTGACTTATACAATTTTTTTTTTCATAAAGACATAAATAAAACAAAAAAAAATGACTAAATCAAAACCTTAATAAAATGCGAAAGACATAAATAAAATTTTACACTAAATATTACCATCTATTATAGATAATAAACAACAAAAAAAAATATATAAATATTGTCAATGGCATATTAACCAGATTTTTTTTTGTGAACAACTTTAATAATATATCATGATAGAGAGAACCTTCGTATCAAAGGTATCATTAAGTCAATTACATTTGTAAAGAACAATTATTTTGAATATAAACTACAACAAAATTGTAACTCTTTTGTTATTTTGTATAAGACTTATGCACTTAATTTTTTTTAAGATCACATTTTTTTTCTTTTAAGCATTTATTGATGTCTCTATTTTTAAATTTTATCAATACTAAATTTTTAAAATGTGTTAGTTGTGCATATTTAATTATTCATAACAATGCACATTAATCACTTATATATTATCTATTATAAAATATTCCACTTCTTGCAAATTATTTTTCAAATGTAGACAAATACAAATATTAAAAAATATGATAAAAAATATAGTAATAGAGTATTTGTATGTAAAATTATATTATATGAACTAATATATCCTAATAATAATTAATTGTGAAGCATATCAAAATGTTGAAAATAAAATATTACACTAATATTTATTAATTACTATTGATGGAATAAAAAAAGAGTATATTTTATTTGAATATAAAATTGACATATTTTTTAAAAAATAATTTTATCTTAAAGTTATTAGATATTCTAAAAAGATAAAAGTAATATTTAACCGTGGTATAGCACGGGTACATTGCTAGTAATATATACAAACGAAAAGTCTCTCTCGAAGGCAGGCCCGTTTCATTAATCTATATCATTAGTTGTTGGAAAATGACTTATAATCTACCAAATCATGTCCCTTGTCCGCAGCACAAAGAGTGATTATTTTAATTTATAGTGCCTGCGGGCTTAAGGTAGCAACTAGAAAATGAGATGTGAGTTGATGATTTATATTGATTTGATTTGAATTAATTTGATTTGATCTATAAAATTTAATTGATAAATCAAATCAAAGAGATTGGTCATTGTGTATAAATCAATTTAATTCGATTTGACGACTAGTATGGGCTAATAAGCTAAGGTTCTAAGAGATTAGTCATTATGTATTTTGACTGCAACAGCTGGAGCTTAAGAGGAGGCCAGGGTTTGGTAAAAGCATTGGTATTTCTGCAGAATTCAGCAACGTGAAATGGACCTGTTTTGCTGATTGGCCGAATAATTTGAATGTAGATTCTGGTTGCTATTGGTGTAGTTTTTTCTAGGAGTAATTTTACCAGGATTTGATTGGCCCTATATTATTTGGTTGTGATGTAACGAATTCTTATACTGTTTCCGTTTTCCTTTATTTGTGTGAGGATGTTTTTCATTTTTATCTCTTCCCATTATGGCTGGGTCGATATTTTCTTTCGTAATTACTAAAAAAATTGATTATATAAAATATTTAAATTGATTTTGAAATTTGTCTTTGGAACCCACTTCCTCCAAGTGTAACTGCTTATGAAACTGTTTTTCGGTTTCACAAAATCGCATGACTCAAGGTTGGACACTCATACAGTGTTGAAAATATCAGGTTTCTGAAAGTCGAACCGGACATCGAACCGGTCAGGGCAAGGGTTCAGAGGTTCAACCAGGGATCCAACCGGAATATAACCGGTATATAATAAAATTTGTATTTATATAAATATATAAAAATAAAAAATAAAATGTCATAAATAATTAAAAATTAATTTAGGTATCAACAAAATCCATAGAATATAACATAATTCATCTATTAATCAAAATAAACATTATCCATATGGATTAAATCTCTCAAGTTACTAATTCTCATACTAGAAAAGGAAAAGAATTATGAAAAAAAAAGAGAGAAAAAAATGTCATTTTTGAATCTTTTCTGGAAAAAAAAAACCGGTTTGACTGGCCGGGCCGGTTTGCCTGGTTTCCGGCCCGTTCAAAGCGATTCTAGGCCGGTCCAATCCCCCCGATTTTGGGGGCCAATCCGGACCGAACAGCAGGTTGGTTCCCGGTTCAACCGGTCCGACCGGCTGGTCTGGTCCGGTTCTCAGAACATTGAAAAATATCAAGAAAGATAACACCAGACCGGGTATGAAACCGATCAAGGTACTTATTGAAAGCTTTAGAGGTCCAACTGGTTCAACTGAGATTCAACCGGAATATAATAAATATATATATAAAAATATATATAATTAATTAGAATATAAAAATATATATTAAATCAGTAACATTAACATAACCAACAACAAAAAAATATTTATAGGTCTATAAAAATAAACCTAATTCATATAAAAATTCTCTAGTTTTAAACTCATAACACAATCACAAAGCATTTGAAAATAATATTTATTAGTAATTAACGAGATTTATGGGGAGCAACTTGCAAATGACGAAGAGAGAAGAAAAACAGCTCATCAATCTTTATTATTGCCCTTCTTTGGTTTCATTTTTTTCATTTTTACTTTTTGACTGCCACAAGATATCAGTATTCAGAGTGTGTTTATTTCAGATTTTGAAAAAATGATTATGAAAACTAAATTTTATATATAACTGAAAAAGCTAAAAATTGATTTTTTTTATTTTGATTATTCTTTAAAAATTATCTAAATATATGAAAAATGATTTTTTTGGAAGTAATTATTTATCAAAATAATCACAAACAAATGCATCCTTAAGCTTTAAAAAAAAAATCAAAAGTTCCAAACAGGTCAAACTAGTTCGGTTTGCCGATTTTCCCGGTTTTGACCGATTTTAAACTCCTCGATTTAGGAACTTAACCAAACTATACAGGTGACCAGTTTCCAATTAATCCAGTCGGACCAGCCGGTTTGGTCTGATTTTCTCTTCCATGAAAAATATGAAGAATGTAAGGAAGGTGAGTAGATGAGATCAAATTTGCGAGATTATTATTATTATTATTACTACAAAGGAAACAACCCACTTGGTTTTTTTAAAATCATTATTACTAATTTAAGTATTTTTAAAAAGATAAATCTTGCTAATAATCATTTGAAAAATGAAAGACATATATGATAAGAAGTAATTAAATTTGGAACCTCTATTTTTTAGGGGTACTAATACCTTTTAACAGTTAATGATTAATATTAAGCTTAACTTTCAAAATATAAAAATTATCTTAGTAGATTTATGGTTAAATATTTGTGATGAAATAGTAAAGAGTATTAGTACGTTTAAAAACAAAT
Organism: Dalbergia cultrata; assembly: GCA_031216105.1. Classification (NCBI taxonomy): domain Eukaryota; kingdom Viridiplantae; phylum Streptophyta; class Magnoliopsida; order Fabales; family Fabaceae; genus Dalbergia; species Dalbergia cultrata. The sequence continues at coordinate 53,268,869 of CM062347.1, forward strand.
AAGTAGCATTTGTTTATTGTTTATGAGACAGAAATACAGAGATACTGAAGACACAAACCTATTTGATGGTGGAGACAGGAACATGGAATAAAAAAACACGAAATTTCTGTATCTTCAAAATGTAAAGACATGATACAGAAATAAAAATTTAATATTTTTTCTTCCAATAATATCCCTATACATATTTATTATTTATGTCTCCTCCTCCATTATCTCCAGATCTTCGTATTTCTGTCTTGGAGACGGGAAACAAATGCTACCATATAGTACAACAAAATATGGAAAAATAATAATATCTTAACTAAAAATTTAAGGAAAACTTACACTAACCTCATGAGATGCTTTGAAATTCAATTTGCCTCTCCTCTATTTTGTAGAATTTGCTTCGAAAATTGCTGAGTTTATTAAATTGTCACACCGACCTCCTTTCTATCTTACAATAAACAATGTCAGTATTGCCTGGATAAATAAAGCAAAGTCGGGGTGAATTTCATTAAATGTAAGGAGAAGTCAGTGCGGTTTGCTGAAAATTTAATTATAGGTTTATCACTTTTGTGTTTCCTAATTCTATCTTTATTAAACAGAAAATTTCACTTTCATGCTTGAAAGCAATGAATAAAAGTTCGTTTAGTTTAGATTTTGGTAGAGTTACTTTTGAAATAATTGATTTTGAAAAAATTGATTTATGTTCGAAAAAGACGTTAAAAAAGTGAGTTTAAAAGAATTGTTGTGAGATGAGAAAACAAAAGCTAATATTTCTAATTTTCATTAGAATCAATTATTTTCAAAGTGAGATACTTTTCTTACAAACAAAAAATCAAAATAAACACTTTCGCTCCCGACCAAATCGATTGCATCCACCCTAAGGGCAAAATGAAGCTAAACCAAACGCTGCAACAATACTTCATACTCGGTTAATCAACTTGAAAGACATGATGTACGGAACGGAGCCAGGAAAATGATGTTAATATGGCGTTATATTTCAACATCCATAGCTTTCATGCACGTTCCGAATGCTGTGCACAAGAAGGATTCTACCCTGAATATAATGTAGTCCCCCACATGAAGAATAAAAAACCAAATAGAAATGAAATATTTAAAATATATTAATTAATTATATTGTACTATTAGTCAGTATAGTACTTTTAAGGTAGCACTTGCTTCTTCGATTATCCCAAAGTCGTACGTGGGAGGTAACAACCCAAAAGAACAGAACAAGGTTGAGCCTCAGAAGAATATATATAAAGTAAGCAATGCAATAGATAAATAAGGAAACCGGAAATCTATTTAGCATTTATTATACTAAATAAATAATGAGTTCAAACAATCAGGCACAGCTTCTATGAACCATCACAATATATTCGTATACATGCCCCTTATTTCATTGGTCAATTCCCATCAAAGCCCAAGTTCTTCCAAATTAGGCTCGGAGCATGAGTATCTACATTTACAATATGACCATGTCCCAAGAGGAAAATAATTTATATATAATAATATCATTTTAATATAAAAATTGAATAAGAGTGATTAGCCTGCTTGAAGACTATCAATTATGAAAGTACACTCTTACTTCAATTTTTATGAATGTATTTGGTTAGAGGATAAAAATAAAAGATAATTTTTTCTAAATAAACTTAATGCATAATTTTACACATAAAATTCATTCATAAAAAAATTTCTTTCAAATTTGTCCCAAAAACCAAAAATAACAATACTCATAGACATCTATATGATATGATATGATATGATTTCACCCAACTAAAACTTTTTATTTTCTTTCAGTCCGAATAACCTTTCCTGAAGATGCCGAGGTTACCACGTGACTACCATCATATTAGAGAAAAGGAGCCTTAAAGAAGAAGCTGGCATCATTATCATCCCTTTCTTCAACAGTGTTAAACGATGGGCTAGGACAGTTCCTGTTGAGGAGCTCTTCGATCATTTGCAGTGCAATACGCTCTTCCTCGTCAATCTCTGCCCTCATGAGTTTCTGATCACCGGCTACCACCGAAGTCGGAGACCGATGATCAGAAGAAGAAGAGGGCAGAGAATTACCAATAATTTCCTCACCCTCGTTGGCATCATCACTCTTCTTCTTTCCAAGCTGAACCCTCATCACCCAATTCGAATCAGATCGCTGCCCTGCACGCTTCTGCCAAACCCCAATGTGAGAGTTCTCAGTGTCAAGCCTCAAGCATGTCATGGAAGGCGAAGGCACCTTCCCACATTTTCGAAGCTTGGCGTGTAGGATTTCTTCTAGATCCTTCGATGTGGAAGCTGGGGTAGTGTCCTCAGTGGTGGTAGTGATCTTTATTGGATCACCCTCTGGGGTTTGCGTTATTGGGAAATTGGTCTTTGCATTTCGACCACTCATCAATATTGCAGCTTGATCATAGGCACGAGCAGCTTCCTCCGCAGTTTCAAAAGTCCCTAGCCACACCCTTCTCTTCCTGTTCTCAGGCAGTAATAATTAAATAAATCAAGTATAAAAAAACAATTAAATAAATCAAACATATGTTATCATATGAAAGGGTGAGAAACTGACTCAGAAAAAAGAAATAAGGAGGGCGTTATATGAGAAGAATGAATTTAATTTTGATTTAGATATTTCGTGATGAAGTAATAATTGAGAGGAAAATGTGGTAGGGGGTTTAATTGAATTTGATCTTACAGAAGTGGGTGGCGAATCTCGGACACCCATGAGCCCCAATGACGCTGCCTGACACCTCTGAACTTCCTTGATTGCACCATGACGAGTTGATGGTGTTGTGACGTTGTTGTTGGGGGTGGGGGTTTGGGGGGTTGTGGATGTGATCTTTGAGAACTCTCAAACAGTGTTGCGATGTACACAAGGTCAAGAGTTCCAAGATATAGAGGCACAAAAAGAGCAGGGGGTGGCAGCTCTAAAAAATTTTACCCCTAGGAGGGGCACACTGTCGGCGAACTAAAAGGTTTATCGTACGATCCATTAAACATATTCACCTAAATCCATGCCCATAAACAGTGCCCTTGACATTAAATGTTTGTACTTGACTTGGTTGCGCAGTCGCTGGAGTCGTCCTTTCTTCCTATACTATTCTTCATCGTCTTGATCTATTTCTCAGGCATAGCAAGATACAGGATCGGATAGACACCAAATATAATTGTGAGTGCATATAATTATATGGGATTATCACAATATTATTCTAACACTAAAACATAGATGTAAAATTGTGATGGTTGCATGGAATATTAAGGGGGTTATCACCATATTCAATACTAACAAAATAAGTATTTTAATTGAAAATAAATTTATAGATATTGGAATAATCTTTTTACAATTATATCATCTATCGAGATACTTGTGCGTATCATGATGAAAAAAGTGTTGTGAATATTTACCCGAAAAAATATTTGAGATTAAATCTAATATATTTGTCATGCAAAATAATTTTATATTATAATTTAATTTTATATATATATATATATATATATATATATATATATATATATATATATATATATATAAAAGATTTTTGATACAATAAATGGTTAAATCAAACATTTATTCATGCAACAATATATAATTGAATATTTATATAAGAGTTTAATTTTTATGCACTGATAATATTAGCAAGTTTTATATCACCATCCAATTAAATCATTTTATTTACTTATTTTTTAAACAGTAAGAGTGGAATTTAACCACTTTTGATGTGTGGCAATACATTATTAAATAACCATATAAAAAAATTATATTATCGGTGCATAGATATTAAACTCTTTATATAAAGCTTCTTTAGTTTATATTAATGGCATCAAAATTAAATTCATTTTTAGTGTTTAAAACTGATATCCAAATAACTTCAGTGCTCTGGCACATACATGACTTGTGCACATCATACCATATAACGCAGTTGGTAGCGGCCAAATTCAAATAGAATACGTGGATGTGAAGGGAGAAGGTGACACTAACTGGGATTCTATTACTTGCCATTATTATGTGGACTCACACTAGTCCATTCTAATTAAATCATTACTCGGTGGTTAGGATTAGCTTGTTGTGGAGACCATATATAATTCAAAATGGTTGATGAAGCTAATTAAGTGTATGGTAATTCGTATTAAACCTCCGAAATCACAGTTTAAGATAACACCTTTACTATAACTGAGATATAAATGCGGCTTTTTTTTTTTTGGTTTCGTCTACAATAGATGTACCTGTACTAATAGTCAAACAATAATTAATGCCACGAAAAAAAAGTAAAAATTTTCATAGAAATTATAATAATTATTAGATAAAATAATAGCATAACTTATTTATTTATCTATAAATCGGTAATTATATCATCATTTTTATTAATGGATTTTGGCAAATTTTATTAGCAATTTTTTTCATAGCCAACTTGGAAGATAATAAGAAAAGGATGAAGTAGACGTGGATGAACTGAAATCGCGAAACGGAGGGTTTTAGCTGTAGCAATATTGAAGATGGAACATGTTGCTATATTTTTGGGGACCAGTGAGAGCTGAACTTGGGTAGGGTGCAGTAATAAGCAGGGTCGTCACCATCAAACGGAAAACAATGCAATATCGTATTCGTTGCCCTCATGTCCTTCACCAATCCCATTTGATCATCTTCATAATGCAAATTGATATCTCACCGAATAAAGAGCTCAGAGAAGTGTGTGCATTATTATAGATGAATTATGCATGCATACTTAACGACCGTGCGTGATGTAGCTAACACATGGGGAGTATAATTAAGAGAACCACTTAGAGCCAAAATACACAAAAATGTGATGCTGACTGCTGAAACTCTTCAAATGTGATCTCAAACTAGCCCCAACTTTTCACACTATTTTCACTCTGAAATGTCTTTCATTACTCTCATTTCAATGATTGAGTTTTGCTAATCAGTGTGAACACGCAATTTTGTCCGGTCCTTTAAATAAAATTTCAAATTTTGCATATTTACTTGACAGTCTCATTATTCGTTTCTTTTGAGAAAAATTAAAAATAACAAAAAAAAAAGAGTAATACATGTCATGGACTCAAATGTTGCAATCTGAATCAAGCTGCCCGTGACCACAAGGAAAAACAAACAAAACTCAAAAGGCAAAAGGAAGTCAAAAGTGGAGTTGGGAACACCATCATCACGCTTCTCCTCGTTCATCGTAAAAGAAACTCCTTTTGCTGTGGTAGCCTGTAAAGGTGAGAATGAATAATAATTTGGTCAACAACGGAACGGTGAAAGAGATCAATCAGTAGCAAAGAAAGAGGAGGGACCTTCATCTAAAATCCCATCATCCCAATTCAAATCAAAACCGTATGCTCCTTGAAACCATGACCACCATTCCCCTCCTAAAAAAATGAGACTCTTTTCTTTGTTCCCCAGGCAGTAAACGAAGTTTAAGTTTCAAGTCACTAATACTTTCACCCTAAAATTCTGATATACACACATTGGTCTTCACAACAGCCCTCAGAAAGTATTATCACCAAACCTCCATAACCATCCATTACATACACCCAAAATCAGAAATAAAATTCTCAAGAACTCATCCAAAGCAAAACACAAACCAAGCCTTTTGTCAAATTTAAAACAAATAAAAATAATAAAAACAAAAATTTCAAATAGAAGAAAAGGAGAAGGAAATCGCAGCTCACCATCTCTCTCTTAGCGGCCACCGCATCGTCGACCCAAAGATCGCGTCGCCACAAGACCGTGGGCGTCGTGGTGCCTCTCAGCGCCGCGCTTCCTTCCTTCCTGCTTCGCGAAGTCCCACCAGCACCATAAAGCCAGACCGCACCTCCCTTCCCCAGCTCCTTCGCCATACTCGCACCTGTACCTCGTCACAGCCACCTCCCATCGCAACTGTGCCACTACCGCCGGAAGGAGCAACCTGCAAAAGCCACCGCACCAGTGCCGCTCTTCCCTCCCGAGGACCGCATAGATCTGTGCGCAGTAGCCCAGTATCGCCGCGCCCTGCCTTCCTCGCGTAGCTCACCGCGCACCCAGCTGTCCCGTCGCGCCACCACCTATCGTGCATCCCGCCGATTCCGCCGCCCTCCTCCCTTGCTGTCTCGGTGCGCTGTCATCATCTTCAGTCTATGCATAGCTTTCATTTCCATTTTGCAGTAATGAATGAGGGTTGGGTGTTTTGATTTAAAGTCAACAGTTTTTGGGGTGGGCTGTCTCTATGTTTAGGGCTTCTTGGTTTAACTTTATTTGGGTCAAGCTTTAGTCTATAGTTTTATTGGGACAGAGCATTTGTATAGGTTTTGTGTTCAGTGAACGTGGGTTTTTGTTTTATATGTGTTGTTTAGTTTTTTTTGAGTTTAGGAATGGGAATTGGAGCATTTTGTTTGACATTGTTTTTTTTTATGGAGTCAAGTTTATTTTATTTTATTATATATATATATTGTTCATTAGTGTTGGGATAGAGTAATGTTTTCTTTGTTCAGGTTTGGTTAATGTTTGGGTTTTGTTTGTTTTTATTTTACTTTATTTATTTATTTGGGCTGTTCCTTTTTTAAAAAAAATAAAAAAGTTTGATCATTATTTAGATTGATATAGGGTGTCGGGTCTTTTGGGAGTTTGTTTGTGTTAGACGTTTGGGCTGGTTTGATTTTGACTATTTTGTTTTTTTTTTTTTTTTTAAAGAGCATGAGAAAGAGTTTTAATCAATTTTAGATTCTTTAGGTTAAAATATTTCTAAATCCATGCAACAACTTATGGTATTGACATATGAATTATCATCTTCAAGTTTCACAAGAATGTAAGGGTTTATTGTATAGTTTATGCTATCCTAAATCCTATGTAGGAGTGGATTTTAAATTTCTTTCATAAAAAAATCTTTTTTAAAATTAAAAATCAATCAACACATTTTATTTTATCACATTCTGTTTTAATAAAAAAAAATTCATAAACTCACACTTATTTTCTAAAGAACTACGTGACTTTGAATTCCTCATCGCACCAGAGGATACGTAGGAGCAGGTGATTCCTGTCAAGTCAAAATTAGATTTTATTAGGTTATTTTATGTTATTTCATTTTTTATTTGTAAATATTTATTATTATTTCTGTTTATTTATAAATATTTATTGTCTTTTATTATTATGTGTTATTTCAATTTCAACTAATAACTAAATTATTTTAAATGAGGATGTTAATTTAGCCGTGACGGCTTATTAACTCATTTAAACATCTGAGCTGTGACAGCTTGATGTTTTAAATTTTCAAACAAAAATTAGATTTTTATAATTTGTATTACTTGTAAATATTTTCTTTAATATCTTTTTATTCCTTAAATTTTAAATTAATCAATTATTTGTTAAATATTTTATTTTGAATAAAATGTTAATTTAGCCGAGACGGCTTGTTAACTGAACATTTTGGACATCTAAGTTGTGACAGCTTGATGTTTCAAAATTTTCAAGCTAAAATTAAATTTTATGATATTATTTTATTCTGTTTTGCATGTAAATATTTTTGTTCATTATTATTATTATTGTTGTAAATATTTATTTATTTATTTATTTATTTATTATTATTATTATCCTCCTCTTTCTTTATTATTTTAATTTAAGTTGATCATTGAAATGTATATACTTTATTTCAAATAAAGATGTTAATTTAGCTGTGACGGTTTATTAACTCAAAATTACGGATACATGTGATGCTTTGGTACTCCGGAATTTTCTTATTCTAAAAAATTTTTCTTTTATAATTTTCTTAAAATAAAAAGTGTAAATAAATATTTTGAAAGGTTATTAATAATTTGCACAATTAATTAAGGTACCGTCTAAAGACGGGTGTATTAGGGGTGCTGTAGGATTAAGTTCCTACCCTTCCCTAAGTATAACCGACTCCCGAGCTCAGATCTGGTTTCAAAGATCATTTTCTTTAAATTAAATGGGTTTCCATAATTTTCCCAATTAAATAAAAATTTGGTGGCGACTCCATTTTTAAACAAAAAATCAATTTTTCATGCCATCCACGTCGCTATCCCGGTTGCGACAGTGTCTTAAGAGTATTGTTTAAGTATACTTAAAAAAATAAATTTCAAAAGTTTTTAATGATCTCATGTTTAGAAAACACAAAACCTCCACTTCCCAGTATTAAACTTTCCATTTCTAGTTTCGGGCACCGGTTAAATAAACCTTTAATGATTTTTCTTGGTTTTTCTCTATAGTGCTCCTTTGCTTCTGCTAGTTAATTAAAATCAGTACTATTACTTTCATTTTCTAATTTTCTTGCAATCAATAAATAGTACAAGTACATATAATTAGATTTTAATAAATTTATGTATTAAATTATGTTATCTGGAGTTTTCTTGATATAATAGTTGCATATAAACAATATACAAGTGAATTTTTTTATAAGAAATTAATAATAACAAGTAAATGAAAAAACAATTAAAATGTTTACTGAAAATTAATGTATACAAACACTCCTAATTAAAGGTGTTTTACTATGTATTGTATATACAATTCTTAAAAATATTATGAAATAAACTTATGGTATTAGGATTTGTTAATCAAAAGTAGTTGATTGCAATGAAAACGAATTGTGGCCCCAGACAAACTTTTCCGACAATATCTAGGTTTAAATCCTGAAGTTGCTACTTCAAGGAAGACCATATTCAACTACGAATTTCAATCCTTGATTGAATGATCACTTTCTAAAACAAAAATTATTAAGATAATTTAATTCATTATTTTTTATAAGAATTCAATTCATTAAATTAATTATATAGAAGTATATAAAGAATAATTTATTTAACAGAAAATCATTAATCTAGTCTTTATAATTAGTGCTAATGCAATGCATGATAAAGGAAACAATTTAAACCTTTTAAGTAGTTTTTAATGAAAAATATTTTTTTTTCAGTTTATTGCTTTTCTATAAAACAAAGTTGAAACAGACACACCACAATTTATCCCAGATAATAACATATCCCCTTCGCAACTAGGCATTTCTTAATATTCAAATTCTAAAGTTAGGGGCTTAAACGGTAGAACTCAAGTTTGCTTGCTGTCTAACTCGAGTCATAGTTTTGTGTTAATATATATTAAAAGTTTAAGTTGAAGGAAAAACTAGCACGTACAAATTCATGATCAAAGTATGCCTCATAACTCATTCAAGTGTTCAGCTAGATCAGTCATATAAAAACTTAAAACTCAAACTTAAATCATATCGATATTGTAAAGGTAACACACACACACACACACATATGCATGGTTAGATTTAGTTTATTATTTTAGAAAACACTCTTTTTCGAATTGAATTGTCTTCGATTGATGCAAACATTTTTTGGACAAGAAATAAAATGATATTATCTTGTTCTCATTTAAGTTATAATTTGAGTATTTTGATTATTTGTTTTATATTATTTAAAAAAAATTAAAATATATTTTTATCCCCAATCAAATGATTTTTTTATCATTTATATTTCTGTTAAATAATATTATTGGCTGCAACAATCCTGGATAGTTTACTCTAGCAATAATATTTATAGAAATACTGTAAAAGCTCAAAAAAAAATTTTTGTTTTTTTTTCAATAATTAGAAGACAACATGGCATAAGACCCTCAGAATTATTAATTATGGGAGCCAATGAGATAATATAATTGTTTTTAATTAATACTTTAATATAAGAGATTATATAATTTAAATGAACTTCTTCATCTTAAAATCAATTATACATTAATCAATTTTTGACATATATAATTTTTTTAATAATGTTACATATCCAGAAAAAAAATATGCAAAATTTTTAACAAAAATTATAGAAATTGTTGAATAAAATAAAGTAATATGACTTACTAATTTATCTAAATTAAAGGCTAATAATTATGTCATATCATTCTAAATATAAAATTTTGGATAAATTTCCAATTGTTTCTGCTCGAAAATCCAAAAAACACATAATGTATTTTGGGAAACTAATTATCCAGCGTATAATCAATGCAATAATTATTCATATGGTCGGTGCGCATATAGAATAGTAAGATCGCTAGACGTGATTTTCATTTTTTTTTTCTTTTTACTACCAAAGGTTTATAAATGGTCCAAAAGAGTCATCTTTAATATATAATTAAAATGGTCCAAAAGAGTCATTTTTAATATATAATTAAAATGGTCCAAAGAATGGTCCAGTATATTGGTCACAAACCCTTGATACTGCAGGGTGCATTCGTCTGCCTCAAGCAAAAAGGTTGAGGTTGCTTAATTAATTAAGGTGTGGTGATGGCAGCTTTGGAAGTCCTTTCATGTCATTAAATGGAATATCATGATTCTTCCTTGGCTCGCGGTTAGGTTTACACATTAAAACTATGCTAGCTTGGCATTTGATATATTGAGATAGTAACATATCCTCTCAACTTATTAATGGTTGGACACTTTGACTTTGCCTACAATACGTTCACCATGCTGTTATTTGAGTTTAGTTCAATTATAAATTAACGCAGAGGATATGATTGGTTTGGCGTATGGTTAAACTATAGAGTAAAAGTTTTCATGACTGAGATTCATATAAAAAAAAAATCTAAATACGTTATGTTAATTAACGAAAAAAAATGTTTCTTAAATTGTCTAAAGACGTGTTTCATCCGTTAACGCAAATCCCCAACATACTCTTGCTGTAACGAGGTGGATGAAAGAGAAAACACTGAAGTTTGATCTTTGAGATGCTTTATAAAGTGTGAAGAGCTCAAACCTGTGGCGTAGCCAGCGTACCGTAGCTGCTGCACTCTCAACCGTAGGAAGTTTACCTTTGCTTTCTAGCTCAAATTGTGCACATATAATTAAATTTTATTGAAGTTAAATATTATTCTACTTTAATTAATAGGTGATTGACAAATTACAAAAAATTTTACGCTCCATCAATTACTAATTAATTTTAACATTAGAATTTCACATTAAAGCATTCACACAGTTAGTTAATTAAATTATATACTAACCAAACGAATTGAATGCAATAAGCTAAGCCAATACTGTATAAAGAAAAAATAACTAAAGTTAATTTTGACATTCGAATTTCACATTAAAGCATTCACATAGTTAATTGAGTTATTTACTGACCAACAAGAATCGAATGCAATAAGCGAAGGGAGTACTGTACAAGTTAAAAAAAACTGGCGTTCAAATGCTTAAAAAAATAATCCATAAGAAAAATAAAAAATAAGGCTTAAATATCATTTTGGTAAAAATTAGTTAAGTTTAGCCTTGTCCCTGAACAATATTTTTTTTGTTTTGATCCAAACATTTCTAAATCCATTTGATTCTAATCCTTGTTGTTAGTTTGTTTCAGTTATATAGCGAGTTGAAAACAGAAATTTATGTTATCCAATTCTGTATAACAGCTAGCTAGTAATATTACATGTTATATTATAATTATGAGTGTAAATTCTATTATAAAATGAGTTATTGATTCTGGTAAGATGGGTTATTAAGTTGGTCTAATGGTTTATCAAATGAAAATTTTAACACATAAGATTATGATATATCATATAAAAGTACAAATTGGCACCAAATAAGATCATGTGAGATAGTTCTCTATTAGTCAATTCAACATTTAATATAGGTAAACTAACAGTAAGAACTAAAATACTAATAAAAAAAAGAATATTTGGACTAAAACCAAAAGAATTAGTTTTCAGGATCAAATCAAACTCCACTTTTTTTTTTTTATGAACTTTCAAGATATTTAAGCCAAAAAGATAATTATTGAAGGAACATTTTGATTGTGACAACGTTTGAAAAAATAGGTCTATGATAGCAATGTTTATGAAGATAGATAGGTCAATAAAGAAATTGAACTTTTTACTAAATTTTTATTTAAAATGCGAGATAACGACATACCAATGCAAAGTACAAATGGTATGTTAAAACCTGACAGTACAAAATTATGGATGAAAAGGTGACTAGTTATTCTTAATTATAGTGAATAAAATCGCATCCGACATGGACCAGGCTAGACTTCCTCAGTGTGAGGATTTTTTTGGTAGACCATATTGCAAATCTCTTACAAATGCAATTTGTGTCCTGAGCTTTGCTTGACCTTAGTAGCATGATCGACACTAAATCTATCTAAATTTTAATTAAAATAAAGCCCGTCTAAATGTACTCCGCAAGGTAGTTGTGGCAAAAATTTCCTACTGTGATGAAAATCTGGGCACTGAAATTATATTAAATAGTGACGATAAATGTACGTTGTTTATGGCATGAGGTAAATCGATTCACGAATACAGAGATGTCTTTCACAAAACGTGCATGGTGATTTTCTCGCCAATTTGCAAGAGTCAAATGAGTATGATTATATGATGATTTTCTTAAAGTTGAAGTCACCTCATATAGGCTGATATTTATCAAATAGTTGTTGACGAAGTCAATGATATAGTCCTATTATCTGTGGTATTAACTACACCCATGATGCCCCACGATCCCCACAATTGGTAAATCATATGCACAACTCTTAAAAATTACTTATATAAAACAATTACAAATTTATTTGTAAGACAAACTTTCTATCAGATTTTTTCTCTTTTTATACGTGAGATTTTGTCTTAAATGCCAATATCAAGAATGTCCGTGTGTGCACCTTAATTCAGCCAAATAGTCCTTTTCTTCGGTCCCAATCTCTGTCTCCCAATCAAATGTTATTACATATAAAAATTATAGATAGTTGAAAAAAATTTATTTTGATTGGATAAAAAATTATAAATGATATCCTTTCAGATCCATACACATTAAAATTTTATTGGAGAGATAGAGAGTGAGAGTGAGACAGGAAGATGGGAGAATAGGTTATTTGAAATCCTATTGACCCAACCACTTCGACCACAGTTACATTCTCCTTCTTCTCCAATTCCTCCTTCAACACTGCACCCTCCTATACCCTCCAAGTCCAGTTTCTCTTTCCCATGGGAACCACTCTTGACCAACGGTGTTGTGTTAATAGTTTAACAAATGGCCACTGAAAGATAAAGAAGAATAAAGAAAAGGGAAAAAAAATGCTGAAAAAATATATTTTTTTTTCCCTGATTTCCCAGCGCAGGAAATGAAACTATATATGGATATGTGAGTTTGAAATTCGTTATTGTGTAGATTTGGGAGTGAAGACGTGGATGAAATCAATCAAAATAATTCCAAGCCAGGAGGTACATATGTGTTGACTTCTGGGGGAGTTCATCATCATGATATAGCAAAAGAAAATTGAAGGGAAGAGAGAGAGGGGTCGTAGTGGTGGAGAATACAATTTATGGGCGCATAAGCCGGACGGGGACGGCAAAGAGAGGTTGGCGTACGAAGAGAGTTATTACGGCACTAGTACTCTGCTTTCCATAAATAAATGAGGTTCTATTTCTATACTATAGTAGAAGACGTACTGGAAAGTTAACCTGCTCTACCCTTCCACCTCTCCTCTCGGGGGAGTGAGTATATTCATTGAAGAACCACTCTTTACAAACCCATCTATCCTTCCCACCTACCCCGTCTAGGAGGGCAAATTGAGTATTTTAATATTGAAAGAATAGATAAGAATTGTAGTATGCTCATGAGACCTATCATAAGAGCATTAACTAAAAGATTCAAAACAATTTTAGAAATTTAGCTAAATCATTTGCTGAAGATATGTATCAAGAATTAGCTAAGATTACTATTGACAATTATGGGCAGTCCAAAATATTATTATTAGTAAATTTACATTGATAAAATATTCAGGTCATGTTGGGCCATGTTTGGTTTATTTATTTTATTTTATTAGTTCCTTTAGTTTAAAATGTTTTTAAGACTTGTTTTATTTTATTTTTATGTTTGTTAAGTCCAGGTGGTAGTGTAGTAATTTGGGCCCAGTCTAATAGGGTTAGGAAATAAGTTTCCTAACTTGATAGCCATTGGAGTCAAGTTTTTATCTTGAACTAAATTTCTCTGGTTTCTTTTAGAAACTTTGTGTGTGTAAATAAGGTTGAGTGATTCCCTTATCTTGTTGTATTAGAGAGTTGAATAGAGGATTACAAGCTAGAATGATTTACTTATGATATTTTATTTAATTTTTAATCCTATTTTTTATATTAATTGTGTGTTGAAATTTCTGGCATGGATTCCGCGTCAACCACCTTGCCGGCCGTTGTCTCCTTCAACCCCACCAATAATCAACTATCTATGGGCCCCTTATGCGTTTGTTCCGGCCCCTCCACATTTACTCTAAAGACAAATTGCGCAATCAAACAGCTTGGTTAGTTTATTACATGATTAATTCCCACGCCGCCCTTTCTCTTCTGCAAACCTGTACCCTCTCTTTTGCTAGGACTAGGAGTAGTAAGGAGAATTAATTAGATGCCATGCGTTGCACAAGAGTAGTGTACTGTGGCCTCTACGTACAACAATATGCTGCAACACAATAAGAAGAACAAGTATCAAATCGGGAAACGAAGATGTTCATAATCGTACGGCTAAGAATTAAGATGGAAAAGCAGCTTCTGGTATGCACAAGGTTGAAAAAAAGTTTCCCCCTTGCTCACAATAAGATAAAATGTAATTATTTGTAAGCTTTTTTTTTTTTTTTAGACCATCATAAATTTTAAGGTAATATACACCGACATATCTTTCAAGGTTTGGTGAAATTAAAGTCGCCTCCTATGTGTTTATAAAATTTACCCAGGAGGTCATTTAATTTGTAAAATCATTATATTGACCTCCTCTAAATTTATAAAATCTTTATATTGACTCCCATTTTATTGTATAATAAACAATATATCTAAATGATGTCAGTGTTAATGGATAAATAGAAAAGATTCAAGATGAATTTTACCAAACTTTAAAGAAGATTAGTATAATTTATCCTAATGTTTAAACTAATCAAGTCCGAGCTATAACCTGAAACTAACTACCAAAGTCTTACCACTATAATTTATACTCAAAATTTTAAATATCCTTATGAAAAACATTCTGAGTTGTAACATATTTAGTAATTTAGTAATCAATAGGTATATAGCATTATAGAACATCCTTTTTCTTACCCTTTTCTAAATATCATTTTATGATAATATGTTCAAACAACAGCAATTACTTATAATTATATCAAACATGAATAAAAGTATTCATTCCCCAAGAAATTTTTGCTTAATATTTGCACCCCTTTTTTTATCGAACACCTCTTTTTTTTTTTGGGTACCTTTTTTTAAGGGAGTACTGGCCAACAGTAACCTCATACAAATAATGATACTCAAAGCCCAATCAAGGTTTATCAGCATCTGTCTGAGAGCCCAAAAAACGGCCCAGTCCAGTTAGCGGGAATGCCATGGCGCCTACCTGCCATTCAACCGCTTAACTCACATGTAACGTAACTACCATTCTTGTTCTTCTTCTTCTGACTAACTGAGTTTGATATCCGAGTCATGGAGCAGCAGAGCAGAACCGCATTCTACTCTTCCTCTCTTGCACTTCCGTCATTATTCTCTTCCCACCCTTTCAACTCGGCCGATTCCTCCTCTCAAACTCGGTCGCAACTCACCACCCGCCATGCTCAACGGCAAGCTCAAGCTTCCACTTCCAGATCATAATAAACCTCGCACTCGCAGGGTCTTTCCAGACAGGCTAGGCAGCTTGGTCGCCGGTTTTGATGAGAACGGAAATGAGATCATTGGAACCGAATCGGAATTCGAGTTCGGCGAAGAGCTGGAGCCGATTCCACCCGGCAGCGTGTTAGGGTTTCACAGAGGCACTGATGCTGCTGATGAAGCTATCGATAATGATGATCATGATCAGAATCATGATGATAATGGCGCGGAACAAAAAATCCGGCAGAGACCGAATAAGGATGCCGCCACTCCGGTTTCGGTGTTGAAGGCCATTTCGGTGGACGAGAAAAGATCAGATCTAGAATACGAGGTGAAAATGAAATTTGAATTCTAGTGCTTGAAAGTGGTAAAATATACCTAACCATTGTTCATTTTTTGTTTTCAATCTTTTTGTTATGTAGCTTTCTAAAAGGGAGATTAATTTGGAAAAATTGCGGAGGATTGGTAGCACTGGTGTTCCTGATGGAGGAGGTTTGCGTGCAACTGTTTGGAAGGTAAAAGCTCAATCATGTTTGCGTTATGAAAGTGTCGAAATGTGTATACATATATGGAGCTCCAAGTTCAAATGGTTCCGTTGGCTTTGCTTCCTAGTCGACACTGAACTTTGCAGGATTCTTTCTATTCACATTATCTTATTTGCTTTTTATGTAAATAGGACATGCTAAGTAGAAACGGATCGAGAAAATATATGTAATGAGGACAAAGATAATATATATACATGACAAGAAGTTTTGCATAACTTTTATCTTTGTGTGGAATCAAACTTAACAAAATTATAATGGTAAAATATGTACATATTTATATACTTCTAATTTTTTTTAAAACAAAATCTGTGGCCCCAGCGTTTCCTCAGTAGAACTGTCCCTGATGCGATGTATTGAATACTAACCTAAAGCCTGTACTGTGTTAGTCTTAGATGATCTGAATTTGTAACACTTTGGTGCTCACTTTGAATATCAATATGAAAATCGTGTGCCTTAATGCTTAGAAAAATTACAATAGGGTAGAATACAATGAGGAATGTTATTTTCATATTGAAAATAGATGTGGTGTGGAAAATTGTCGCCGCCTTTGTATCTTTCTCTCTCTTCCTACATCCATACTATGTCTATTTTTGTATGTACAAATATCATTTCTCAATAGAATGTTAATGTATATGTTAGGCATAAAACAAGCTGAGCTGATTGTCCTGCTATGATTTCCACAACCAGCTACTCTTGGGTTACTTACCTTCATCGCATGACCTGTGGGAGAAGCAATTGAAAGAGAATAGACAAAAATATGCTGATCTAAAAGAGGAGCTTCTCCTCAATCCGGTAAGATACTGCTGATTTGTACACTTTTAACATTGGCAGTTATATTCACATTAAACTTCTAGCCGGCAATATCTGCTTTGATATGTATTGTAGCTCTTACTTTTCAGTTTTCGTTGATTGTATTGTTGAATCTAAGACAGATAGAACTTATCTCGAAGGAAGACAGAGAATTAGGTTCTACTAACCAGCACAAGGGCACTGACATTGATGGCCCCCTAAGACGACATGAAATTTCTCAAGAAGATCACCCTTTGAGCCTTGGCAAGGCCAGTCTTTGGAGTCAGTATTTTAAGGTAAGTCTCTCCTCCATTTCAAAGTTCCTTTTGACTGAATGTCTCCAGGATAATGAAGTTGATACTTATCACTATCAGTCCATCTTCTAGTATACAGAGACAGCAGAACAGATTGATAGAGATCTGCAGCGTACACATCCAGATATACCATTCTTTTCAGGGGAGTCATCATTTAGTCTTAAAAATAGGGTAACTGCACCCCCGAAAAACCTACAAGTATTCTGTTAATTTTATTGTGATTCTTCGTTTTGGCTAAACTCTTTATCAAACCCCCTTCTTCTCGTTTCTGGTTTCATCGTGAAGTAATACGTTTTAGGGTTTTCACTTCTAATTGAAGGTTTTTATTCTTTCTTTGACAATAGGAAGCTATGAAGAGTGTCCTTCTCCTCTTTGCAAAGTCAAATCCTGCAATTTGTTACGTGCAAGGCATGAATGAGGTCTTGGCACCAATATACTATGTATTTAGTATTGACGCTGATAAGCAAAATGCTGTAAGTGCTTTCTCGGTAGAACTGCTTACTATGTGATATGTGCTGGTTCCCATTGTTCTTTGTTTGGCTAGGGTGAATGTATATACATGTTTTCAGCACAAAACCAAAATTAATTGTTGAAGGGGCCTCTAACTTGTGTTTTGAAAATTTAAATTTAAGAGTAATATATCTTACCGCTATTCAATTTGGCTGTTTAATTTTTCCAGTTTTAGACAAGAACAAACAACAACCAGTTAAGGATGGGCCAGTGGCTTGTGTTATATGTTGACCATTGACCAAAATCCGTTGCACTGAACGACCAATAAATTTCATATCTCTGCAGATGGGGTATTGGGCTTGGGTATTTGAGAAATACATAATAACATATAATAAATGTCTTCCACTCATATCATCAACACAATGTCATTCTTCAGGATTGCCTGCATAAATATCAGCTGACATAAAGAGACATAGTTTTATCATTTATTATTTACTTATGCCTTGTTTTCTTTCTATTAGGCAAACGCAGAAGCAGATAGTTTTTATTGTTTTGTTCGAATCTTAGGTGACTCAGTGGATCATTTCTGTCAACAATTGGATAATAGTTCAAGCGGCATCCTGTCTACTCTTTCTCGTTTGTCAGAGTTACTAAAAGTAAATGATGAGGAATTATGGCATCATCTTGAGTTTACAACCAAGGTAGAAGCTTATAACTTTTCTTTAGTTCACCTTCACCAGCTTGTGCAGTTCCATTCTGTTTAGAATTAATGCTTTGAAGCCTCTTGACCAGGTAGAAACACAATTCTATGCATTCCGGTGGATTACACTGCTACTCACACAGGAGTTCAAATTTGAGTCTATCTTGAGAATTTGGGATACACTTTTGAGTAATCCTTTTGGTGTTCAGGTATCTCTCTCCCTCCCTCTCCTCCCACACCCCCCCCCCCCCCCCAAAAACCAAAACCCAAACACGCAACAACAACAACGACTAAAAAAAGAAAAGAAAAAACAGGACGCCTAACTTGTAGTTTATTATAAAATTAATGCTTAATCTACCATATTCGTACTTTGGTTACTTATATCATATATAGTTCAATGACAATTACCTGACTAACTCTTTTTTAGGATATGCTTCTTCGGATCTGTTGTGCAATGCTACTTTGCGTGAAAAGCAAACTCATCAGTGGTGACTTTGTGGCTAATATAAAGCTTTTACAACACTATCCTGATGATATCAACGTAGAATACCTCCTCCAGGTAGCTCAGGACATAAGTCCTGACACATCCTATTGTTGCGTATCCCTTTGATTCATTGCATATGCACCTTTTCTTGTCTACTGTCATCAAGTTTTGAAAACTGAATGTTCTATGCCAAGCAGAAGACACGTCCATTGCAAATATTATGGACAGAATTCATAAGCCAAAAGCAGCACGCGTTTGGGTGAATGCCACCATAAAGAATCTACGGTTTTGTCGACCAAATTAAAAAAAAAAAAAAAAGAATCCATGGTTTTTATATTAATGGCATATATGTTTTGGGGCACTGGCTCTGCATAAGAACATTTTTTAAATTGAGTGACATAAGAATCCAAATATAAGCTATAAAATGAAAAAACCAAAAACGTAGGGTGAGAGAGAGGGTAAAATGAAAATATAGAAAAGGAATGTAAATGTACCAACTATCCATCTATTTCACACGTCAGATATTTAATGGGAAAAATCGTTAAGTGTTATTTGTGACTTTTCTACTTGCATTCAATTGTAACCAAAAGTTGAGATGCATAAAACTGTGACATTGTTTGAATAATAAAAATTGAAAAAGGTGCGGAGGCCAGGAAGGATACGAGTAATAAGGAATTGATTCTATAGTGTTTGGCAAATGTATATGCAAAACATTCTCAAAATTTGAAAAATGTGATGATGACGATGGATGGTGGAAAGCCAAAGAATAATTTGAAAATTTTTAAGTAAGGATAACGTCCTCTTGAATGACTTGGGACCCCCCCCCCCCAAAAAAAAAAAAAAGAGAGGCGTGACGTCTCCTTGCTGATGTTTTTTTGGGGTTGAACTGTGCAAAAGTAGTCGAGGCATGTGCCATGTATTCACGTGGTGTTAATATTCATGGTTTTTTTTTTTTTTTCATGGTGACTTAGGAGGGAGCGTGATCACTTTAAAAGGCAAAGAATTGGTTCTATAATATATTATTTACTAATTTTGACATTCCAAATAAATTGATATAACAAGTTTAATTCATAATACAAAACATCTAATTTAACTTTAGTAAATCACACTCTTAATGAATTTAGATGACATTTTTAAAAATATTTTAACATGTTCTAAGTATTTTTATCTAAATATATTCATAAAAAGAACTTTTGAATATCCTTTTAAATAATTTTATGATTATGAAAAGTGCTTTCAGTTTTTTATTTAAACAATAAAATTTTGAAAATTACTTTTAAATAATCTATTCCAACATAAAACAATTTCATTTTATTAATAGAAGTAGAAAATGCTTCAAAAATGTTTTTTAAAAAGGGAACTCATCCAAACTAATATTTATTGTATAAAATAATTATTTTAAACAGAAATGCGCCAAGTCAATGTATGTCCACCTTGGGAATGGATCTTTTCAATTGTAAATGATCTTATTATGTACGAATTTATGCCATTAATTAGATTTCTTTGCGGGATCTAAGTTAAGGCCCACTTTCTCAATCAATGACATAAATTCACATATGATATTATTATGTGGAATTCATAAAGGAGAGGATGCACTCGCGATGAACGCTAGAAAAAACTTAAAACTTGGCCTGAAAATATCATCACCGTATAAAAATTAAAATGATAAGAAACTAATCTTAGGTCACACGTTTCTCTGTTTAGTCGGATCATTATTGATGCTAGACAGCCCCCTGTATATGATACCCACATCGCCTCTGTTTACCCTATAGTTTTTTTTTTTTTTGTATAGGTTTGCCCAAGGTTGATATAACATCTTTCTGTATTATATGCAACTACCTTACAAAATATCTATTGAATTTGGATAACTATAGATATTAAAAAAATAATAAATAATATAATAATAGAATATTTTTGTATAAAATAATAGTGTGTTAATATACTTTAATGGTCATTAACTGTGGAGCACATTAAATAATTGAAAATGAAAGATCATATTAATGGTTATTACTTACTTAATGGTACTATTAAAACAAAAAAAAAAACTTAATTGAAAGATGAAATTGACAGATATTTAAAGGATGACTTTATTTAAAAGTGAACAAATATTCTAAAAGAGATGAAGTAATTTTTAACAAATACTATAAGATAACACGTCTTTTTGCTTAATAGCTAGAAATTTGAGAAAATTATGGCCGCTTGTTTTCAACGATCAACCAACATTTTATTAAAATAAAATGCATATCGTACTTAAAAGGGTAAAAATTTTCATCACAAAAGAAAAGCGTGAAAATTTTGATTTTTCAGTATCTTACATTGTTATCATAACGGCAACTAAATTCAAGTATTTTGAACACTTAAATATGGCTATATGTACCGCACATAAAAAAAAGAAAAAGGGCTATTTGTACCGGGAACAAAATTTTCATTCAATGCACCGAATTAACAACCTCGTATGCTGTATATCTTTTTGCTTTTCTCAGACAATATCTTAGACCTTCACATTACTTTTATAGATGAATTTTCATTTATGTTTGTTTGGAAGGATAAGAAGAAATCATAGAAAATTCTCTTAAATAAGGTTCAAATATGTTTTTGGTTCCTAAAAAGTAAGTGAATTTACATTTTTGGTCTTAAAAAAATCAGTTTTTATTTAAACATTTTAAAAATTGTCTAATTGAAGTCCTCGTCATTGGACTATTTGAGTTAAATGATGAATTGCTGGTTAATGGAGAGTGAGATAATTTAATTCTACATGACAGATAGCAATTATATATGATAGGGACTAAAACACACACAAAAAAAAAGTTTGGACAAAAAATCAAACAACATTTTTCAGCAATCGAAATTAAATTTTAGTTTCTTTTTTACCAAAATTATATTTAAATCTATTAAATAAAGAAGGCCACAAAATTTGAAGGTCGTATGGTGTTCATAAATTCATTAGCTTTTAAGTAAATGTAATCATAACTATAGGAGATATTTATTAGAATCATGATTGCGTTTGCAATTTATGGGAGGGGATAATATGGGTGCTGAAATGATGATTTTGTTTAGCAGGTAAAGTAAGATACACTATACACTGAAAACTTAGCCACATTTTCCTTTAACTGTGGCTATATTTATGGACGTTAGTGACAATTTTTAAATATTTAGCGACACTTACTAGTGTGGCAAAATGTTTGATGTGTTTTGTGTATGGTATATTATACTTACTTGACATAGCTAGGAACTCATTTGGATGTGTCTTCTTATATATATATATATATATAAGATTTTTTTTTTGTTTTATAGTATGTTTGAGTATCTTTTTTTAGAGTAAAAATAAATTACTGAAAAAAAAAAAAATGATCTTATTTGAGAAACTAGAATTTTCATCTTTTGAAAAAAAAAAAGTGTTAATATTATATCCGAGTAT
Source organism: Dalbergia cultrata (assembly GCA_031216105.1). Classification (NCBI taxonomy): domain Eukaryota; kingdom Viridiplantae; phylum Streptophyta; class Magnoliopsida; order Fabales; family Fabaceae; genus Dalbergia; species Dalbergia cultrata. Next base: position 53,291,113 of record CM062347.1, read on the forward strand.
AGGCAAGTTCTAGATGAATTCTGCAATACACCTTAGTAAGTATGAAGTGTGACACACCTTGTATCTCAACCATTCATTTTCAAATTAACGGATTAGATTGTGTGTGAAACACATATGCTCCCTTTAATGATGATACACACTATAAGCCACTATTCTCCTTTACTTTCATTGTTAGCTACTGTTACTCACTTCCATGGCTCCCTACTTTGACCGAGCTCTTGGACAAGCTCTGGCCGAGCTTTACTCTCTCTCAAACGAGCTCTGGCCGAGCTCTACTCTCTCTTGGATGAGCTCTGGCTGAGCTCCATGCTTTGGGTCGAGCTCCCCACTTTGATCGAATTCTTGGATTAGCTCTGGTTGAGCTCCATCCTTTGGGCCAAGCTCCCTACTTTGATGAGCTCCTCCTATTGGGAAGTATTCTTGTGGCAAAGGGAAGGGGCAGGGTGGTGGCTAAATTACAGTGGAGGGGGCGAGAAAAAGAAGTTTGTGACTGGTGGTGCATGGGTGGGCTTGATAAGAGAGATCATAGAGTGTTACAGGTGTGTGACGCTCCCTACAAAGTAGGGAGCATTGCAACCTTAGCCCAAGTTCTATTGTACTCCTGAAAATATATGGTGTACTACACACCTTGTAGATTTGTGATTGAGATTACATTATACTGTCAACATACCAATTGTTGCTGGCAAATTCTAATGTACACTGGATAAATATGGTGTGTGATACACCAACTATTAGCAACATTTCAAAAATATGGGTAAAAGAGTTTAAAATTGTTGCTATCAGCACATGTGAGGTATAGTACTAGACCCCGACTTTTTCGCCTCCCTTCCTCCATGTGCTCCTCAGCCCTCGCCCTCTCCTCCGGCGCCCTCGCCCTTCATCCACCTGTCGTTCTGCCACACCACCCACCCTATCCTTCCTTGTCGCGCCACCACCAACCTTCGGTATCACTGTCGCCTCGATTGCAACCGCACCGTTCTAAGTGACTTCAAGGGCTTCACATCTGTCTGTAACATGTACGCGACAAGGTCGATAACCACCGCAAACCACCCCATCTCCACTGCCTAAAAAGTCACGGCCATCGCCTCCACCATCGCGAACCACCACGCTCTTTGCTCAACTGCTGCTTCAATCTTCATCAACTCACCACACAGACGCCGCCACGCTACTGCCATCACGCCTCATCAATCACCACAAGCTCGACGTTCCGCGTCAGCTGCTGCGCCCCATTGAAGTACTACATATCCATTGTAGATCAGTCGCTGTCCCAAGCACCACTGCACGTGGAGGTTGATAGTTGATCAAGGGAAGGATCATGGCGGACAAGCACTTTGTTAAGATGGTCTATCGCACACCATTCTTGTTAAGGTGTATGTTAGAATTGACCTTACATTCAAATATAAATCAACTTTTATTTTTTAAAATAATCTTAATTAAAAAAATCTTTTATGGAGAACACATCTAAACGAAGTCTAAGTCTTGGCCATAACGGTGTACCACTGTATGCTGGGCCTTTCGAGCATGATCAATCATGCTTCTAAAATCCGGAAGTTACAAAATACACTCAACACAGCTAACACACACGAATTAATTACGGACACGTACAGGTTTGTTATTGGCTTCTGTTTTTCCTTTTTTTCTCCTTTTTTGACTGGTGCACATTATCAATTTTCAAGGTCCCACTAGTGTGAAAATTTGGAACTAACTTTAAAATGACACGACCCATTGATCGGAGACTAATTATATTGAATAATTCAGAGTATGTAGCGACATGAGAGTGCTTCCTCTCATTTCATTTTTCAAGTCATATAGTTGCCAACTTACCATTGGAAAAGTGCATAAACAATATCATGGTAAGATTTTCTTTTTCTTTTTCAATTTCAATAGTATTAATGGAGTTATAACTCTATCTAGGTTGTGGTTTATTGCATATTATTTCGTAAATGATCTCAAATTCAAATAAAAGAAGTGGGTTATCAAGAATACAGAGAGATATGTATTAAGCTGTTGATAGACAACATAAAATTTTGTCAAATATTATGACATGATAATATTATACTAGATCAGTTCTTGGAAGCAACGCAGCGTATATATAGTTCAAGTGCAATTTCAAATGATGATTATTATACTAAGACACGAAAACATTGTCAAATTTCAATTCATATATTGATTGACCGTACTGGATTTTGTTATTAGCGATACTTTTTTTTTTAATCTTTGAAAATTGTCTAAAGGTGATTTCTTTTATTATTATTTTTAGTTGATATAGTTTTTTGATAATTACAAAAAGTAATAGTGTGAATGACCACGTGGTTAAGAGAAAAGTTTACACTAGTCATATCTTCTTGACAAGATTTAGAAGCAAACTTCGCACTGAAACTCTAATGTAGAGTTTTGGGGGGATGTTCGAGAGAAAGGGTTGCTATCTATCATGAAAAGATAGAATTAATTATTACAACCGCTTTAGAGTAACCAAGCCTGAACACATAGTTAATATTAGGGATTTAGTTTTGATGTACCAAATTATAGTGCGTCTCAACTACTCATCCAAGCCCTTTCTTCGTTCCCCTTTAGTAATTTGAAAAAAGGGGTTTAAACTATATACGGCATTAGGACCGTGGGTGATTGAATATTGGGGCAGAGCATAGTATTAAAAATAGGACCGAATTGACCAGTTCATACCAAAGGGTCAAACCCAGTTAAAATTGGGGTGAACCGATGGTTGAACCGGGCCGACCAACTTGCTGAATAGCCACACAAAAACATATAATGCCTGGGAATGAGGGTGATGAGTGATTGTCCGTGCAAAAGAAAGCATGGACAAAGAGTGACTTCTCACAAGGCCTTCTAAGCGGAGGGGTATATGAATAAACCACGCGCTTGACTTGGAGCAATTTTGGGATTGATGACCTCGCGGGAAGTTTTCCCAGTAAGCATGTGAGTAAGGACAAAGCATGCTGAAAAACCTGTGTTGATCTATGGGAACAGTCGTCAATTCATAAAGTAACATGGCGAACCTTATCCCAATTAGTAAGGTGTGCACACTTGTCGCCTGTGCTAGCAATTATATATATATATCATATATCTATTATATTATTGTCTATGAATAAATATGAATAAATGCAAACTTCTTCCCTCGGGATCAAACTCAGTGTCAAGGGGGCAGTACACGCAACCACTAGACCAACTGACTTGTTATCGTCTATACTTCCAATAATTATATATATTACATACTTAATATATATATATATAACCAGTGGTCTATTAATCCAATGGTATAATTGATTCGATGACTGGTTCAAGTATTAAAATTATGGGGCGGACTCTGCTGGGACAAGTTACAGGAATAAAAGCTCAGGCATGACAGACATGTCATGGATGACAGAAGCTCCATTTGGTCAACGAAACTCCATTATTAATAATTTCACAAGTCATGTCTCCTTCCACTCTCCGTCAGTTTCCCATTTTCATGGTTTTTCCGCCAATTTTTTGTTTCCTTTCTTCTTCACAGCATGGCTTTGCATTTATTATTATTCTTTTTTAAAATCTGATTCTCGATTCTCTTGAATTGAATTGATTTTAAAATGGGCGACAATTACCCAACTCATACGTTACGGAAGGGTATGAAACATGAGTTATATATTTATTTAGCAATCTTAACAGATTCTAGACTTAAATATGATCTGTTCTCTTAAAAATGAATTTTGATTTTGATTCAAAAGAAATGATTTATTTAATTTTGGTTTAAACATTTCTTAAATTATTTTATTTTAGTTCTTCGAATGACAGTGTCTATATTTAATATTGAATTGACCAATGAAAAATCATATTATTCAATCCTATTTGGGAATCATATGTGACAAATATTAAAATTAAGTATTAAACAAGAATTGGATCAAAGCCAAATAAAAAATTTTAAGTACTAAAGCTAACATTCACTTAATTTTTAAGAACAAAAATATGTAAGGCTTAATTTAATACTTTTATCAAATTATGATTTTTCGCATGTCTAATTTATTACGATGGAAATTTCATGTGAATGAATCATACTCACGCAAAATATGAACCTTTAATAATTGACAGAAGTCATCTCAGTAGAGTCTTCTTAATTTGTTTTCTATAGTAATATTTTTTTTACAAATTGTCATTGTAGGCGTCAAAAACTAACGAAGTGGGCACTTCTTATTTGTGCTAGCAGAGTATACAACTTAGCTGTCTGTTCTATTAATTGGTATAAACATAAATTGTTAGACATGATATAATACATTAAGCGAAAGAATAAGTTCAATCGGGAAAAGGATGTTTATGCATCTATGACATCACCGTTGCTGGTTAAACAGCTGAAGTCGAAGAAATCCATCGTAGTTGAGGGTTGATTTAACGTGATTACATTTGTTTTTCTTTTTACCCAGGAGCGCGCTTATATAGACTTGATTAATTGACTAAAAACATGCGTTTTTCTTTTTTGGTTTATATAGACTTGATTAATTGACTAAAAACGTGATTAGTTGAGTGTGTAACTAGTGAATTGCATATTTTGTTTCTGGTATATAAAGAATTGCATAGTTGAATTAATTAAAGAGGGGTGAAGTTGCTTGAATAATTATAAGGCTCAACCCCTTGAAATCCAGCAATTTAATTAAATTAAAACATCTTGACATTGAAGGAATTTGGTAGATTAGTATCTTCAATAATATGAAGATTCAACGTCTTAAAAGTTTAGTTTTAATGTAATAGTATTAGTCAATAAAATCTTTAAAATTAGGCAACAAAATATAATAGATAGTTATAATAATGGACATCCAATCATGGGATCGAGATAAGGTGGTAATGCTCTTTTATTCCTTAACTGATATCAAGAATTCGATTCTTGCTTTAGAAATATAATAGCTTTAAAATTCATGTCATGCATTTATCCTCCTAAATGAATTTATAGTACGCAAAGGGATTTGTTATTGCTTGTGAGAATCCAAAAATAATGATGGACATCAAGAGCAAACTCTATCTTAAATGTCAATATCCAAAATATTCGCTTAATTTATAGAAAATCCCTTACCTTTTACTAATTGAGCTAAGTTTAGGTGTTATGTTACAGATAGTGAATATATAAATGCTAAATTCATTTTTACTAAAAGTGGATGAGATTTAAAAAAACTAGCACTGTATCATTTGTGACTTTTCTTAAATTTTATATGGAACAATATCTTTACAATTTTATTTAGGAATCCACATCTACACATGTCTTTGTAATTAATATACAAAAAAAATATAGTAATTAATAGAGGTCGGATTGCTAAAGATAATAATTAATGGATGCGTTTGTTTGAGTTGCTTCTAGTACAAAAAGGAGCACTTTATTTCTTCTTCTTTTTTTTTTTGAAAAATACTACATTGAACATTTTTAATATTATTTTTTTTGTGTTTTTCTAAGAAAAATAAATGTGAAAATTAATTACTTTTCTATTAATTGTTTTTAGGCGGTTAGAGAACTATTTTTCTTATTAGCAAGAACAACAGAATAGAAAGAATTTTGTTTGATTGTTTCTTGAGTTTAAGAATCACTATCGACAATTAGCCACATTAAAAAAATGTGGATAAACGTATTAAAAAAGAGTAGCTAATTGCACATTCGGGCCCGGGGGGGGGGGGGTTTAGTGTTGCATCCACATCCTTTCATCCCTGTCACTTTTCCTTTGCTGCCCTCTACCTCTCATGGTCCTCATCCTCTACTATTACAATGCTTCCAATGCTTCTTCATAATGGCCGTTGACATGGAACAACGGTGGCAACAGAGCATGATTGGTTGTGACAAAGCATGCATAGTGGCGGCGAACAAGTTTAGCGATGACCAAGCAAGCATGGCAGTGACGGAGGTTGTATTTGTGGTTGTGGTAGTGACCGACAACATAGGAGCATGGCTGGTCGAACAGAAAGTAGATTGGTGAAGGCCAAACATAGAGGTGGCAAACAAGGCAGGGCAGGTTTACCCGTTTTGGTAATTTGGGTTGAAAGCTATGAAGTACAGAATATCATTTAGGTGTTGTTTCTATGTGTTGGCTACGTGCCAATGTTGAATTTGGCATGACACATCTACGACATATGTTTGTATTTATTTAATTTAAAATTTACTTCTTTCTTATTTTAACATAGAAATACACAATATAAATAAGGTTCTAACAAGAAAATAATACATAACTTTTTGAGTTTACAAGAAAATAAAATATAAACAACGCTTATATACATGATATTTTGAATAATATATCACTTTCTTTAAATTTTTTAGTTAAATATATGTTGTGTCCGCCTTCTATAATTTTTCAATTTTTGTGTCTTCTTTGAGTCTGTGTTGTGTCCCGTGTCCATGCTTCATAGGTTGAAAGTGTCAGCCCGCCTTGACAAAAAATGGGGGGTTGGTGGGCCGACCTGTTTTTTAGTTAGTTTTCTAGTTATTTTTGCCAACCTGCCCTAACCTGTTATGGGTTGACCATAGAGTAGGGTGAGGGGCAAGTTGACGAGCTAACCCCGCCAGTTCAACCCATTTTGCCACTCTAATCGAACACGAACAACAATGAGGTGATGAATGGTGGCGCAATAACACCTAGGCAAATGGGACTTGCAATGGTCAGTCGAGCAATGTATGAGTTGGTTGTTGGAGGCTGATGCTACCTATATTAAGGCAAAAACTGTCCTTGGTGACAGAGGATGATGACCGGAGGTTTCTCATGATGTCAGCTTGAAAGGAGCATATTGGCAAAGAGGATAGGTAAGGTTCAATTGGAGCCAAACATCAATCCATTCAGCATGGAAAACATCGCGACAGAAAGGAAGCAGGCGAAGGACATCATGCTACTCAAACTTTAAAGCATAGTTATCAGACTCGACCCGGTCTTTGACTCGGTTAAGGCACTGGGTCACTGGGTCATTGGTTCAACCAGTGAGTTACTGGTTGAACAGGTTGAACTGGGTTTTATTAAATAAAAATATAAAATGAGCTAAGTGTACTATATATATAACATTTGCAACATAATATATCAAAAGCAACACTAGCCTGGTGGTGGCAGCACTCCTTCCCTTCTTGCAGGTGCCAAGTTCGACTCCTTGGAAGCATTTTTGGGCAATTACTCCACATGGAGGGTGCACTTCTAGCAAGGAGTGTATGTACGTGGCTCATGGGTGCACCTCAAGAGAGAAGCATGGGCTTGGACGTGAAGCTGGTCTGACTCCTTGGTGGCTCGCCCGGTTCTGACCGGTCGGTTCGGTGGTGGCTCGGCCAGTTCAGGCGAGTTTGACAGGGTTTGACCAAGTCAACTGTTTAACCGGTCCATTGAGAGAACCGGACCGGTCCAGTGACCGGTTCACCGGTTTCTGGTTCGACCCCGCCAATCCGGTCCGAGTTTAATTACTATGCTTTAAAGGGAAAACAGCATAGTTGTTGTTGTCTACGACTGAGGAGCAACAACGTGTGACAAAGGAGGATGCAAATAGTGGGAGGGGGTCCATGGTGGAAAGGATGCAAATAGTGGGAGGGGGTCCACGGTGGAAAGCGCGATGATTTATGATGGTATTTGATTCTTGGAGGAGGACATCCACCGCTTCATATGGTGGTTGGAGGGTTTAGGGATGAAAGATCACCATACACGGGCATTTCACTCAAATGGTATACCACAAACCATATTTACTCGGGAGTATAATAGAATTCACCCTTATTAATATATTGTGATTTTATCCTCAAAGTATTTTAAAAATATGATTTTTTTTTTTTGCATTCTTATTCTCGCTTACTCTTTTTATATACTAATTATAATTTTATAAGAAAAACCATACTTCTATACTTAGGTGCATTATGTGGTGCATTGTGTTATGTTGAGTGCCCCATACACCAGATAATTTAATTAATGGTCATAATATAAAGGTTTATTGATGTGCCAAAAGCATCTAGTGCAATTTAAATTTTCCTCATTCTCAACTAATCCATTTCTAGCTCACGCCTTTCGTCTCTCACCAACTATCCACCTCACTGCCAATGCCACCTGCCACCTTACTTGAAATGTGCACCAACGACTAATTCCTCTGCCAAAATGAAACCCACACTAACACTATCCATCACCTCTTCTTATATTGTAGGCTCAATACACCATTTAAGTGAACTGTTGGTGCATGGTAATCTTTCACCCCCTAAATCCTCCAATGACAACCTCCAACCACCATGAGAAGCGACGAATCTTCTCCTTCGAGAGTTGAATATCACCAAAAATCACCGTACCTTTTGTCGTTGACTCCCTCTCGCTGTTCACATTCTCTTTTGTCACATGTAGTTCTTCCTTAGCAATCGATGGTGGCGGCAACTACACCATTTTCCTTTCGAAGTTCAAGCAGCAACCCCCTTCGCCTGCTCTCTTTTTTCACTGGAATAAAGCACCCAACCCTCCAACCACTGCAAGAAGCTTGTATCCCCCTAACCCCCTTGAACTTACCAAACTCGGCCTCTTTAGCATGTTCTCCGATTATGCCACCTACCCCCTCCTCTTTTCCAGCACGTATGGTGTGAGCAGTGGCAGAATCATCCATCTGATCTAATCATCTGCAACTTCAACATAGTAGTTTGATTCGCCTTCGTCAATGCCACTTCCATGTTGTTGTGGGTCACATGGTCTTTGTTCGCCATTATGCTCCTTTGCTCGCTCATATATACGTTGGCGCAAAAGCAGGATGTAAGCTCTCATATCGATGCTAAGCTTTGCGCCACTGTCGCCGTCGAGGGATGGAGACAACTCAAAAAGATTGTATGCATGAGGTGTGTTGTTGGCACCAAGGTCAACAGTGAAGTTTGGGTTGCAATAGCATGCAAAAATGTCAGTAGTAGTAGCAAGGAAAAATGGCAGTAGTAGAAATGTTGGTCAATGGTAGGGGAGGCGCCGGTGAGGTTGTTGTTGGAAATGTCGAAGGTTTGGATGGATAGTGTAGTTATTGCCGGAGATAGAGCGGTGGTTTTGTTGCTCTTGAAGAAAAGGGCAAGATTTATAAGGGGGATGAAAGGATGCAGGTGTAGTGCTACACCCCAAGGTTCAATTAGCCGCATTTTTTAAGTGTAGCTAATTATCATTATACCACACACCATGCATATTCGGTGTGCATAGGAATTCACCCACCTTTATATCATGGCAATTAGATTATTTAGTGTATAGTGTACTATGGTTAAAATAGTGCATCAAAGAATGTGTCATTTATTTGTCACATCCAAAGCGTTCCGTTCAAGGTTATCAAACTCACAAGTTTACGCAGACTCATGAAGTCGAGATAAACTCAAATCATAAACTTGTAAGAGTTTACTCATTTTAAAAACAATCTTTAAAAATATTTATAAAAATCATCTAACCATAATAAAATAAATTTATGATAAAACAAGGATATATAAAAAATTCAATCTCAACATTATAATGAAGAAAATACAAGTCATAAAATATAAAATACAATTAAAATTATAAGAAATATAATAGATCAGAACTTTAGGGTATAAAAAATCAAAATAACTTAAGCTAATACATCATAACTTCAATTTGAAAGGTCTAGTCATTGCGCTTATTGTAAAATTTCTTGCTTTATTGCTTGAGAGATTAGATTCTAAGTATAAGAGTAAACTCGCAAGTTTACTTGAGTTTATGTGAGTTTACCTGAGTTTACTCGGGCTCAAGTTTTCAAGCAAGTTAACTCGAGTTAAAGTACATGGCCTTTATACGTTATAACTGTATCATAAGTTTTATGTTTACCTTTTTTTTTGTATATTTTGAATTAGTAAATTAACTATTGTTATGTTAGTATTATTTTATTTTTCTTTTGTTAAATTTAATATAGAAATAGAAATAATTAATATATGAAAAATAAATTATAATTTGTATTTAAAGATGACCATAACTAGAGAATAAAAATATTTAAATGATTCTGGTGTTTAATTCTCAACTAACTCATTAATAAAACATTAGATTTTACATTATTGTATTTTTAATATTTAAATTATTAACAAAATGAATATAAATTTAATACATGCAAGTGTTAAATTTTTTTATATAAATATTTAATCATTTATTATCATATTAGTAACTTAAAAAAGTTTGCCTAAAACCATTCACTATTTTAGAACTGTGTTTGTGAGTTCGACATTTATAGAGAACAAAGGAGAATGAAGAGATTTGTAGAACAAACTCTTAAAATTTTATTTTACAAATCATTTATCTTCTTTTCATTATTCTTCAAAATCAAACTCACATGCATACAGTAAAAGTCATAAAATGTCATTTTCAATAGACAATATATTAAAATTATTCTCTAACAGAATATATTGCAATTTTTTTTTTTTTGGTTCTATGTTGAATAAAGAGTTAGTAATAATCATTTAAAAAGATCAACATTTAACCATAATATAAAAAATTTCTTCCATATGATAATGGATAAAATAAATAAAGACTGAGAACCCATCATAATAAAATGTTTATCTGCCCAACCCAAAATGCCAAAAATTGGAATCTCTAGCATTTTTCAATTATTTCCTTTCAAAATAGATTAAATTTTATGCACTAATCAGTCAATAGAATTTTACTAGAATGACAAATTGCAATGAATAATTGTAATACAGAATAATTATTTTCTATAATTTATTATTTTAGTAAAATTATATCAATCAACAAAGTAATGTTATTTTATATCATCAACATATATAGATTAAATTATTTATAAAAAGTAAAAAAAATAATTATTATTTATACTCATTATATATAAGAAATTGTGTCAATTTATAATTCATTCATTATTAAATGAATTATAGACCTTACTTAAATAGAATTTACACTTCATCTAAATACCAATATGCTGTGATTTAGCACAATGTCCGTACACAATGGATACTACTAGCATAGCTCCAAAGCAATAGCTGCAGACGTTAACTTCCCCCGTACCACTATTTTTTTTATTTGTTAAAAAATATAATATTGCAATTGGTCCTTTTCCTTGTTCAGATTTCTTATACATAAAGCATTTATCATTCAATTCCAAATATAATATTCACCCATGCTGGCTGCTGCTCATACTTCACCACTACTATATAATATAAATATTGCTCTCTCTTCTCAGAAAAAACTCCTCAGTCCCCACTTTCCCCACAAACCATCATCACCACATTCATCAGCATCTTTTTTTCATCAAACTCCTCTTCCTCTTTTTCTCATCAACACAATCATCATCTTCTTCTTCTCATTCTTCTTTGACAAACCATAATAACCATGTCTTCAATGATAAGTGCACAAGGTGTTGTCTTTGCAACGGCCATGGCTGTCTCCGGCACAGTAATCCTTCTTGCTCTTCGTCTTCAGAAGCCTCTATCAACAACCCAATTCCCCGTTCATGAAATCCCTCCTTCTTCTCGGCCTCCAATTCTGCGATCTTGCATATCCTCTGGTGGGTACTCTGTTTATTTCCCCTGTTTTCACCTGTTTTTCCCCTGTTTCTGAATGCACACACATTCACAAAACATGTTCCAGTGTTTTCAAGATTTGGTCTTTTCTCCGTTTCTTGAGCTGACATAATTGAGGGTCTTTGAGCAGCTGGGAAGAAGAGGGAGAAGAAGAAGAAGAAAAGGGTGCACTTTGCTGAGGATGTCATGGACTCGTGTGGAAATGGAGAAGAGTTCAGGAGGCAGCACAGTGTAAGTAGGAATTCTTCATTGCGGTCAAACTCAGAATCAAAGGTCCAAAAGGGTTGTGGTAATGGGGGAACAGAGATCAGAGGAGGAATGCCAGCTAACAGGGTAGCCTTGTATAATGGAATTCTTAGGGATCGTGTGGCCCAACGATTGGCCTACTCTTGTTGATTTGGTTTTCTTGTGAATATTCTGTGGTTATGCCTCGCTCCCCTTTTCCTTTTTTCCTTTTGTGTTTTTTTTTTTTACTTTTTTTTTTCAAACAAAAATTACGAAAAATTTGGAAGTAGTAGAAGGCTAGAAGCAGAGGCATGGGCCACCGCAAGGGAGGGGTGATAGTCGCAGCAGTAGTAACTCTTTGCAATGTAGTGACTGGATTTGATGCAGGGTGGGTTGCCTAGTGAGTTGTGAAGAGGATTTTGTTTGTTGATATTTTTGGGATAATTTTCTCCATCTCTCTCCCTTCATAAGTCATAACCCATAAAGCATCTCTTGCCTTTGCTTTCCTTTTAGACTTCTACCCTTCTCTTCTGTACTGAAAATATGTAGTGTGATTTGTGACATGTGAATAGAAATATTATAATTCATGTGAATGAAAAAGCCGGAGTTGGTTAATCTTCTTTCCCCTTCTACTCCCCGACCCCCTCCCTTTTCTCTTCCTCTTCCTTTCCCTCTCTCTTTGTCTAAGGTTAATTTTGTCTTTCTCATAGGCATCTTAATGAAGACGCTATGCAATAATTAGAGCTTAAATAAGCATAAACTTTAATTATCTAAATGTTATATACTATATTAAATAAGAATAGATTACTCGGTTTAATTAAGTTTTAAACACAATGAGTAAGAATACGTCACCTGACTAATAAAAATGATATATTGAGTCGATATTTATATAATTAAAATTTATATTTATTTAAATTGTGATTATCATGACTATGGGATTGAGGTCATGTGCTTCAAATATCAAGATTTGATTCTCATACGGTGAATGAAGCATTTAAAATCCGTGGTTAGTATTTATTGCTTAAATGAGTCTGCAGTATGTGAAGGATTAACCATTACGTTCAGTGGTAGATATCTTGGAAAACAAAAAAAAAAAGAAGTGATTATCACCATTGAATTGAAGTGTAAAACCATAACATGTTATTAGAGGTGTATTAGCAAGAAATTTGGAGTTCGATCCGGTTCATGAGAATGACCTATATCAATTTAGGTATCTAAATATCTCGGTACCAATAATGTTACGGTTTCACACGAGGCACATGAACAGACTCTACTTTGGGTTTTAACTTTGTTGCAGTCAAGGTAAATAAAGAACCATATCAATTGGGTTAGATTTTGATGATGTCCAAATTCGCATTTTTTCATGTGTATATCTCTGCTGCGCGTGGGCCAATTCGCATCATGTGTGTGCTTTGCCTTCCACAAGTTATGGACGCCTTAATAAGGTACAGACGTGAGTGCCGTAATTGTAACATGGACAACTGAACATAGTCATGTGCAAAGGGTTCCCTTTCTCAACAAGCAAGCTGTACCTAAACCAACCCAATAGTTAAAGAATTGACCTTGACCTAACCTCATAAACCTTACTCAAACTCATATTTATCCATACTACTTAACATAAAACAAAGCTAACCAATATTTCTCCTAATGAAAATCGATTGTGTACCAAACTAGCAATTTGCAAACAAGGACACAGAAAAAACTTCAATGAGACATGAATTTGGCCAATTTAATTTCTTTGTTCTTTGCATTGCAATAGTTTGAACGCACACACTTACGTGCCCCACAATTCCATTGACTAATAGTATTTTCAGTTAAGTATGAGATTTAACATAGTTAATAGCTAACCCATTTCCTTAAACATATACTCGATATTTCTATTTCTAACCGCATATGTGAAGAGAGCCTCTTAACAAGAAACAATACCTATATCTGAGTTCTATGACTTTGAGAAAATTAATCACTATTTTTGCTAAATAATAAAAAAATATCTTGTTTTCCATTTGAAAACCTTAAATTATAAATTGGATAAAAATTCTATACAAAAGATTTTATTTAAATTATGATTGAGAGTTCTTAAACGAAAAAACTAAACATGTTCTAAGCAATTTGGAAAATCACATCACATTTTTAGCGTATTTGGCTTTTCGTTAAACTATGAGACCAAACATTTGTTAGTTTCATTATCTCCAAAACCATGTTAAGGAAGACACTTGGCAATTGGGTGCTGGAGACAAGGAAAAGCAGCAAAGGCCTCGAGAGCTCAGCACGGGCAACAAAACATTTGTTGGGGCCAATTGGGGGTGCATTCATTGTTGAACAGAATCTTTATATCAGCTTATTTGTCCCATTCCTCCTCAACCCTGCTTGCATATATTTGAAAAGCAATTTTGGGAGTTGCAGCGTGTGGGGCTCTTACACTATATTGTGCGTCCCATATTTTCTCACCCATTTTGTATCGTACCCCTTCCAAGTTTGTTTTAGCATTAAATTATTCAGTGTTGCTGGCGTGAAAGTAGTTGCATCTTCCAAAATGCCAAAGGGGGTCGGTTATGTGCCCAACCAACACATCTTGAGTGTTTGACCAATCATCCCCACCAATGAAAAACAAAGGGACTTGGAATGGTACAGCGCCGTGTCTACATCCCCTCTTCACTTCAACATACTTTGGCTATCATTGGACAAACCCATGTGACTTTTTCTCACCGCGCTGGTTAATCATATATTTGAGATGGGAATGCTGCAAAATCGAAATCATCATATCATATCTAGTTTAGTTTTCTTTGTGGATGATCCTACACGAAGGGAACCATATTGAAGTTAGCTCCAGCAATGGAATGGATTGCTGCTGAAAGAAGTGACAAATGGGTAGCATATTTGTTAGAAGTTGTGATTGATACAGGTTCGCCAATTGCCAGTTGAGTGGTCCGTTTCTATTGACTTCAAAGTTGTGTTTTGACTAGTTCAATCATCAATCCTAAATTTGGGACCAAATAAATGTTTAGTAGAGACAAAATGTCGCACATTTTGCAAAATAATAAAATAAAATAAAATAAAATATGTGTAATAAAATTTTAAAGTAGCCTAGGATTGACCAGGTCTAAATTAAATTTAGATAAATTGGTTTTGGTTCAAATTACTTAAAAAATATTAAAAAAATCAAACCAAACCAATCTGAGCAAGATCAAATTAATTTGATTTGTGTCGTCAAATTAAAATAATAAATTTTATCTTTATTATCTTTAACAAAAGCAATAATAATATAATTCCTAGTCATATGATACTTAATAATTTTGTGAATAGGCTCATGATGACTTAGAAAAAGTAAACTAAAAAGTCAAAAGCAGCTTAATTACTAAAAGCTTAAGCATGAAGTAAAAATATAGTGGATTTGGTGATGGGATTAAGCTAAGTATTGAGTAGAACTGTCAAAATCACCCGGACCAATCCATTTTTCAGCCTGTTTGCATCATGGGTTGAGCTATGGCCCTTTTTTTTTGTATCTTTCATTTATTTTACTTTATAGTTTATGTAAAAAGTTAATGAATAAAAATATTTTTTTCGTTGCAATGACTAAAAATGTAAACTATTAGTAAATAATAAGTAGAAATATCATTCTTGTTTATGTGAGAATAAGAAACGAAATTTGATTGTTTTTTATAATTAAATTTTGACAATTTAATTTGGTGTAAAAATGAAGTGAATTAATTTTTTGTTGGTCAATATTGTTTTTAGTGTATACTTTTTTAAGTAAAAAAAATCGGTTGAACAACTCAAATTCAAGTAGCAAGCTCATATATCCAGTTGATTATTTAATAATTTAAAATTCCGGTTAACAGTAAATGATTTTATTTAGTTTGGACTTGAAATGAATCAATTATTTTAACCAATTCAAATCAATTTCATTAGTTTTATTTAGATTTTCATACTTATTGGATTAATCCGATTCAATTAACACCGCATAGCAACAAAAAGGACAGTAGGGCAATCATTCAGTCTGAACACCTGGTAACAAAACCATGTGATTCGTGAATATTTAATCATTTTAAAACTGAAGCTGGCTATTCATAGCTCGGAAAAGCTTGCAGTGTTGCTTTAATATAATATTATTTCTGCTCTTGTCAGAGCGCTCGTCATTGGACAATGGTTATGTGAAAGACTGCAAAGGATATTCCTGAAATTATGGAAGTCTCTCTACTTATTTATATAGTATTTTTGGATTTTCTAAAACAGACAAGAGAAAAATAAATTGCCTTGTACTTCCAGAAAAAAAGTTATAAAAAAAAAGGAAAAAAGATGATGATAATTGGAACTGTGAAATCTATGCTGGAAAAGAACCGCAATCATTTGAGATAATGGATATAGATATGGATTGGCCAGGATACATTTTGTTCCCATTTTTTCCTCTCAAATTTTGCTGTAGTCGCCATATTTATGATAATCAAAGTTGCCGCCAATCAATACATGGCTATAGTTGAATTAACACTCTCACTGTGATCCCTTATCTGATGAGGCAAAGCATTTTAAGGCCACAAAAATGCGATAGATGGATGGGGTCTTGCTGACCAAATCAACAAGTAAATACCAAAATTTCAATATCATCATCGATAATGTATCACATGGATGTAGTTTTTTTTTTTTCTATGACACTGGAAACTAGGAATCATATTATTTTGGCCTTTTTGGGCTGCTATAAATTGACTGGTACACTCGAAACAAGAAATGCCTTCAGAATGAAGTTTCCTTTTTTTTTTAATATATATATACACACACAATACGTGTTAGCGCCCCAAATAATATAATACATTACTCAAATAGTTGGTGTTCATAGTGACCATTATTTTGCTTTTGAGACCTTCAAATGGTAGCAACATTCTTCATGGTTGGTGATGTGGGGTGGAGTTTTATGAGTGACCACTTATCAAAAGCTCAGTCGTCAAAAGTAAAGTTAATCTTGGTGGAACATTGGATTAAATAACTTTCCCTGTGACTTCATCAACTTTATGTATTTCTTTATCTAGAAAGCAAAAGGAAGCTTCTGGGAAACATAGCGGTTCTCTCCATGTGGACAATAAAAAAGATCCACTGTTTTTTTTTTTTGCCTAATTGTAGACTCTCAACCAAACATTTTATAACAACCAAAGCCCTCGCCAATAATGCTTGCGCATCTTGCCTCATTCTTATTCTTATCTATGATTAAGGTTGTATATTCTAGTAAACAACTTGATTTTCGCTTGACTAAGAACTGCTAATTTATTTGTTTTGTGTTAAAGTGACCTCAAATGGTATTTAAGGTTGTGTGAGGTGGGTGACTGATAGCGCCATTCCCCTACTATACAAGGAAAGAAGAAATTTTCTTTACCGTATGATTGGTAAACAAGGGCGGCATGAGATAAGGTTTTAAAATAATTTTGTTACATGTTTGTGCTTTAATGACAATATATGGTATCAGTTTATGTGTTATATATATATGTAAATTCATAGCTGACATCCATGACCAATGATACTGCGAATAAAAATATAGACACACCACCAATCATTGGAGGTTGACATTATTTTAATGGACATAATTCAGTATTGGTTAATGTTGTAATTCTAGAAGTTAACGGCTACCTGTTTTAAAATGACCCCAAAATCAGCCCAGTAAACAAAAGATCGATCCATATTAAAATAAGATGAGGTGACCGACACGCTTGTCATTTCGACTGAACAGTACTACCTACTTGGATTCCTTCACTAGGTTTAATAAATGGCCGTAAAGTTAAAATAGGGTGGGTGAAACCACATCCAAAAAAAGTTGGGTGGGTAAAAATGCATGAATTCAAGATCGATCATGGTGGAATTTGGATCCTCCTATCACAAGAATACTCTGATGGAGAGATAGAAACAAGTTTTTTCCTTTTTCCCTTCATAGAAACTTACCCTAATACGTTTACGAAGAGGTGCAGCAGTAAAAATCAAAATTCATTTTGTCAACTTAATAGATCCCTTTTCTGTTATTTGAAAATAGAAGAGAAACCAAATTGGTGACGAAGCCACAAGGTTTTTTCAAAGTTTCAAGTTAATGAACAAATGGAGAGTAATGATCAATTTTATGGAGAAATTCAGTTGTATAAGAGGAACTAAAAAATATTTTTTCTGTAATTTTTTTTTTCATTATATTATTGAGCACGTGAGGATTCACGTATATAATTTAAGGGAATTTCAGTTAAAGAGTGAGAACTTTTTGTCCCCACAATGTATTTGAACATATATATATATATATATATATATATATATATATACTCGAATACAAGTGTATGTATTTAATTATTAAATTATGGTCATTGTGTGAGTATAAATCCCTAAAGAATTGAACGTGTTCCCCATTTTAAAGACACTGAGATGGTATCAAAATACTTAAAAGATGGTTGAAATAAGTGATCCTTAAAATTTTTTTTGCACATTTAACGCACAAGTCAAAACGTTCAATAAAAGTCTTCTGTCATCTCAGGAAATTTTCTCTCAACTGAAGTGATAGGACTTATGAAACACAATGAATTAAGACAAATATGATTAATGATTTATAATGCTTGAACTAGAAATAATTCTATCATAGTTATGATGAGACTGTCCATGAAAACAAGTTTAATAAAGTCTTTTGAAATCTTAATAAAACTTGCATTTCATAATCAAAATTCTATTCAAAACAGAAATTGTAATGAGGATTATTTTGACAATCAATTTTACATGATCATTTTGTTAAATCTCAAGATTTCAATCCCTTAAAATATATGCTAAGAAATATGGCAGATGTGTAATATGAAGATGAAAAGATAGAGGAGTTGGACACAAGTATTTTATATTGGTTTAGTTCACTAACTAAAAATTTATATTTAGTCCCCACCCTCCAAGTGGCTATATCCACTACAATCACGTACAACTAGTACAACCAATGAGTATTCTTTACCAAGTCTCTCCAAACTCAAATCAAGTAGTCATTGTAATGAGCCTCTCTAAGTTCAAACCCAAGTAGGTTTTTAACAAGCCTCTTCAAGCTTATCCAAATAGCTTTTCTTTCACAAAACAAAGCCTCACAATAACTCTTTTGTTTTGTGAATCAAATCTATTGTTTTTCTCTCAAGAAGATAATATAATAATGATACAACAATGTATTCTCATAACTATACGCCGGCTTTTACAAACCGATAAAAGAGGAAAAATTGCTTCACCTAGGATTTCAAATTTGATAGGAGTATAGCTTTCTGTTTCTCTTTCATTCCTCTTGAACTGAATGCTGCTCCTAGGTTTGCTTTTATAGAAGGATGGGAATCTTTTAACCGTTTGATGTCTTGGAGGCAACACTTCTAATGAAGTCTTCCCTTTGTGATGAAAAAGGATGCTTTAACTTTTCTCCTTTTTGTCATTGTGTAGTCCAGGATATCACAACAAAGGAAATGTTGGTTGAGCACTTGAGAAGAGTTCCTTGATTTTTTGCTTTTGAACAAACAGTACATATGCATGGCTTGTTCACTCCAATAAGCAATACTTTGTGAACCTCAATCTTTGTCATTCTTGGCAAAAACTTTTCAGTGCTTGGCTTTTTTTTTTTTTTTTTTTTGCTTCTAGCATCAATATGCTAATGTGCCATCTCAATGCGTTGGTTTGCTCAAGAGGAAAACCATTAGTATGAGTCAATCAATTCAAAATAAAGCTGAAACACTTAATACACTTATTAGAAAGTTCATCATGAAATAATTAATTTAAGCACATTAAGATTAATACAATTATACAAAGTGTTTTATTATTATGCTAGGATACATAAACCAACACATTGCAAATTCTAATAGATAATACATACTCGAATACAAGTTTAGGTATCAAGTCACCATGGCATAACTATAATTTTTCAAAGAATTGAGCACTAAACTCTAGTTCACCTCGTCAAAATCTTCTCTCAAAGTTTAGAGGTAATAGTTTTTTATACCCACTTTATCAGTAACTCCTCCAAAATTTAAATATTAATCCTTAGCTTTATTTTACTCGATAATATTTTTTAGTTTTACTTTACTCAATAATATTTAATGAGCCCCGAGGCCTTGTACCGCAAAAGACGTACTGTAGAACCTTGTAACATTCCTTTGAGTCGTCATCATCCTATTCTTGAAAGGATATTAGATAGCCAAGACAAAAAAGAAAAGACAGACAATAGTATCTTCCCTCATGATATTAGATAGAACTTGCCTTTTAAAAATTCAACAATAATATTTGAACATGGTTATTTTATTTAGACATAAACTTTATTATTATCGGATGAAATAGATAAATGAAATGAGTGAAGACCACTATTTCATTTAATGGCAATACAATGGATGTACATCTACTATATTTTTGTTACAAATTTTTGTATTTTCGTGTCAACATGTGAATAAACACTAGTTCTACTCGAGTCTGGAGTACTTGTTTGTAATTGTTTAACTCTATTAAGACACACTGATGGAGCCAATTTTTCCCAGTGTACTTTTATAAGACAATGAGTGAGGGCCTGGGTTGAAAGCCTAGAGGAGAAAGTGGCCACAAGCGTAGCATATATAGAACCTGGACCACCTCAAATGAGTCTATATATGATTGAGGTGTTTCATTACTATAAGCAAATAGAACTGCAGCTGTGTGCAACGAATTATATTTCATTAAACATGTTGAATTTTGCTTGCAAACATGGTCCACACAATGAATGCAAAACCAATTATTGACGTAAGTGTTCCAATAGTTTTGTCACAGCTGTAATTCCAAAAGTTCAAAGTTCAACAAACCCAAACAGGCCGTGCAAGTAAAGTTTGCTTCTGCAGCCGGTAGATAAGGTTGCTTCTTCGAGCAAGTGATTAATAAGTTTATGTAAAAAAATTTGCCCACTTATTTGGTCTCTGTTTCTTGCCGACGATTTTGGTGATTTGCAGCTTGTTTAGACTGCCTTTTCTCTTCTCGTCTTTATTCCCATTTCATCTGCTGTTTTGACGTTTTTAGTGGGCCAAAAAAATAATAAGTATGTTGTGTTACCCATTTATTGAAAAAAAAAGAGAGAATAAAACCTATTCTGACAAAATTGCTGGAATGTCAAATTTATTTATCATTTGGCTACGTCGGATTTAGAAATACGAACCCGCTTGAAGAGGGAGAAGGTGGGAAGATAGATCAAACCAATTGAACAAAAAGCCGTAGCCAAATCTTAAACTAGACAAAATATTCAAAACAGGCTCTTAAAAATATATTATATTGTGGGACAAATTAATCATTTCAAATTTGAAACTTTCAATTTGATTCCTTAAATTTCAAAAGGTAAAAAATTGGTCACTCTATATAGTCATGTATAGTATGTGAATGGATCAATTTATCCATTTTTTTCATTGTATGGAGGACCAATTTTCTCCATCTTTATTAAATGTGAGGAGCCAATTTAAGACTTTTAAATTTTAAGAGTCTAATTTATTCCTGATATATTTTTTATGGACTAATTTGGGTATTTCTCCTTAAACTAAGTGTTAACTGTGTTACAAGCACCTTAACGTTAAAAATTATATTTAATAATAATTGTATCAAGATGTTTAGCTATTGTTCTCTTCATATTTGGAATATAATAATAGAGCAATGATATATCTTCCTATAGATGTTTCTACATATTAAATAAAGTGAAAATGTATGTTGAATTCAAGTCTTGGGATCTTAAGAAGAAAATAAAATTTACTTCATCTAGTATTTAGGAAGATTTATAGGAAGATGAAGCAAAAGGAGATATCATTTTTCAGTAAAACAACATTTTGGTCCCCGAAAGATTTTTGTTTTAATACTTGAGTTTTAAAAGGTCAATTATATACACTTGAGTCCCCAAAAGATTTGAAAATAAAACACTTTGGTCCTAGAAAGTTAAATGCATATCCTTTAGTTGTCAAAATATTTTGGTGCTATAATATTTTAGTCTAAAGAAAAATGATAATAATGGATTAAAATATTTTAATTTAAATTTTTAGGAGACTCAAGTGTATATAATTGCTCTTTTTTCTTTTGTACTAAAGTGTCTTTGATTATTAGGCGATCTTATAAATCTCTTGTCCGTACTCATTGTGCCCTGATCTTGGTAGGAACTCACCTAAACCTTGTATCCACAAAAAAGAAAATAATCATATTAGCATTTACTCTACCTGGGCAGGCTATGTGTGTGTGTAGATATATATATATTAGGAATTCATTTATTTTATGAGTAAATTTTGGCATACTTATTCTATCTATAACTTTTTTAAGACATGAAATTGTATCAATCCAACCATTAAATTTAAAGTTTCTATCAAGTAGATAAGTATATAACGTTTCATACAATTTGAAAATAATTTGATAGTTCACCACTTTATTTTATTTTGATGGATAGCTTATTTTTTAAAATACAAGTAAATTAAATGTCAATTAATAGATTACATGACTATTGCAATCCAATTTTTCTAAAATTTGACATGTTTGATCATCAATATAATATACCATAAATCAATGGTTGGATTGATTAAATTCAATGTGAATGAAGAGTTATAGAATGAAGTAAATGTGCAAGAGTTACTCATATATATATATATATTCCTAAACTAAAGGGCACCATAACAAAATGACAACTGCAAAATTTATTCTTAAAAGGAAATAAATTTTAAAAGTGGAGTCACCACCAATTTTAATTTTGGTCAAAATTAGAAAATCTTTTGATTTAGTAAATCTAGTCTTTTGAAAATATTTGAGTTCGGGAGTTTAATTATGATTAGAAAAAGGTTGAAACTTAATCTCACAGCACCCCTAATACATCTGTATAAATATGGTTATCGTATAGCTCATTATACAAAATAACTTATAACTTGATAATATTTATTTTTCCCTTTTAAAAATTATAACAATTATATACAAAAATAAAGTAAAATAAATTTAAATAAAAAAGAAAATAAAATTTAAAGAAAAATTAATTTTGACCTGATAGTTGTTGGCTATGTCGACCTATTATTTGGTGCAATGAGGAACTCAAAGCATCGTTATTCTTGTAGAAAAGATGTATGTGTTAACGAATTTTAATTAAGAAACAAAAATAAAATTTTGTTGATTGATTTTATTTGTGAAAATAATTTTGATTGACAAATTATTTAAAAAAGAGAAATCCATTTTTGCACAGGATTTAAGTTAACACTAGACTATTCAATAAATCCTTACAATTCAACAATATATAAAGGAGGCATTCATCTTTCTATCATGATTGTAGACTGCTGCATGGATAAAAAAAATTATGTTTTTTTTTGTTTTTAAAAGCAGAGTCAAAAGGAATACCCAAGAGTAAAAGATACACATAACCCAAATTTAACATCCTAATTCCTAAAGGCCCAAGAGAGAGACCACTTCACGACAGCACATCTTCACCCTCTCCACCATTTTTCACTTCATCTGAGCCTTGAATTGCCATTCCTCATCTTGAACAAACCAACTTCGGTACATCCATCTTCATCATCAATCACGAGCCATAATCCTAAAATGTTATTCCTAATAAAAAATTACACTAATAAAAAGTTATTCAAAGATATAATATTTTCTTAAAATTAAATTGGTATGTATTGTGTTTGTGTGTGTGTGTGTGTGTGTGTGTGTGTGTGTGTGTGTGTCTGGGGTGGTTAAGACATGGGCTATACGTCCCGAGCAGAAGAAACATTTAACTGAACAGATGCCCATTTTATATTCTTTTCAACGAGCCTTCAATATGTGTTGGGAGGTTTGACGGGCCAAGGTCTAAGTACCCACTCTTTACACAGGCTCATCGAGGCCCGTTTATAGCCTGGAAGAGTTTTCGTACCTTATAAGGCCAAGGGTGTATGCATGACCAAAAAAAGCCCAATTCCCAAATGACCCAAACAAAAGGCCGAGTTTCCCTTGCTTCTGCTTGTCACCCTCATCGTTGACGACGCCGATTCCGGTTTCAGGGCATAGCTAAGCTTGGAGCCGAGTTTCAGTGACACTGAGACTTTTGCATCTCACTATTAATCCCTCTCACAAATTGTCGCATCAAAGCTATTTTCCATAAGGTGCATCTCCTTCAGCTCTTTTCATCTATATTTCTTCTTCTTTTTTTAATTATTATTTTGAGGCCCAAGTATCCTTTTTTTTTTTTTGTTTCCTTTCCTTCGTTTTGGTTCCTACGATAAGAGGTTTTTCATGCTGCATAATTGTTTTTGGTTATTTATATAATATGTTAGAAGAAGAGATCAGTGGTTAGTACGGGATGTGTTTCATATTGGGAATTTTCTATTAGAAATACATTTTTTTCTCTCTGCCTAAAAATTGAATCTTTGTAACTCAGATCCGGTGCCCTTCTCTTTTTATGAGTTATAAAGACAACACAGTATTCTAACTTCTAAAAAAATGTTTGGAAATCAGTTCACTGGATATCATATGTACCTGAATTGCTATTTTCTTCAGATGTTAGATGTTCTATGCGGGCCCGCGGAGTGTTATGTTTCTCGTTGTTTATATACCCTTGCAAGGTCTAGTGTAGTATGAGGCATAACCTTGCAAGGTTTAGTGTAGTATGAGGAACCATTGGGATTCATAAGTATTTGCTTTTCATGTTGTTATTTGGTTACTTTGCTGGGGACGGGTATATATAATGATAGCTTGTTTGGTTTTCTTCTTTAGAAGTCATGAAGGTGCGATCCTCTGTGAAGAAGATGTGTGAATTTTGTCGGACTGTTAAACGCCGGGGACGAGTCTATGTGCTGTGCACTGCCAACCCTAAGCACAAGCAAAGACAAGGCATGTCAACATTTGCAAATGAAGGGCCATCTCATCCAGTGTATGTGTTCTTTATTTTCTTGTTCTAAACTGCAGTGTTTGTAATAAAATAACATGTAATATGTAACTAGGAGTATCTAAAAGTATATGTAAAATATCCAACATGGTATGTATCCGTATTGTTTTAAAGTATTCGTGCATCATAGCCCGTGGTATGGTTAAATCATTAAATTGTATGTTTATGCTTGTTGGGCATTTTTCTAATTCATTACAAGGGAAAACTACAACTGTAAATGTCGTAGTTGATGAGCATGAATTATTCTCAGCTTTGATTGTTTTCAATTTTCATTTTAGTGTGACATAGAACATGACTTGTTTATTTTGATGCTGCAGTATTAAATTGTGAATGTCCAAATGCTGCTCTTATTTCAGGTCCTTGGAGATAAGCAGCGCCAAGCCAGAGATGAGGCATAGTCACAGTTTGCGAACAGGTCTGGCTTCTCTTATTCCACAAAGGCACAGCCTGTCCATGTTGTACGGATGGAGGGTAGGCCTGGCCTCTATTCTGTCTAAGAAGTAGAAGAAGGAAGTTAACAACATTGAGTCCAAATATTACAAGGAATAAATATGAAGAAATTGATTATGAAACAGTACTAGACTAGAGTAAGGCCTCTGGCTCCCTCTCTTCTTTCTTTGTATTGGCTGATGAAGTTTTCTCCTTGGATTCATTTTGCTTTGCAACATATTTTATGTACCACACTCGTGGAATTTGTTTCTTTGTAACATGATCAACAGAAAGGTACCCTTTATAGTATGATTCAGTGTTCAGGGAATCATTGGAACACAAAAAATATGCCCCCTCATCCCTTATTCAATAACCTCTTTGAGCTTCCAATTAGTTGGTAGGATGGGAGTGTTGGAGCAACTATTGCTTGATCAGGTGATCCTGAGCAGAAGTTTGAAACTTGATAAATAGTTTGCAATTCCAACCAGTTGGAAACTTTTTCTCCTCCAAATTCAACTTTAATGTCGGCATTTTTAGCGCTTGAATCTCGTGTGTATAACACTGAACATTTTACAAACTCTCTAGAAGAATTTGTTGTTGATGTTTTCAATTCACTCACAAGGTGATGGCGCCATTTCAAGTGGAAACATGTTGTCAGGTCTTGTAGAATTGATATTGTTGGAGTTGATTTAATTCTAGATTCTAGAAGCAAGAATTGATTTTGAAGCAAAACATCCAAATAACACATTTGTTCTCTAGAATTGATTCTAGTGTGGAAACGTGAAACTAAACACACGCTACGTTCAGAATCGTGGAACTCAAAATTTTGTTAACCTTTAAGCAGTTATGTCAAAATGAAGT
Source organism: Dalbergia cultrata (assembly GCA_031216105.1). Classification (NCBI taxonomy): domain Eukaryota; kingdom Viridiplantae; phylum Streptophyta; class Magnoliopsida; order Fabales; family Fabaceae; genus Dalbergia; species Dalbergia cultrata. Next base: position 53,316,948 of record CM062347.1, read on the forward strand.
CATTACTTTTGTTCAACTTTTGACTGGTGTTAATTGTTTTAGCGTGCAACATGCTCAGGAATTTTTTTCCTTCTTAAGTCGGTCGTGATTAAGGAAACCCGGTTGTGGGTGAGGGCAACACTCGAGAAAATTTATGTATATCCAAACATGTACATATCACGTGTAGAGGGTAAGAAAGCTGAAATATAGTGGGCAAAATTCAAATCAGAAGCATATAGTGCATGTTAGCCTAAACTACAGGAACTGATATAACAGATTTACAAAGGATAATAGAAAAAAGATTACGATAACAGTTAGCTCCCTATCTTAACAACCTTGACTAAAAATTTGACTAATTTAAATAACCAAAACTAATTCAAATATACTTGAAGCTGGATAGCTCTATTACAAAGAAGACAGCTTGCTTCTGCATTCGGCAGTCTGCATTCTGCATTTTGCATTTTGAATTTTGATCCGTCCCAATTGTAGCTTGTGGGATTTACTTAAATGACTGTGTCTCTTTTCAACTGCATATACTGGGGCTTCTTTTGCATTTCCAAATAATTAAAAGGTTCTATAAAAGGCGACCAAAAAAAAAAAAAAAAAAAACTTTTATACAGAGGCAACAACTTAATTCCAATACAGAGGCGACCAAAAACTTTTATGCTGGATGAGTACTCACCCCAGCATGGAGGATAGTTTGTGTTACGGAATAATCCAAGGGTTCATATTTAATCACATCATCAGAGATTCTCTCAGTCAAATCCTAAAATTCCAATATAGAATCGTAGTGATGATTTTGGTATGCATGCTTTTCTTTTTTTTCTTTTTTTTTTTGATGAAAATGCATACGTTTCTATTTATTTTTAGTGCCTATTAAGTACTTTGGAGCAAGGAGAACCGTCCAAGTAATCTTGTATTTCCTAACCTATGTTGGAAATCAGGTAATATTTGCAATTTTCGATCAATTTCAAAATAAAATCTAACTTAACCAGAGAGTACTTATCTTATTATTTTTTCCCTAATCAAATTATACTTTTGAAATTTAAAACTAAATTCTCAAAGTTGTGTTTCAAGTTTCAACATAATTTGATTATTTATCATACATATATTTATGAATAAAATTCCAATTTAAATATAAATTTATATCCAAAACATTGCAATTAATTCAGGTGAAAGGTGGCAATACCATGGCGTTAGGTATTTGTCAAAGCAAGAGCCAATGAGAGCAACATTAATTATTGATATTAGCATAATACTAGCAAATGAAAAAAAAAAATATTAATTAAATAATATGATATTAGCATTGGAAGGTTTAAATTCATTCGGGATGCCGTTCAAAACCCAAAACATCTGTTGCGTATTACCATAAACGACAATTGTCTGTCCAAAAAGCATATTATTATCATAAGAAAAATAAATAAAAAATAAAAATAAAAATAAAAGAAGTAGAAGAAGAAGGAGAAGAGGGTAACGTTAAACGACAGTGGGAGGAGACAGTGACAGTGGTACAGCATACACAATAAACGCCAAACAGACCAAAGAGACACCCTTCCTTCCCTTTTATCGATTTCCACTCCCAACGCAAAACACACACACACACGCTTTGCTGGTTTTTCTAGGAAGCTTCTTCCCCCACCCCTTTTGTTCCTGTGGGTTGTTTAAGCTTCTGCGTGCCTTTGAGGAAATCTATGTTGTGCTGTTGATTGATAGAAGAAGATGGTGATGCTTACTGCTTGGATCGCTGACCTTTTTGCTTGCATGGGGTGAGTCCTCCATCCATTCCCAATATTAAATTTATTGCTGGCAGATAGATACTATATGTATTTGCAATTATCAGTTTGCTTGCTTTTATTGGATACGCTGAATGAGTTTCCATTTTTGGAAAAATGGGTCCTCTTTTGTGCTAACTTATTACTGCTCAATTTGCCAACATTATTATTATTATTTTTTTTGGGGGGGGGGGGGGTCAATCAGGGACTGATTTTGATTTCCCTTCATCTTTAAATCATTGACTTGGATTATATTTTGAGATTAAAATGGTCTTCTTGAGAACCAAAGCTATGTGTTTGTTTGCTACTCAAATCAAAGTATTGCAATTTGCCGCCTGTGATAGATTATAGATTGACCATACGAGTCTTTGTTGCCGACTGCGGTTATTTTCATGCTTTTGGGTCCGGGGATTGATTTCTATTTTTCATCATTTTAATCACTTGCTTTGCCAATAAAAAAATGGACTAAGATTCCTTTTGGTGATATAAAATTATTTTATTTCTCAATGGACGTTTAATTGAGCTGTGGAAGAAGAGAAAACAGCTTCCTTTGTTGGTAGGGACTGAACATTGGACTCTCAAATGTGATTGATATGAGCGCTTCAATGATTAGTGGATTTAGCTATTGACAAATATGTTAACAATTTTAACATAGCAGACTGGATTTCTACCTGCGCCACTCACTAACCCCTAGTTATGAATCTGTTGTATTACCCAGGTAAAATATTTGCTTCACATATAAGACTATAATTTTGGGGGAATGAATTGCTTGATTGTCATCTGAAATGAAATATCAGAGTATAACAGAACCTAGAAATAGCAACCTAATGAAGCAGCTTTACGAATAATAAAGGAAAGAGAAGTAACAAACTGATCTCATAAGCTAAAACTATGATCTTATCATCTGAGACTTTGCAACTGAATTGACCAATTTAAATTTTCAATCACATGAGGCTGTATCATACTAAATGGCTGTAACTGAAATCTTGTCTCCGTCCTTTTACTTACTGGATTTTAATGGACTAAAGGTAAGACTCTGAAAATTGAGGTTTACTTAATGACAATTTTTCAAAGCAGAATGCCTTCATCAGTGTATACCTCAATGATTTCTGAATGAAGCTTCTTAAAAGGAGTAAATTTCTGTATTGTACATAGTCAATGAATCACTTGTTGTCTTGAAATAGCATAAGAAAAGCAAACTTCAATATACTCTACTACAGAAAAGATGAGACATTGTGGACTTATAACCATTGTGTATGGAGCAAACAAGTCAGTGATGAGTTCCATGTGCTGCAATGTTGATTGTATAACAATTTCTCCTGGGTTTAGGGCTTGCTTGGTTGTGCTATGAAATCAATAAAAGCAAAAAGAAGGCCATAGTGTAAAATGCTTCTAAATAACAACAAAAGCAAGGAAGGTAATGTTCAGAAATTGGTGTTTCTCCTTGGAAGCAAAAAGCAGAAGGAATAAGTGAATAAATAAAGTCATTTCTTTCTAATAATGCATTTTGTTGAAGTGAAGCATTGTAGACTTTTACATTTGGCCATGTTTTGCTATTATTTAACTTGTTTTATAACTTGTGTATGGAGCAAACAAGTCAGTGATGAGTTCCATGTGCTGCAATGTTGATTGTATAACAATTTCTCCTGGGTTTAGGGCTTGCTTGGTTGTGCTATGAAATCAATAAAAGCAAAAAGAAGGCCATAGTGTAAAATGCTTCTAAATAACAACAAAAGCAAGAAAGGTAATGTTCAGAAATTGGTGTTTCTCCTTGGAAGCAAAAAGCAGAAGGAATAAGTGAATAAATAAAGTCATTTCTTTCTAATAATGCATTTTGTTGAAGTGAAGCATTGTAGACTTTTACATTTGGCCATGTTTTGCTATTATTTAACTTGTTTTATAGCAGAGCAGTGGTTGTTTTGGATGCTGCATGAAGCCCACACCGATTATAGCAGTGGATGAGCCAGCAAAGGGACTGAAAATTCAGGGACAAACAGTAAGAAAACCAACCATAACAGATGGTTTCTGGAGTTCAAGCACATGTGATCTGGATAACAGCACTGTTCAATCTCAAAGAAGTCTCTCATCTGTCAGTACATTAAATCAAATTCTCTATAATAGCAGTGGAACCTCTACTTCAGGCTCCAATGCTGAATTTGTAAACCAAGGCAAGTTCTATATAGGTTTTTGTTTTTCTTCCTACTAATCAACACTAGAATGCTCATCTATACTTTAGCATAGCATATGAAAAATATTTTCAGGTAACATAACAAGGCCTTAACCCCTAAGGTCTAGGATAAAGAAGGGGAAAGTAAGCAGATGGGGATTGAACCCCCACCTCATCAAGTCGAGCCCTACGCCTGTGCTCCACAAGGGCATTGGCACATGGCGTATCATATTATTTTATGTGGTTTGTTCAGAATTTGCATGAATACATTATTTTAATGCCAACTTATTTTACTTGTACATTATTACTGCATGTTATCGTAATGTTTACTTTATTTGGTTTAAAGGGAAAATGAAGGTTAATTTCAATGACATACATGCTGTTCGTTGCAGGTCTTCTCCTCTGGAACGAAAGCAGGCTTCAGTGGATTGGAAATGGGAGATCTATGAAGCAAAGCCAACAAAATCAAGAACCCAGACTAAAGTATGTTAACTGCATTACATTTGGGGAAATCAATCAAATTCTCTTTAACCATTGTATATACAAATAAGGACAACATCATAGATAACTAAATCCTCTTGGGGGAGGGGGAACAAAAATATGGGATGGAAATAAGTTATTAACAAACTTCAGAAGTCTTTTTGAATCAGCTGCTTCTCTTGTCTATCTTTATTGATAGCCTGGTTTTTGTTCTACTTCATTATAGAGCCGTATTCACTTCTCTATTATACATATCTATAACTTCTGCTCAAATTGTTGATGCTCTGTTTTTTTTTTTTTTAATTGTCTATTTTATTGTTTTGGTTGTCTCTGCAATTTCACAAAGGTTAGAAACACAAGGCTTATATTTAGCAAACACATCGCTTATATTTTGGCTCTTGAAGCACATAATTATCCAAATCAAAATATCTTCTTGATATTTGTTATGTTTGCATGGCTTTACAAAAGCTCAAGTCTCCATCATCTCTGTGCTCTCTCTGTCTTTCCGAATTTCTCCCTGATGGCTTATGAATCAATGTGATTGTTGTAGTTCAAATGCGACTTATGAAAGTTTGCTTGGGACTAGACAACCTTTCGCGAAGCCCATACCTTTGTCTGTAAGTGTCCTGCATATATTTATAGTTCCTTACTGGAGTCTTTGATGTGAGAATTCAAAGTTACTTATTGATAATTCAATTTTCAATAAATAGGAAATGGTCAGATTCCTGGTAACTGTTTGGGAGCATGAAGGGATGTATGACTGAGATGAAAAAAAATGCTGAAGCTGCCTTCAAGCTCATTTATATTCAGATGCTGTGTTTAACTTGCCAAAGGCTTTAGTGTACAGTTGTGCAGAGAAGATTTAAAGATCAAACACAAGTTTGTTCTCCTCTTGTAATTTAAAATGCTAAGCCAATCCTCTTGTTTTTGCCCTCCTGTAAATGACTTATCATTTTCATACTCAAATTTGAATGGCTGAATGCAGTTGTTGTTACTTTCACCTGTAATTATGTCTGCATATATGTGGATCAGGCTCTTGTTTGCTTCCCAACCCCTTCTGTTAATTCTTCCTACCCCTCCATGGTGCTTGGAGGCAATGAGGCATCTGTTCCTTTACACGCTTTTCACAAGGTGTTAAGTGGTGCCTACCTGCCTGTTCTTGATTTGTTTTCTATTTACTCTTTTTTTTTTCTTTCTCTTTTTGAAAATACTAGTGTATAAGATGTGCATAAAAACTCGGTGTCATTCATTTTTTAAGCAAATGAGTAAAAAGTTTTAATTACTACATTTGTGTTGTTGTTGTTGTTATTATTATTATTATTATTATTATTATTATTTTTGTTTAGTGTGTATCACAAGTTGTATGTTTATATTGAATCAAATTTAATCTGTTAAAAATAACTGTTTGAGAAAGGGATGGGTTTGGCCGTTTGGGTTAACGGGTTAAATTTTTGGTGGAGGCTAGCAATAAGCTAGCATGTTGTACCTTTCACGTTAGAAATATTGGACCAATGGGTGGTCAAGGATTTTGTGGCTCCTTTTCAAGATTCTAAAGGATTGGGCATGTTGACAAAAACAAAAGGGTTGGCCATGTAGAAAGTTTTTCAAACAATACGAGATGCAAGGGTTTGGATTAAAAAAAAAACAAGAAGAAGATGCAAGTGTTGATTAAATTCAGTTAAATTTGATGCCGCTTAATCAGATTGTTATATTAAGCTTTGGTGCCGTAATGCATGCACCTATCGAAGATAAGCCTAAGATGGTTTTTTTTTTATGCAAAAAAAAAAAAAAGGTTCTATCAAGAACATATTTTCTGGCTTTACTAATTTTAATACAATAATATGAAAAGTCTTATTGCAAATGAAAATTTAAATTTCTTATATTAATTTGATTTTTCTTGTTTATCGATAATGCAGAAAAAATATCAACAATATATAGCTTTAATATGTTTTTTAGGGGTGGAGCATAACATTTTTTTTTTAGGACATTGTTAGCTTTAATATGCCATGAAAGTTTGACCTTCAAGCTTAAGCAAGCATTGGGCCAATAAGTGTCCACGTCTCAAGTGGCTACTTTTCAAGGTTCTACAGGGCTGGTTGTGGAGGTAACGAGATTTTCAACCCATACGGCATATAGGTGAAATGTCATATCGTCATCGTACTTATCGTCAAATACTTGGTTGTTATAGGAGCCGAGGCAACAGTTGAAATTATGGTTGAACCTTCTAAAGTTAATTCGACGACTCAGATTTAACTACATATTTTGATGAACGAGTTTATTATGCTCAAAAAAGAAAGTAATGAGAATTTCCCGTTAGTGGTGGCAAATAAGTTTCGCTGTTTGCGGGTCCGTGTAGGCCAAGTTGCATTGTGTTTTAATTACTATAATTTGTAAAGACTTTAACATTTTGTCCAAATATACAACTTAATCAAGAATTCTGCCCCCTTTCCCATTAAAAAAGAAAGAAAGAAAGAATTCTGCACCCTTAACATATAAACTAGTATATTAAGATGTCAATATATTTTGGTATAGCTAGATACATCAAATAATCTTATATATTATTTTTTTAATATAAAAAATTTATCCAAATTAACAGTTATAATCGAAGATAGAAAAAGTATAATACAAACATGGTATTAGACCATTTAAGTTAGTGGATAGCATATCCTAAGATCATTAATTATGGTTTGTGGGGGAGAGTCATTCCCGATCGTACTGTGAGAAGATATATGCTTAAGTAATATTTGGTATACAACTAAATTACATAATAAATGTACATCACATATTTTATCATCATTGAATGTGATTCATCAAATTCAATAATAATAAGATATGTAATGTATATTTATTGTACAATTTAATTATACACGTAATATTACTCTGTATATTTAAGCAGACTCTAAATAAAAGTTTTCCCAGAATGAAGGATATCTTGCAAGTTGCAATCACAACCGTCCTCCTATGACAGCATGAAACAAGGGGATAATATCGGATATCATTGCTGATTTTGTTGAATATTCAATTCATACTACCCAATTTTCTAAGTTCAGATTCGATTTTGGTCTCTGCCATTCTAGCCTACGTGTGCGTCTCGAAGATTCAGAACGCAGGTCAAGAAATCAAGCTCGCCGAATGAATCTTGACAATACCAACAATAATTTTGTCGATGATGTTGTGAATCAATTTGCGATCGCAACTAATGATATTCCGTATTTTTTCAATACAATAATTCTATTCTTCCATTACTAACATTTAACAACATAGATCAAAGAGTGCTATGAATCTTGCACAAAAGTTAATTCCACAAGAAAAATGCGATGAAAGAACAATGTAACACCAAATGTGAAACTAAAATCTCCCTATATTCCCCGTCAAAAAAAAAAAAAACTCTCCATATTGTTCTTGTGTGTTGTCTCACGTGTAATTGTTGAATTGAATACATTAGATATATTTATCTGAAACACCTATATCCATAAGGAAATGGATTCTTTTAAGTTTATAAATGGAAACAAATATTTAAATTGAGTTTCGCAAAATTTAGTAAGACCTTACTCAAATTTAATGTCGATAATTACCATGACAAGATATCCACTTCCAAACTTATAATCTTCCTAATTCCAATGGTCGCAGCTCCAGAAGAGATGAATATTGAAAAGTAACATAAGTGTTAATCCTTCCCTTTCAAAATGAGTAATAAGTCTTTTTTTTTCTTTTTTTTTGCTATGCACAAAAAATAAGATAATTATTTAATTTCATTCGTCTTTTAAAAAAAATGATGAAAAATACCTTATCATCATTCATCACATATCCTTTCATGAAAGCAAGCCATCTTTTCTCTGTACATTCTTGTTTTGAAACTATCTGTTCTTAATTTTTCCTTCTTTTTTTTTTAACTTAAACAAAAGAAGCACATCCTGGCAGAATAATGCGGCCGATATTCTTTATGAAAAAAAAAAAAATCAATTTCCGACAATCGCTTTTTGAAAAAACCCTATACATGCATATATTAGAGACATTTTTCTCTTCAGATTACTTTTCCCGTGTAGGTGTGCAGTCAGTTAAATAGCACACGCGCATACAACGAACGTAACATATGCAACTGAATTATCAAAACTGTGTACAATGCATGGTTGTTTATATATACATATATCCAAACAATATAGTGGCCGGTCGGTTCAATTAATTGTCAGATTTTAAAAAGTTGGGCTAATGATAGAAAATTTGAAGACATTGTACTATGAATCGGGTCTTGGCTGTTCTCTGAACACACCTATTTGACATTTCCGTAGTCTTTGATCACTCTTATTTTCTTCCTCCCTCCATTTTTTAATCAAGAAAAACGTGACGCCTCCTCCCTTTGAGAGACTTGCCATGTTACATTACCATCCTCTCGATCGTTTCTCTGGAATTGTGAAGAACTTTCTCTGAAGCTTGAAACTTATCTTTTGCGGATGGAAATTAAATATGTGATCTTCTTTTATCATCCTTTGGAATGTTAAAAAAAAAATTAAAAAAAAGGTATTTGGGAATGGAGTTATAATACGTAGATGTCAATTCAAGCAACCGGAATGCATGTTTTATCTTTTCCTTTCAATATGTTAGCTCAATTTTCTAATTTAATTAGTACAGCCTATGCTAATTTCAGTTTTTGAAGTAGAATAGTAGCACTTATTTTCCAAAAAGGAAAATGCTGATTCCTCAATTGTTAGTAGTTTAGGCTTGCGAATTAATTTTCCATATATACTCCTATTTGTTACCACCAAAAAAAAAAATCCAATTTGTTTCAAGGCAAGTAAAGATTTTTTTAAAGTGAAAATTAATTTATAATCCAATGTATTCATGATCACTTTTTTTCCCCCTCATTACAACAGAGTCTCCTTAAAAATTAAACTGTAAGCAAGTATTACTTAAAGAAATTGTGATTCTTAAGGTAGTACACTAATGACGATACCGATCAGCAAAATGGTTAACTATAAATCAATACAAATTTTAAGGCTGATCATATTATAAAAAAAGCCATGTATAGTAACATATATTTTCATTAGAAAAATTAACTGATATTTTAATTTTAAAAAAAATAATTAAGTTAGAGTCAATTCGAAATTGTACATTAATTAAATAATTACATTGTGTTAAGATTATAAATTATGTTTATTGAAATTCAACATAAAATAAGATTAAATTTTTTGTTAACTTACACTCTACCAAATGCCACTTGAAATATCATTACTCAAAAAGTTTTTTTGTTTCTTATTGTCCAGTTGCTCTATTGTTGTGGTTGTATTTGTATTACACATCACTGGCGCACTTGATGAAGTTATTGATGATATTCTATTTTTCTTGAGATCAGCATATGGCAATGACTCGTGCAATTTGACAGGTATTGGCCTGGTTTTCTTAAAAAAGGCAATGATGGAGTGTATCAGAGACTCCAAATTAATCCAGCCCTGCGATGATATATAATACTACATCAAGTTGATAATATGCTAATTGAGGTCATCCAAATTGAGGAATTAAAAGCTATATATATATATCTGTGTCTGTGTGTGTATGTATGTTGCGGCCTCGGTCCTAGAGGCTACATGCTACTAGTATTTGGGGACATTTATCACCTGATTGTTTTACTAGGCCTAAAATATAGAGCTGGTGGCAAGTGGGAACGTGAAATGAAAGGTCCAGTGTTTCTAGTCCCATGTACCATATGCTAGCTTCTCAGTCACTGCCGCAACTTGCATTTAGTAATTTCAGATTTATGACCTATTGATATGGTTTAATTTGCTTGCATGGTTCATGTAGCCCATTCCAACTCATTTGGTGTGGATTCATCCTCGTTTGTTTTATCTAAACAAAATGTCCTATATGTGACTTAAGAATTGCTAGCATGCGCAATCGAGAACGATAGCTGACTGGTATATGTGGACTGTCATTTCATGTGTTCCATTTAACCAATTTCATTCAGGAAACAGGGCATCATGACACCATGGGCTAAATAATGTCATTGAAAATGATCGCATGTGATACCGGTTGATAATTGGTTAAGATTTCTTTTCACTGATTGAACCCCTTTTTTTGTTGATATTCTATGAAGTGATAATTGAGAACATAACACATAATGAGTTGGAAAATGCTCAGTTGATCAAGTAAAAGCTAAGATAAGGGCATGGGATTGCAGGATTGGAAGCATAAGAGATGCACGAAAAAGATTTCGCCTTTCCCTCGTTAAATAACAGGACAAATTCATTTTAGAAAAAATAAATAAATAAACAAATAGGCACACTGACATATAACACTAACTTCATACCAAGTTAATTTTCTCACCACTAATTAAATTTTAATGACATATATATATATATATATATATATATATATATATATATATATATATATATATATATATATATATATATATATATATATATAATTTCAAATACAATTTATATACCTCATAACCTGTCATGTATTGTGATTCCTTTTTTAAAAGGAAATCAAAATTGTTTTTAGCTCTCTCTTGGAAAGATAGGCTTATTACAAGAGAATCCAAATCCCAAATAAAATGACCTAGTGGACGGACAATGACAATGGATATGGACATTTTAGGCTGTGTTCTTTCCCCAAATGCCATGGTACTATCATTATAATTCATTAGTTGTTGCCCAATATGCCTATGAAAAGAGTAATACCCAGGTTGTCAATTTCTTGAAATGGGAAACAGATGATATCGAAGGTTCAAGACCCCTCTTTCCCTCGCTCTATGATGATACAGATCGTAGGAGCCTAAATGAGGTCAGCGTAAATGATTCGGGTCTTGAATTTGTGGCTGTCTCTTGGTCACATGGGTTTCAATCCCCTAGCTTGAAAGTTTCTAGGTGGTGAACAACCATTTTCAGGGAGATTCCTTGTCGCTCAGGCAATGTAAATGAGTTTTTTGGGAGACTTTGGACTAGCCCAATTTAAGGCATGAATGTGAATGTCATGAGTTAAGTCTAGTAACTGGTTATCGTCTCTACTGGATAGATCTCTAATTCAAAGTAAACGATCATACCAAATTACACAAACAATGAGGTTTGTTTGTAATTTTAAAAGTTTATGCTTATATATAATATTTTGAAATTATCAATAATTTAATTATGTTCATATGATCACTTTTTTATTTGCATTTGTAATTATATCAAAATTTAAAGACGATGAGTATGTGAGAAATTAACAATATTTTTCTTGTAACTTTTTAAAATAATGAAGTGCATCAACTTAATTTTAAGTAAAGCTATCAAAGTAAGCTACAATTCACGAGTCAACCCAATTTAATCCGCCAAAATAGTGGGTTGGGTTGGTAAATATTAGCTTATTTAAAAATGGGTCAATTCGATCCGACTTGTATAACTCACGAGTTAAGTAGACTGGTCTGGTTCATTGATATTTTAAATAAAAAGACTCTACTTCATGATTGTTTTTCTTGTTTTCTTTTGACACAAGGTTTGAGTTTAAGATTGTCAGATATGATGTTTAGAGTTTGCAGATTTGTATTGAAATTGTTGTGATTATTATTTTACAATGTTGTTGGGTTGGTTTTAGAGTTTTCAGGCTTCGATTTGAAAGTTTTAGATATTTTATTTTTATTTTTACTGTATAATTACACCAACCCATTTAACACATCAACTCAAGGGGAGTTAACTTTGATGAACAGATTTTACATTGTTATTAAAGAAATACTTTCATTTATGGCATTTCAAATAGTGGATAGAAGAGTTAACTATCATAATTATTGTGCCAATACATTATTGAATAATTATGTAATATTTTTTTATACTATCTGTATATAGAAATTAAATCAGCTTAATATTGTATAATTTTAAAAATTATTGGCTAATATTAAATCATGAGACATTACCAATTTTTTTTATGAGGCCTTAATATGGTGTGATGATGTTGTCTAGAATTTTTTTAAAAAATAATTAATAGTTTAATTTCTATGTACTGATAATGTAAAACTTTTTTACACTGTCATTAGTTATAGATCCAACAAATTTATGTAATGGAGCAAATATAATATATAAACATAATAAAAAGTTCTATATAATTTTTCTAATTAGTGTAGGGTCAAACTTTATAAATCAATAAAGGTAAAATATGTATATATTTATATACTATTAACTAAATATGGCCCCTTATTCTATAAGTAGATCTGTCACTAATTATCATTTAATTATGTATTACCATATTTATAAAAGTGATTAAGTCTTATATTCATTATTTGAAAAAGTTATACTAATAGGATGATTTGATTAGATGTAGTGTCAAAAACCTTTACACCAATAGTATATAGAAATTAAATTCAATAATTAATTAATTCTCATATTATTTTTTAGGATTTTATTAATTAAATCTGGATCTTCCAAAGTCTGGATTTGAGTTTCTAATAAGATGTATCAGTTGCAGTTCTACCCCGTACCGCGTCACCGACAAACGAGTCCTCCACTTCTTTCAAATTTGTGTATTCCCATTCACGATGATCATTATCTTCACAATCTTTGAAATCGATTCAACCGGCCTGCGTGTACGATACTGATTCTGTTTTCCCGAATCTATTACGTGTTTCTTATTGCAAAGATGATTTCTTGGAATGCGGTAACACAATTTCAAATTATCGCACGCATTATATATTTCTTCTAGTTTATCAATGATTAAATGTGGATCATATAAAATAATGAGAACTTCTTTAGTGCTAATTCTGTCTTTATTATGTTTTTTTGTAAAAAAGAAAAAAAGGATTCGAGTTCAACTAGCAAATTATGTTGGTATATGTGATGAATGATAATCCATTTTTCAATATATAAATCGAATATGAATTACTTAAACAAAAAAATTAAATTTCTCCATGGACACTGTAGTTTGTTTTTTACGTGAAAAAAATTATTCATTCAAACGTTTAATAACACTTACAAATAAACAAAATAAATAAAAAGGTTTATTTTCACAATTAAATACAATGGGCGATGTAGTTGGTACTGAGCTTTAAAGTGTTTTTATAGAAACGTTTATTGTTACAATTAAATACTATCACGATGTCAATTTGCGGCCACATACAGTAGCATGTAAAAAAAAAAAAGAAAAGTAATATGATATGCTGATTCTATCATTCAATTATATGTATATATTATCAAATTAGTTAATATTATTGATTCTCATATCTGTCATTTAAAAATTTATACAAATAAATTTTTTTGATTAAATAATTAAATTATTATTAATATATTAAAATTAAACTCAAGAAAAAAAAATTAAATTTCCTGCATATTTGAAAAATATATCTCGATGTTGACATTAAATGGCTGACATCGGTTCATCACATTCGGCTAGTGGCGTAATGTTTCTGGTAAAAAAATTATAAATGTACCAGCATTCACCTTTAACATTATGCAAATGTATCATCCACTAAATGGAATGAACCATTCATTAATTAATGACTTTTAAAACTCAACCAACCATCTTGATAATACATTACGCATAAAAGAGGAAAACAACAACTCTAGTGGCAATGACAGATCCAATTGATCAACTATTGGCATTTTACAAAAGCGCCAAACTTTTCTTTGGATTCTCTTCAAGTGCCGAAGCAGGCAACGGCAAGTACAACCACCTTAATTAAAAGCAGAGATAATTTAATAGTCATCGAAGGGAAGCCACAGTTTCGTCATTAAATTAGGAAAAGCCGAAAGTTGGAACGTTATTAAGTTAATGATATAGCCTGGGCCAAAAGGGGGTTCGAAAAGAAAAGAGATCCATTGATTCTAACCCACTGTTTGAATTTTCTTTTCGTCTTGGAACTATATGCTCATAAGTTTTGAATCCTTTTAAACCAGCCACTAGGGGTCCCTTTCATTTGAGGCCATGCAATGGGTCCTACACGATTAGCCTGTAGCTGCTGGAAATCAAATTCATTGTACATCTGAGCAAACTTGTCCAAGAGGTGAGTACCATCAGAGATCAATTTGTACATACACCTTTCAATTTGGAAATATATATATAAATATAAATATCTTAATTAATTGTGCCTTTTTTTGAATCTTTTTCCAAAGTCAAACAAGCTTTGTGAATTGTCTCACCTTATCCCAGCAGACTCGTTAGAGGGAAGCTTAAGCCTGACAACCGCTGAATTGGTGGTCGATGATGCAGATTAATTGGCTACTACCGACTGCTAGGTCTAAATGGCTGACTTTATGATCTCATGACAAATTTTGAAATAGCGACATGGGTGTACAGTTTACCGAGTAAACGCTAAATTTCAATCAAGTCAATGGTTGATTTTCTCATATGTGTGCAGGACGATCCAGAAATGGTTAAAAAGGAGAGGCCAACAATATTGAACCATAGTTTTACTATAAAATAATTTTTTAATATATATTAATATAAAAAAAGTTATATATATATATATATATTATCATATCATATTTTGATTATTATGTAAAATTTACCCGTGGTTAAATATGTTTTGAAAGTGTATGCATCAATTATAAATAAAAATATTTTATTAGGATGCTTTAGAGTTTCAATTAGGTATTTTCTTAAACTAATAATATTTTTAGAGAAATTAATAAAATTGGGCCCATGTATATCTAAATAAATAAAAAAAAATGATAGATGTTCTATTTTTTTAATAAACTTCTTTTGTATATCGAAATTTGAAGGCAATAAGGTTTAAATATATGACTTCATGTATATTATCCAAACTCCTTATTACTAGTTTAACCATAGTGACTTATTTATTTATTTTCATACATCTAAGCTAAGGTATTTTTATATTTTTATTATATATATATATATATATATATATAGACACACACATACATTGAAAACACTGAGGGGAGGGGGGCCAAGACCCCTGCTTGCCCCTTTCCCTCCGTCCCTATATTGTGTGTGTATAAAAAGTGTTAGAATTTAGGATGGATAAATGTTATGTGTATAACACAAACATGTAATATTTTTACACCATACACAAGAAAACAAATAAAATTGTGATGCTTATAGGGAAAAGTAAATGGTTGCACCACAATTTTTTTTGTCTTCTTATATATGGTGTAAATATGTTATAAGTTTTTATTGTACACAAAATATTTTCCTTTAAGATATGTAATTTAAGGCATTCGTGATTAAGTTTGAATTAATTTTATGCGAAAAACTCAATGGATTGATAAACTAAAATTAAGGATGATAATAAGAAATTTTTAGTGGGGATACTCATGGAGATATTTACATTTGTATTTGGATCCCCGTTTTTCATATGATTTTTACATACGTAGGGAAGGATGGGAACAAAAATCTCCCGCAATTGGCATCGAACGAGGATGAGGATGAGTATTATGTCTTCGTCCTCTGGAGATCATTTCAAGGACATTCTTATAGTTATGTGATTATATTTTTCTCTATTTTAAAATTAATGTCATATACTTGATTTAAAACTTGAGGATCTAGTATTATAGATTATAATGATGCAATATTAACTAGAGTCTAAGACATAGATCAATATCATTTAATTATTTTTCTTCTTCTCTTGTAAAAAAATAATTTAGGTCTAGGTGGATCCTCCTCTAGAGATGGAGATTCACACAGGTCGGAGATGATAGAGAAATTTCCCCTGCCACAAGAAATGGGTATGGGAGTGGAAAAAATTTAGGGACTTGGGGCATGTTTAATTTCAATTTTTAATATTTTAGTTTTTAAGATTTTGTGAAGAAAATACTAAAAACTGAAAATTCAAACCAAACAAACAATTGGGGTGGGGGTTAGAAAAAACTTTCACGAATCATATACAAAAATGTGTGAGGGAGAGATGTTAAACTATTTAATCGAAACCATTTTTTTTTCAAAAATACTCAAATTTTATTTGAAGAATAAAAGTTGGACTAAGTCTCACAGTATATATGTAAGGAGTTCCCTAATGTGATCTACGGTTATCATTAAAAACTGTGACTGCATTTTTTAAACTTATCAAGATCTACTTGATTTTCATTTTAACATGGATAAAGTCCATCGCTTTAATGATAACGGGGAGAAACATTTTTATGCTATCATGCACCGGAAGAACAAAATTTTCAAATTTTAATCATAACAACGTTCGTCAAAAGCTTTCCCAATAGCCCCACAAATTCACTAATCTTTCATCCAAAATATAACAAATAAAAACAAATCATTCGTCTTCACATGTGCTTCCGAAATATTTTCGCGGTAATTCTCTTGTTTTCTTGTTTTCTTTTTTTTTTTTCTTGCTTTTGAAAAAAACAATTTCTTACTTGTAGCGATATCCTATTCCATCATAATTCACGATATATATGGAACGAGTGAAAGTAACCCACCTTATAAAATGTGCTGTAAAATACGACTCAACCTACTACCCTTTATGGGTCAATTGGATTGATTTATCAGACTTAACCTGTATATCTTGCCATTTGATGGAAGTTAGAAACTTCAAAACATTCAGCAAATTAAAAAAATTCAAAAAAAAATATTAAAGAAAAAAAAAAGTCAAAAAAGGCAAGTGCATCAATTTCAGTTTGATTAAATGTATAGTCGTCTGTTTTTAAAAAGGGGCGAGACCCATCTCAGTAACCGCCTCCAAAAGATGTACAGTACAACTTAATCTACTTGAGTACTGAAGCGAAATGTGTTAACATCAATGGTGAAATCTGCATTTCCTATCTAACATGAAAAGTACTAACATAATAACTTTAGATGAAGCATTAATTCCAGTTATTGTATGAAAACTACCTGAAAGGAAGAAAATCATCTATCTTCAAATTATAGTACCGTTTTCTTTGCTTTGTCTCATTGATTACATTTTAGTCTTTACTATGCAAAAAATGAGTAATACATACTTAGTTAAATATTATCTTGATTCCTAAAAAATATCAGAGTTTTGATTTTAATTCCTAATTCTTTTTTTATTTAAGTTCAAACATTTCCAGAAGTGTTTGGATTTAGTCTATGTAGTTAATTTATCTCTATTAATCTCTGAGCTAGTTGACAAAAAATCATATTATCTAATTATATATGGTAGTTAATAGCCATATATGGTACATAATTATTTGGTGTATCAAAATCATCACCTAACAAGCATTAGACACAATCATTTAACCTATTTTGACGGATCAAATAATTCATTTCACAGTAGGTTTTGACACATATGATCATGATATGCCACATATGACTAGTAGTTACCATATAGGGTTAGATAACATGGTTTTGTATTACTCAACTTAGTATTTTACAAAGAGACAAACTAACTGGAAGGAATAAAATTAAATAGTCTTAAAAATGCTTGGACCAAAATTAAACTAAATAAAAAAAAATTTCAAGAACCTAAATCAAAACTTATTTATTATTTCATAGACCAAAAACATATTTACCAGTGTTTAATAATTATTTTAAATTTTTAAATACTTTTACATAACAATAAATTATTAATTTATATGCACTGATAGTTTACACTGATACTAAATTATTATCTTCTATGTCAATACTTAGAAATCAAACTCCACTGTAAATGAATATTTTTTAATGATTGTGGGCCCCCTAGATATTGGAAATTAACCTAACACATAGTTTGGCCTTCCGGTGAAATTAAAAAATGTTATTTAAGCATCTAAAAATTGAATATATATATTGAGACACATATTTAAACTATCATCACATCTAATAATAATAAAGTAGATGTTTTGATGGATATCCATTTTTGACATGTTTAAATATCACTACTATGGTGAAATTAAACCCAACACGCCCTAAGTTGGTCTTGAAAAATGGTATTAAACTCGAGTGATTGTCTTACACGAATGACATGGCACCAATCGTGAGTGTGGCTTAATGTAGGTTGTTTTATTTGTATCTATACACGAATTTTTCTATTTCAAAATTGTTTTTCAATTTGTTCCTCTGCCCAAAAAAAATGTGGCCATCATATCTTCAAACACTCTTTGAAAAAACGCCTTGCAACATGTGTCTGGCATTGCTTATCAGGTAAGGTTTATTGTTTGAATCCCATATGTTCAAGTAAGTGAGGTTAGGAATCCCATTTTTTGACTTTTACGGTAACCCAAACTTGTGGTTATTATGACACTAAAAAAAGGTGGTTATTATTGAAGCAAACCTTGCTTAATTAGTGGAGATGGACTATTAAATCCAAAATGTTATAGTCTAATGATCTAAACATGGGGCATCAGCACACCCAACCCAGGGTAGATATACATACCCCATCCCCATCCCCATCCCCATCCCCATTTCTTTTTCTTTTTTGGTTAAACGACTATATGCACTTAATCAAACGCAATTTGATGCACTTGTTCTCGTGCACGTCGTTTTGTTCATTTTCTTCCAAGTCTCTCTAGCTGCCATTTAGAATTGCACATCACATATTTTAAGTTTTATTTTGTGTAAGCTCCTTTGTTTTTCTTTTTTTGGGGGGGATTTTTTTGGTTTGTTGTTCCATATTATCAAATCTCAAATTGGACATCTTTTGCTTTTTGTTATTTCTTTTCTCTAGTCTACCGGGGGAAAAAAACACTTTGAAAAGGATTTTGTTTGATCATTGGTTCAATAACTTAGTTCAAAATTGCACGAGCAAATTTCAAGGGAAAAAAAAAATCAAATAAAGAGAAGTATTGTCAGATAAAAACATGTGCAGTGTAATAGTAATATAACGCATATGTCATATTTGAAAAAACTTTAAAAATATTTAATTTTATTCAAAAGAAAATAGAGAAGATAAAAGATCCAAAATATCAAGATAATTTTTATTAAAAACATAGATGATTATTGCATAGGATAGGATGAGAAGGCAATGACAAAGGAAAGAGATAATATTATATAAGAAAGAATAAGCTATTTTCATTATTTCTATAAAGATTTGGAGATAGCTAGGTGTAATAATAATTTTATATATAATATTTACAAAATATAATTATTTTATAGACTTTTTTAAATACTTGTTAATATTATTATATAATTATAATTACAATATAGTGCAAAATTTTTTATTATTATGATTTATGTTAAAAGAAATCTGTGAATATAATAATAATAACATCTTTGTTATTATGAAGAATTTTATTCAACTTCAACTCTAACCTACAATTTCGTGAGAAATTTTTAAGAAAAAAACCTCCTATTTTAGTGTCTAATTTTTAATAATATGGTTATATTTATTATTATTTATTAAAAAATTTCAAATATTAATTTACAGTTCAAATATTTAAAAATAAATTATAATTCCTCTTTGCATAGATATTTATTTCATCTTGAAAAAATTATAAATGAGAATCGACTTCCACTAGTATATATTTATAACAATAATAATAATATGCAATGCTATCCTGCCCCAATATTTAAAGCCAAAAGTTGTAAGCTCTGTATATACTCACATCAAACCAAAAAAGTGTCCGTATTGGTGTTGGAACACTAGACGGTAGATGCTTGGCTTGGGACATAAAGAAAAGGGTGTATCAGACGCCAGCTGCATCCCGTAGAAAGAGAAATTCATTAAACTTTTATTATTATTTAATAAAATAAACACACATTCCGTTAACTACGTATTGACTAAAAATTTGTTTTTGCTAATACATTTAAGAGTTATGTTATTTACTTATTTATATTTATTATATATGGGGCATCATATCGACTTATATTTTATCTACTATTAGATGAGGTATATATCTCATTCAAATGCGATCCATATCCAATTTATTAATGGAGGGGATATGAGTCTACATGATATCTAATATATGATGAGTAAAAATAACATTTTTCTACGTTCAATCTTGAAATTCAAAAAGCAACCGGTGATATAGCATATCATCATCATTACGAAGTAATCTTAAAAATATGGCATAAAAAGGGCAAAAATATGGCATAAAAAGTGTAAAAACATGAAAAGTAAATTTCTGGGGGGGTGCAACATAAAAAGCAAAACACACCCACTGTAATGTTACAGTTCATTGTCTTGTACTTGAAATGTTCACGTACCAGTTGGTTTCAAGTACAAAAGTAGGAACCCCTCAAAAGGCAAATTTAACCAATAACCAACCACACCAATTAAAGGTTAAACAACAATTTTGTTATTAAATTAAATCGAAAAAACTAGAAGAGAGAGAGAGAAGGGGTTCCTTGTATTGTATTAGTTTCGAGGAAATGGTATTTAGAATTTTACAAATGCTGAGGTAGTTGGTTTGGTTGGACTAAGAAAGAGAGAGAGAGAGAGAGAGTTGTGTTTGTGTGGGGTAACACGGAGACCCGGTTTTGGGGAAGGATTCATTGCATTAGTAGGAATGCATTGCATGGAACCTGTGTGTGTTGCCTGTGGTGTGGTCTTGCCTGTGGACGACACCTATATTTCGCCCTTTCCCAATATTAAAAGCCCTTTTTCTTTCATCACACAGACACACACACATGAATATCATCTCACATATATAACATACACTCCCCCACAACCCAAAACCCAACCTCCTCCTTCTTTGTCCATTCCACACCTTCTTCTTCGTCTTTCTCTTCATTCTCTCTCTTTTTTTGCCCTGCTATCCGTGGGGTTCCTCCTCTCAAATGCTCTTGACCCTTCTTCTGCCTTTGATCTGCTTCTTTTTATTCTCTGTGTTTGTTGGCGATCGTGAGGTGTTTCATAAGCTGCTGCTGCTGCTGCTGCCGCTGCCACTACACGGATTCTTTTTGTTGTGTACTCACCTGCTGTGCTCATGCCTACCCTTGTTAACTACAGTGGTACGCCTAATTCATGCCTTTTTCTTCTATCTTAATTACTTGGTTTTTATCATGCCTGTTGCCAAAGTCCAGTTCTTGATTGGTCTCTTAGTTGTGCTAGCTTATGCTTATTCAACATATTGGTTCTTAAGCTTGTGATTTGAATAGATAGGAAAATACCATAGCAAAAGGGGGATTAAAAAAAAAAAGAGCTTTTTTTGTTCTTGCTTAGAAAAACCTTTGCTAGAGCTAGTTGTTGCATTAAGAATCCTTAATAAGAAAGCTTGGATCTGATAATAGTGAATTAGTGATAGTAATCTCTCGTAACCGAGACCATTTTTTTTTTGTTTTTTGTTTCCGTCTCCTTATCTTTGATGGAAAGAACATATAATATTCATGATCAAGCCATGTTGGTGAAAGCTTAAATCTTGTGTATATGATATGAGATAAACTTTTGCGTTTTGGTTGAGAGATTGTATCATATTGACTTGGAGCAATATTGTGTGGCTGATTTTAGATTTTGTGAATGGATTTTTTCAGGCGATGATGAGCTCTATCCTGGGGTTTCTTTTGGCCCCATGGATTTGGGTCGCTTCTACACTATTGGCTTCAATGTGGATGTGTACTACCCTCCTAACAAGCGAGCCCGCATCAGTGCCCCCTTTATCTTCGAGAATCTCGAGCATGAGCAATATCAAAAGCGTAGTGTTGATGCCCTTCCTGATGAATGCCTCTTTGAGATATTCAGACGGCTCCCTGGTGCCAAAGAGAGAAGCTCATGTGCTTGTGTGTCTAAACGGTGGCTTATGCTCATGAGCAGTATCTGCAAAGCTGAAATTGAGAGGCCAGCTTCCTCTGATGTTGAAATTATCTCTTCCGATGAGGATCAAGATGTTGAAGGGGATGGCTATCTTACAAGGTGTTTGGAAGGGAAGAAAGCCACTGATGTAAGGCTTGCTGCAATTGCTGTTGGGACCAGTGGCCGTGGGGGACTTGGTAAGCTGTCTATTAGAGGAAGCAACTCGGTACGTGGCGTCACAGACCTTGGACTATCTGCTGTCGCACATGGTTGTCCTTCTCTCAGATCACTTTCTTTGTGGAATGTGTCTTCAGTTGGGGATGAGGGTCTTGCTGAAATTGGAAAAGGATGCCATCTTTTGGAGAAGCTTGACCTGTGCCTGTCTTCCTCAATCAGCAACAAGGGTTTGATTGCAATAGCTGAAGGCTGCCCCAACTTGACTACCTTAAACATTGAATCTTGCTCGAAGATTGGAAACGAGGGCTTGCAGGCTATTGCTAGGCTTTGCCCCAAGTTACAGTCAATATCTATCAAGGATTGCCCTCTTGTTGGGGATCATGGGGTGTCTAGTCTGTTGTCATTGGCTTCCGAGCTGTCAAGGGTGAAGCTTCAGGCCTTGAACATTACAGATTTTTCTCTGGCTGTTGTTGGCCATTACGGAAAGGCAATCACAAATTTGGTCCTATCTGGTCTCCAAAATGTCAGTGAAAGGGGCTTTTGGGTCATGGGTGTTGCCCAAGGTCTGCAGAAATTGGTGTCATTAACTCTCACTTCCTGCCGAGGGGTAACCGATGTGAGCATCGAGGCCATGGGTAAAGGTTGTTCCAACCTGAAGCAGATGTGCCTCCGCAAGTGTTGCTTTGTATCTGACAGTGGACTGGTTGCATTTGGCAAGGCTGCAGGATCTCTTGAGAGCTTGCAGTTGGAGGAGTGTAACCGGGTCACCCAATCCGGGATCATTGGTGCCCTTTCAAACATCAAAACAAAGTTGAAATCTCTCACCCTTGTGAAGTGCATGGGAGTCAAGGATATTGATGTGGAGGTGTCTATGCTCTCCCCTTGCAAGTCTCTTCGATCTTTATCCATTCAAAACTGCCCTGGTTTCGGTAGTGCTAGCCTGGCTATGGTTGGCAAATTGTGTCCTCAACTCCAGCATGTTGATCTAACTGGACTTTACGGCATAACAGACGCCGGCCTTCTCCCTCTTTTGGAGAATTGCGAGGCTGGACTTGTCAAGGTGAACCTTACTGGCTGCTGGAACTTGACAGATAACATAGTTTCAGCCTTGGCCAGGCTACATGGTGGAACCCTCGAAGTACTAAATCTTGATGGATGCTGGAAAATCACGGACACAAGCTTGGTTGCGATTGCAGACAACTGCCTGCTGCTTAATGATCTAGATGTGTCAAAGTGCGCAGTCACCGATGCTGGTGTAGCGGCTCTTTCTGGTGCCAGGCAGCTTAGTTTGCAGGTGCTTTCCTTGTCTGGCTGTTCTGATGTATCAAACAAGAGTGTGCCTTTCCTCAAAAAATTGGGCCAGACCTTGTTGGGATTGAATCTTCAGCACTGCAGTTCAATCGGCAGCAGCACAATTGATTTGCTAGTGGAGAATTTGTGGAGATGTGATATTCTGGCCTAATCATGATAGAAACGGATGAATCAGGGAAGGAAGTAGGACTGAAGACATTGAACTGGATCTGGAAATTGAGGACACAGTACGTGTATGGAGCTACAATAAAATAACAGGTGGTGACATTCAGCATACTTTTTGGGCTGATATGCATGTCAACGGTGGATTGGTGGTGGTTTGTTGGCTTGGTTGTTTTCCAGGGAACTTTGGCATATCCCTTCACAACCCCTTTTTGCAAGCATTCTTCATACAGAAATGCTTGTTGCAACCCTTTTTGGCCTTGGCTAACCCGAGGCCTCTCCTTTTATGGCTACTGTTCCCTGAGAATACAGTTACCAAGTCTTCTTTGGTTGATGGTTTCCACTGCTAGATGGTGCATTGCTTATGTATGTTAGACTTATCTTGTACCACTGAATGTTACATACCGAGTGTTTTAGCTTCTGTTGCACATTGCCATGATGCTGCTCAGACTTGAGCTTTAGTTCATCATATCTTTTAAAGTCTTAAGCTTTTCTTCTTTTGTCTTTGTCAGTGTGGTTTGTGTAGTTTAATTTAAGGCTAGGTGTCTCATATTCAAGGGCTTTGGCGGTGGCAGGGCAAATCCTTTGGTCTGCCATAACAATCCAAGTTTTGGGTTGTTTTTTTTGTTCCTTTGATTCAGGTCCTTGTTTTTGTAGGCTTCTCTTGCTTATGAATATACTCAGCAAACCACTTGGTTATTCTATGATAATAATGCTATTTCCAGTTGCCCTATTTGTATTATTCTGTTTTTCTTCTCTTTGTTGTGACAATGTAATGATGCACACGCTTGTTTGGAAGGAAAATTTCATTTTAAGAGCACCATTAAGTTGAGGGGCAAAAGTAGTCGGAAAATCTTCATATGTTCCGGCGAATTTCATCTGTATGCAATTTTACCCCTACAACCCTAGGGTTTATCTTCAACCAAAACACCCTTAGATTAAGCATTGCAAAATTAGTAAAGTTTTTCTGATTTGTTGTACCTCTCAGGGAGATATTCGTTTGGTCTACTGCTGATGGGCCTCTATTAGTTGTCATATTCTGCTCTAGTTTTTTTTTTTTTTTTTTTCATAAAAGAAATCTCTTTCATGGTAGTAGGAATCTCGTTTTCAATAAAAGTTACCTATGAATGGAAAGCCGTGTCACAAACGTGTGAAAATAAGGACATCATTAGTCATCTGTGTTTTCTTCCAAGGCTTAATCCTTTGCAATTAGGAGTGCACCTGTTAGAGGTTAGGTGAGCTCACACCTTCGTGAATTTTACTATGAGAGCATGATCTTTTGCCACCTACCCTACCTCACTGCCACTTTTTTATATGATCAGAAAGGCATCACTGCCCCATGTTCATGGTGCCAAGGTTGCTCAGGTGTTGGGACTTGGAAAGAATGAGCTGCCCCATACTCAAAGATGTGAAAGAAGGATTGAAAGTAAAATTAAAAAAAAAAAGGAAAATATTAATGTAGATTTGAGTCCACCGTGAATCTGACATATGGTATGATATCACCTTATGCTTTTATATTATCTATTTACTTGTAACTTTAAATT
Organism: Dalbergia cultrata; assembly: GCA_031216105.1. Classification (NCBI taxonomy): domain Eukaryota; kingdom Viridiplantae; phylum Streptophyta; class Magnoliopsida; order Fabales; family Fabaceae; genus Dalbergia; species Dalbergia cultrata. The sequence goes on from CM062347.1 coordinate 53,342,076, forward strand.
TGTTTTGAATAGTTAATATACTAGTATGTGTAGGATTTGCTGTAAATATGAGACTATAGTATCATCACTCTAAGAAAGACCATCTTATAATTTGTTTTAAACATCTTTTACAAAGATAAAAGGGACAAAGGAAAGTGCACAAATCATATAGGAAGAGGATGCTCCTGCAAAGAGAGCAAATACCATGCAAAAAATCATTCACTGTACAACATAACCAGCTTTCCCTCATGTTAGATCTATAATAGCAAGATATGCAAGTGATTCTTCTGTGTGGGAAAATCTGTCTGTTGGAGAAAAAGGATATTATGTATAGTTGTTATCTGCTACTACTGGTCATAGTCTTTTCCTATAGTGACCACTTTGTCCTACTCAAAAAAGGGAACACAGCAAGCAAAACGCGGGACCTGCTTGCCACCCCCCACATTGGACTTTTCAGATATTCACAACCACGACTGTTCCGTGCCTTGAACTACTGCTATGCTACCTTCCTTACCACTTACCACAGGGTTACCCTGTGGAACAAGTTTTTTGCTTCTTGCCATGTGGCTCAACACTGACACCCTATCAGTTTCTTTTGTTTTCGAAATAACAATAATGGAAGAGGGTGGCTGTTTTTCTTGTGTAATAATTATGAACAGATTTTTTATTAGTGAGAAGATTTCACAAACTTTATTAGTAGTCATTAAAATCCACTTGGTGATATGATGTAGAATCTATTATCCACTACCTTGGAGATTATTGTACCTTATGCCCATAATAGATAATATCGTGTACTATGAAAAGGGAAGAAGAAATGATATCTGTATTCAAAACTGGGATTCATCTTCAACTGACACTAAGAGGGAGAAAAATACATTTAGGTGATTGGATATAGAAAAAAAAAAGGACTCACTATCTTTGTATCTGTCTCTCTCTTAATAAGTACAAAATGAGTCCAAATTTTAAATATAAATATAATTCCTCTAAAGCAAATCACCCTTGAATGAGAAGTTTTGGATCTCTGCTGGTAACTTGGATATATTTTTGTTCTCCGTGAGTGCATGAGTAGTATAGTTTTCAGTTATTCTCTCCATACATTTGTTATCTACGAAGCACGGACACACTAATTTGACAGTGTGTCCATGTGTCAGACACATGTCGAATACTAATACCCACACGGCACATGTTGAACATGTATTTGTACGTGTTCTATTGAAAAAAAAATTTTTTGAGCTCGGACAAGGTTAAGCACTACTCTAATTCACTATGAACACGCCACGGACACACCTTAGTTGTTTTTTTTAAAAAAAATTTAATATCAATATGAGCCTAAAATCAACCCTAGCTATTTAGTTGGATCTATTCTATTGAGTCATTTGATATTGAAAATTTGTCAGTTGATCACAAAAAAAACAAAAAGAAGAATTAATTAGGTAAAAAAAATTATACAAACACGATAAAAAAATTTCAGACAAAAAATAGACAACAAAAATCATACAATAAAATAAAATTATATATATAGATATGTCGTGTTTGTATCCTGTAAATTTTTGAGTTTGGTGTGTCTCCATGTTCGTGTTGTGTCCCGTGTCTATGTCAGTATCTGTGATTCATAGTTTGTTATCTAGTTAAAAGAATTACGAATTTTTTTTTATTCAATCTATTTTTAAACTCATAAAATTTTATGTATATCTATGTACAATTCAACAAATATACCATAGAAATGTACCAATAAGAATATACTTTTATTGACTCCTTCAATACAAAATATTAACTTTGTCATTCCACAATATTAAAATAGTTGAATATATTAATGTGTACTGTCCCCTCTTCTCTAGGTTGAGGTAATCTTGACACGAAATGGTACACCAAGAAAAACATTGAAACGACAGCACCTGTCCTTTAAGTCAGCGGAATCTCTAATCTAATCCTTCCTCATTGTTCTAGACTACATTTCTACGCCAAGAAAATGCAGTTTGTCATCCAACTTCAGATAAAGTATCATCCACACACAGTTGCTCTCTACTACTGAGGACCCTTCTGGTGTAATTTTCCGTTGCCAATGATGCAAGGAATTTAAATTTGGACTAGTAAATTTGGCAGTGTCTGAATTTTTATTTGAAACTCCAAAACCATGATTGATTTGCTGAAAAGAACCATGGTTTGCTTATTGGCCGAAGCAAATTTGGTTTCCATGTAAGAGCAGGTTGCTCCTAAAAATGAGTATTTGGAATTGGCTTACCGTAATTAAAGTCAAACCAATGGAAGGTAATGAAGTGCTTGCCCATAAGTAAAATGGGCTACCTAAAACTAGACAAAAATAGGAACAACTATGGGAGGCCTAACAAATTTGAGGTTCTGGCTTCCATTCAATGAAATGGCCCTTTTAGACAGCATATCTTGATTCGAATTGACTGTAACCTGAATTGATTTCTAGTCTTGCATTTGTTTGAAGTGTTGAGGCAAGCACTGTGAACTAGTAGTATTTAATAGTAATATTATTGTGGAGCAGTGCCAAATACAAAGTGACCAAAAACTCATAGCCACTCCTTGTATGGTGACAAAACAAAGATGATCTAGTACTTCAATAATTTCAAAAGTTAGCATAGGGTAGTCAACTCAACCAGCAAAAGATGAAAAGAAACTGTGACTTCAGTCTTTCACGCTGAAAACCTCAAGTCAGAATAGCTGTTGCTCTTAAAAAAAAAACAAAAAACACTTCAAAGACCAAAACTCTTTCAATTGGGACCCTCAAATGTTGATGAGATTCATCGCATCAATGATCAAAAGTATGCCCCTCGTCATTCCTACTATTTGTATATAACCATTCCTTCCCATCTTTTTCTCCCAAAACCTCAGGCTCACACTCCTTTGCTGATCATTTGTTTCTTCCTTTTTTTCTCTTATAGACCGATGGATTCACCAAAAATATTATACCCCAGTGGACTAAAAATTTCAGTGACTCTGATCCTCATCATTTCTCTCACGTTGTTGCCTTCTAATTCAGGTAGAAACAAGCCATCATTGTCCAAATATTTCTATGTCAACAACATGGGATCTCTCTAGATTCTTATGTTTACATTTTAGTGTCTCTTGGTCTAACTCATGTTCTTGTGTACTTTCTGTTGGACAGAAGGGTCACCTTCAGCCAAAGATAGCAATGGTCTGAAGCCAAATAAATTGGTATTGGGATCAAGGCCTCCTCGGTGTGTTAACAAATGCTTGAGCTGCAGGCCTTGCATGGCTGCTTTGGTTATCTCTCCTCACCACAAAGATGGTCACATTCACAATCGCAATCACAAGGCAACAGCTCAAAGAGATGAAGGCTACTATCTTCTGTCATGGAAATGCAAATGTGGTAACAAGTTCTTTCAACCTTGAAAGCTTGATGATGATGGCTTTTGGGTGTATAGTGCCTGAAATATAGTAGCATAGCTATAGTTTTAAGCTTGAGCAATTTTTTAGTGTGCATTGTGTGTGTAGTGTGAACCGAAATTGACAACCTTGATCTCTTTTTCAAATGGTAATTATCAATCCCCCAACAAACTTGGCTAGGAATGTATCTCTTAATTCTTGGTTCAAACTTAGTTGATGTGGTAACCATTGGTATATATGAGCAGTTTATGGGTCACAGTGCATTGGTTTGTAGTTACATAGCTAGTTGCCGAAGGGGTTGGATAACCTGATCCGTCTTTCACTCATTCATCGTTATAATTTGGGTTTGATCATTAGTGTTTGTATGGTTTGTCAGTTATCTGTAGGTATTTACGTGCTCGACGAGTTTAGAGCATGTCCTAACCTTGAATTGGGTGAGTTTTTCTCTACCTTTGCACGTAAGTTAAAAAAAAAATAGTAGTTACATTTGTAGTTACCTTAATTCCGAGTGAGCAAGGAACACCCTGGCTTGCCCATGGATGTACTTAAGGTAGGGCAGCAGGGAGAACCAACTTCCTTTCTAACCCTGTGGTCTGTGCTTCCCACCTTTAACAACAAGACAAGCTTGGCCACAGGGATACAACATAGCCAGCATTAATTGGGTCAAAACAAAGCAGCTTGAGCTATGCTATCCTATAAAGGAATCTTGCTTTCCTTTCCTTATTTTCAGATTTATGCTATTTTTTTTGTTGAGAAGTTAAGATGGATTCAAATTTTTATGGATAATATGTAAAATTATACATAGAGTTTCGTTCATGAAAATTTTTACCCCTAATAAAAGACACCCTTAGAGTCCTCCTGCATTAAGGGGAAAAAAAAATCAGTTTGGATGTTGAAACTTGTAAAATATAAATTGTTTTTGGGTGTTTTGTTCAGGAACAAACAAAAGAGAATAGTTCTTTTTTTTTTTTTCTCCTTGAAGGAAGGCTGCTTTTAAATATGAATGCATGCCATAAATTTTCAGGAAAAGCTTGTTACGGACTAATGATACTTAGAAATTCTGAGTTGATTTGATCCCAACCGGCTCAAAACAATTCTTTAAATCACGGGTATTTTTTTAAATAAGATAAATCATGAGGAAACGACTTTCCCTTTCATGAGGATTTTTATTTCAGATAATCAAATACTGGTCAATCATTAGAATGTATATTATTTTTTAAGAGAATAATTTCAATTGTATGGATGTTTAACCAATGGTTTAACTAAACATCTTTCTATGTAATAGAGTTGGATCCTTAGCCTTGACAACGAGGTTTTGCCATGCCAGCACAAATCCATTCACAAAGATGGCTGATGAGTTGGGAAAAGAACAAACAATTAATAAAAAAAATAAAAAAAAAAAAGAGGCCTTAATCTCCTTTTACAGAAGGCCATGTGGCGCTAGTACTACTCACACCTAGCTCTCTGTGGTTTGTGCTGTAATGGTTCCAAATTATTTCCCGATTAAACTCACTCGACATTATGAATCACGTGTTCGGATGTGTTCAGTAATTGATCCCAGCTGCCATGTGTGTAAGCATTAATTCATGTAGACTACATAACATGCAGCGAAAGAGACGCCACGGAAGTGTACTATGGCGATTACTGTGCAATATTTCAGGATTTCAAATGTCCATATTATCACTTGTCTTTGTAAACGCTCCAATTAATGTTCCTTTTCCTCTTCTAGCCACAAACTCAGTGATGGTAGAATTCAGATCCTGCTAACCCTTGGAAACTAAACTGACCACTTATGGGTCAACTCATTTTTGTGATCGGCCCAACTGATTGTTTTTTGTAATCTTAGTCAAATAATTATTCATTTAAAAAATTTAATTTATCTATAAATAATTATCCATTTCAGAATTTAAATAATATTAATTATTTCTTTCTAATAATATTTCTATTAAACACAATTAACTCGTTAATGAAGGAGAAGAGAGAAAGTTAAGTATTGATAGAAAATTAATTAAATTATTCATAATTTTTATTAATATTAATATTTTATTATTTTCTTAATTCTAGTTTAAAATTGAATAATTATTCAAAGATTGAGAGAGTATATATCACCAAACAACCATAAAATTATTCCAGACCCAAAATAAAAAAGGCATCCGCATAATTTTTTTAAATTTTATATTGTTCAAACTTCAACGTCTTAACTCCAGAATCTACCCATTCACCTTACAGATAGACCTCAGGGCCGGGGGGTAGGAGAAAAAAAGGGAATTTCATTGTTTCTATATACAATAATTTAATACTATTTACTATTTACCCCTGAACCTACTTGTTTTGGTTGTGTGAACCGTTGTGGGGTACGTTCCCTACAGGCTCGTATTTATTCCTTCCTTCCCTAAGATATCAAGCAAAACCATAACTGATGCAGTGGCCGTCTATTCCACAACCTTACTTGGCAAACACCAGCCAGTATATTCCAATTTAACAGCGACACCCATTCCCAATAAGTTTCATGCACTGTACATTGCATTATGATGGCTGAAAAACGTCCAATTCTTAATAGATTTGGGGAGCACAACTGCAGCTTTCAGAGCTATTCTATTTAGGGTATGTTTGGTTAAAGGGTAAAAATAAAAGTAAACTTTTATGGATAAACTTTATCTGTAAAATTTTTACCCCCACCATACATACCCTTAGGATTAGCATCACAATCACAGGAACTGCTTTATAGAGTCATTTGTCGTAACAGACTAGTATCTGGCCTCGTCTCCGTGTGTCTCCAGATTATGTTTTCGAGTTTAGCACAAAGATTCTTGTAAAACTGCAGAAGTACAAAAATATGTTACTATCAATTTATATGCACGCATACAAATATATATGCATGCAACACAGCTATAACCATCAAATGATGATGTATGGGGATCGAAAGCAGTGATTGAGTTAAAGGCTTAGAGCACGCATGCATCAGAATGTTAAGCTCCTGTTTTTTGGGTTAATTTAATCTAAAAGTTGGATGCAAGAAATGTGAAGTAGGGCGAAGAAACTGGCCACATTACTGTCACTTGGAATCACTGGAAAGTACTCCGTGCAAGTATGAAATTAAGATTTGCCAAATGCCATCCTTACAACTGTTAAGTACACTGGCATCTCTCCTTTTTCTAATATTTTTATTGAAATGATTTCCTAATTATCACCTCCTTAATCCTTATTCAACCATTTTGGCATTTTCTAAAGTCAAATCATAAGATTGTTTCATTTGTTCAAGATTTATTGTGGCATGTTAAGGTGTGAATGGGTTAGGGAGAGCAGATCCAGCTACAAGCCTTGACAACAACAACAAAGTCTTATTCCACTAAGTGAAGTCGGCTACATGGATCAAACAATACTATAGTGCTGTGTCATATATCATATTTATGTTTAACTTATTAATACTTAAATCCTTTCTAATTTTTTCCCTTATAACTTTCTTAGGTCTTCCTCTACCTCTAGTTATAGGACTAGTCTTCATCTTATTCACTCTTCTTACTGAGGTCTGTATAGGCAGACCCTCTTAGCAAAAATCTTTAATTGTTGATATGTGCATGGTCCGAGCATTTTCAGCCATTAAAAAGCAGAAATTTGAAGGCACGGGACCTAACCTTGTGATAGTCAAGAGTATCACCAGCTGCCTTTCGAACATCAACCATGAAAAGGGATGGTGCAACTTCGAACACCTTTTTGACAAAATAAAAATAAGACTTCAATTATAGCTCATACAGAAAGTTTTCATACTGAAAATAGTAACTACAATAAATGCACAAACAAGTTACCTCCAGGACCACTGCAAATTGTCCAACCTTATTTGCAGCAACTCCTTCAAGCCTCATCTGTGAGAAAATTATATTTAGGAACCAATAGGGGAAAGAAAAAAATTCAAGAGACCCAGATTACCATTTATTTTCCATCAGAATCGAGTAAAAAGAACCTCTACCTAGTCCAAGGATTAAACCACCCAACAATCATCACTTTTGAGATATCAATTTTTTATTTGGGGACTGCCTACTAAAAGACCAAAATGTTACTGAAATATTAATTCTCAATTCAAATGCTGTAAACTAATATGGTATAACAGACTGATGATAAAAGCGATTTTCATAATGGAATTGAAGACATAGATCACAGTATTAGTTCTGCATTGGATTATGTTAAAAGTTCATGGCTGGGGCATTATGATGCCAGTTCATATCAGTAAGCGTCTTTGCACATACGCAAAATCACAAAAGTGAAGTGAACAAGCAGAGTGATACCTTGTAATTGCGAGAATGGACCTTCAGACCCATTGACTCTGCAGCAGCTTCTATATACGAAATTATGACTTTAGCTGGTTTACGGGAAACAAAACGAGTTTGCCGCTTCACATAATCCTATTAGGAAAGCAAAAGAATATCATCTGGGGCCATACAATAGACAACCTTGAAAATAACAGAATCAACCAGTGACACAAAAAGGGACCATGAATTTGTAGGGAAAGAAGATGAAATGGATACAATACCTGACGCCTGTCAAATAGTGGTGAAAGATTCAACCCTTGTGATAAGGTAATCATCTCAAATGCATTCATTATCAAAGGACCTGCCTCAGTACCTTCCGACCGCTCAGCAACATACTGGTCCTGTCAAACAACAAAAGATTCCAAGATATCTCAGAGTAGTGAATGAGTGATGCATGTTACTGTTGGATAACTAGGGCAACACTTTTAATTGCTCATTATCCACAAGAACTTAATTTTTCTCTGAGTATATCTTTTAATCCTCCATCAGTAATTTAAAACCCATTTAAGCAATGTATTTTGCCATTTTCCAGCTATCTGGTATCATCATAGCCTTCATGAAAAATTTTTCCCACATTTTCACGTCCTCCACATTTTTGTATTGACAAACTGTATTTGTAGCACACTCATTCATCTATAGATAAGTAAGAAAAGACTAATATATACATTTGCAAAATAACTTAACAGCAACACCAGACCTCAATATCATCAAAAACTGCCCGAACATCATCCAAATTCACTTCCACATCTACACAAAGCGTGGCAGGAACATAGTTTCTCCTGAACCATGGATCTTTCCTGATTTCGTCGATTTTCATCCGCTGCATTTAGAATTAATGGAAATGATAAATGAAATACCCAAGTTTTTACTGGCAATCAGTTGTTAAATTTTGCAAATAGGTGAAAATCCTAGTACTACTATGCTTCACTGGACAGTATAAAATGTACAATGGCAGAAACATATATTACATATAAATGTAAGTATGAGAAAACGCAATCATTTCACTCAGAGGATCATTTGTCCTTATAGAAACATAACACAAGCCAGAAAACTATGAAATGGACCAAGCCAATGTCCTTTGATGAGAAGAAACTTGATGCTTATCTCAATTTCGACTATTTGCAATTTATATGTTCCCTAGAGACCTAAACAGGAAAAGCAGAAAGGAAAAACGGGAAAAAAAAAATTGATTAAATACAAAGAGATGGCATTGATTAAGTAGCTGTAGACATCACAACACAACAACAGAGACTTCAGTAGCAATCACAAAAATGTATCAAGGTAATCACTGTGGAATGCAATTCATATATTCCATAAATATAATGCATGTAGCTTGTACCTGAGTCTATTATAAATTTGAGTTGAAAGTAAATAAATCAAAGAGCTTACCGTATTAGGATTAGAATCCAGAATTCTATGTATCAATCTCTTTGCCCCAGCAGAAAACCAGAATGGGCAAACAAACTCTGCAGCACTGATCTATAAAAAGAAAAAACAGCAGCAACAACAAAAGTCAACAGCTGGTTTTTGTTTATCTATGGCACTAAATGCTCCTAAAATAAACTTGTATGTAAATCAAAGAAGGCTCCTGGTGATGAGAAATTTTTGCATATTTATTGAACATATTTAATGTGTGCTCCACGAACATGCACAGCCACTCATTTTAAGTTTTTTTTCATATAACTTTTAAGCATTATAAATTAAAATGAATGGTTGTGCATATTTTTGGAACATCCATTAAATATGCTCCAAGAGTATACAAGAATTTCTCCCTCATGATATCAAAGAAAGAGAAGAGGATCAATAGAGTTTTCACTAAACAAAGCTTTATTATGTTATAAGTATGAACAAAGGTAGAATGCATTGTACTCTTTCATATAGTAACATACAGCTTGTAAACAACTCCTAAAGTAAGGATGACAATAAAGAGAGACTAAGGTAACCAAATATTTTTTTGTCCTTCAATTTTAGCAATGTTATTGTCACTGGATAAATTTTGTGTTGACTTAGCAATTAAATTTTATATTTATGTATAGTAGTTATTGAAATTCTATTTTATAGATGATTGTTATTACCCTTGTCTCTTATTACTTTTAAGGATTGATTTTTTCTAGAATTAGGATTTGTTCAACATTGAAAATTGAAAATGTAAACAAAGTTCCAAGTAATTAAAAACATTACCGATAGTATGCATATATGTATTAATTACAACATGGGTCATCTTCCATTGGTATTAACAAAGTTCCAAGTAATTAAAAACGTTACCGATAATATGCATGTATGTATTAATTACAACATAGGGTTATCTTCCACTGGTATTCTTTTCTATTACATTCACAGCTTACAATTTCCTTTCCTTTCTAGCTCTCACTTCAAGACTAAAGGGAAAGGCAGAATACCCTTTTGTACAGCGCTGGAAGGTCTGCCTCCTCAAAAGGAAGATATCCAGCCATCAGAACATAGAGGATGACTCCACATGACCAAACATCAGCTGCTGCACCATCATAACCTTGATTGCCTAGCACCTGCACAAGATCATTTTACTAAGAAACTTGAGCAATAAAAAAATTATAAACAGTAAGTCTATCATTGCAGTTAAGAAAGAGCCAATTTTATGTGGAGTCAAAAAGTCAAAATTAAACCATTTGGAAGAAACATGCACATTGTCAGAAAAAATTGCTACCTAAAGTGATTATATTGAGAAGTAGAATGTATCAATGTCATGAATTGAAAAAGCACAATGGTTATCATTTGAACAATAAATGTGTTGTCATGAATCATTTCTCCCAAAAGCTTAAACTGATGGCTAGAAATACATGAATGATTTTATATCTAACATGTCCCTTCACGCAAATGCCACTTTTTGAGCTTAAAGCTGATGAAGACTCTAGTCCCAAGGTAGAGCTTTGCTGATAACAACTATCAAGTATCATATATTGGCTTATTTTAATTTCCCCATAACATAACTAAAATTGATATGCATAATTATATCAAATCACTATAGCCAACCACTCAAAGGAAAAGGAGCAAAAAATCGAGGTAATACTTAAGAATGAATCAAAATTGTATAATTGGCTTTACCTCAGGGGCAACATAATTTGGGGTCCCGCATGTGGTGTGAAGAAGGTCAACACCCTATAAAAGAGAGAAAGATAGAGAAATAAAGAAGGAAGATATTAGTCTTGCTATCTCCAAAGACAAAGCAACAATGAGATGCAAATAGAATAAAACATGCAAAGTCAGAAAATCTGTTCTGTCATCTCCATTTAATAATAGAGCACAAACCTGCTTAGTTAGTGCACTCAATCCAAAGTCAGAAACCTTCAAATTTCCATAAGCATCAAGTAGCAGGTTTTCAGGCTATATAACGAAAAGAAAAACAACTTGATCAAGATAAAAAAAACATAATATGGTTAACAAAAATTACAGCAAGAACAAAATTAACTCCACATATAATATATTGTCTTTGACCTTCAAGTCTCTATGGTACACACCCTTCGTGTGACAATGAGCAACAGCATCTATAAGTTGTTGAAAGTAGTGCATAGATTCACTTTCAGAAAGTTTTCCCTGCTGAACCTGCAGATCCGGAAAGGGTGTAATTGTAGGCATAAGTAATGAATAAAATTTAACACATGCACATACACCTACTGAAATCATTAAAATTAGCATGTTAGCGTCATCAATGCATACTAATTTAAAATGTCAAACTTGGGAATTATCAAGATGAGTGTAGAAGAATTATCTCCAATGAATCCCACAACTTGAAAACATAAATTCTTACAATTTTATCATATAATTCTCCTCCCATTACGAACTCGAGAATTATGTAGATCTTTGTCTGGCCAGCCAAAACCTAAAATATGTAAAACATGTGAGAAATATGTAGATAAAGAAATCGAATGATATTCCTTAAGTATTATGATATGAGGATATCCATGCATACCTCATGCAATCTAACTATATTTGGATGTCTGACAATCTTCATTATTGATATCTCTCTTTTAATCTGTTACACGATTCAAGTTAGAAAAACCAATAGCATACAGGTGGAAAGAATTAAAATAAGCATCCACCATAACAAACTACATCGTTATTCACCCATAAATGACCAGTCAAGCACACAAAGATAGAGGAAAGTCTTTGACAGCAAATGCAACATAAAATCCAGAAAAAAAAAAGGGAACAGAATCATGAGAATACTTCCCTGGTTTAACTTTGCATTGCATATGCACTTGCATTGCAAATTTTACCGTCAGCTTTTAGCTTCACTAGGAGTCATGGCCATGCAGCAACGTGTGTGTTTGGTTTATAACTTCCTACAAATATTAGTATTCTAGAGTATGCTCGAGATAGCATACCATAAATCATTTAGCTTCATTTGTTTGCTTTATAACAGATTAACAGTTCTCGAGCAAACTATTAAATGATGTTTAATTAGGCAATTGGAATCAGAATGAGCATTCCAACAATTATAGAAAAAAATTAAAGGGCAGCTCAATGCATGATACTCCTACTTGGTAGTGTCTAGGGAGAGTAAATGTATACAACCTTATCCCACAAAAGGAGAGGCTATATCTAGAATTTGAAGCTATAACCATCAAATCACAATGCAGTAGTAACCTTACTTTTGCACCAAACCTCAACCCTCACAATTTTTGAAATAGCTAATCCCTTAACAAAAATAATATTTGGTGCAAAGCCGCTTTTCGTAAAAAGATGCATAAAACATATTGAGACATCTTGCATTATGGAAGTTCCAATATTTTCTCTCTCCACAATCTAATCCCAAACCATCCATTGAATTGTTTTTAATGGTCTGTATCCTCATGACGAAAATAAATTCGAGCTGAGGAGCAGTGCTCTTCCCTTAAAAGCATGCCATTCCAACCAAACAAGACCTCAAGTCCATATTTTCTATCTCTAATTTTTGTTTACTGGAAACAAAGGAAAACTACAAGAAGAATAAACCTCATGCTTATTATTTGAACTAGTTGACGGTAACGCAAGCTATGAAACTTTGAGCACCAAACAATGACATAAAAAAACCCATAATAGAGATCATTAAGACATTAACCAATTGGGAGGATAAAGTCAGTGTTTAGCTGACCTGTTCAACCATTCTATGCTTGAGAATGGTGCTCTTAGCCATGACCTTAATAGCCACGCTCTCCCCTGTCTCCGTGTTCTTCGCGAATTTGACCTTCGCGAATGTCCCTTCGCCAATTGTTCGACCAACCTCATACTTCCCGATCTTTCTCCTCACCTTCTTCATTGTTCTCCAACGATCATTTGCACCTTCCTCTTCACAATTTTCCCGAATTCAGAGAGATCACACCTATAAAATCATCAATTAACCATCGAAGATCCTCAACAACAGCGAAAAAAAAAAATCGAAGCTCAATTCCTGCTTCAGCTCCTCCTGAAGAACAACGCAGAAAAACGACCAAAAAAATAAATAAATAAATAAAATCAAACAATCAAGAAGCCGCTACCATCAACAGCAGGTAAGAATCGTGGATTTTGATTTCAAATTCGAAGAACTTCGATCCTCCAACAAAAACAAAAGGCAACAACAATCGAAAGCAATTGAAGTGAGAACAGAACAGAAAAGGAATGTTCTAGAGCATTTTCAGATAAAAGAGAGAGCGAGTTCAATCACGGTGATCGCTGAGTGAAATTGGAAAGTTTTAAGCTGCAACAGCTACAAGAGACAAATGAATGGGTGTAGTATCGGTCCAATGCTGTATGTCCACGCCCCCGTTTCAACACTCCGACAATCTATAAAAACTTTAAGAAGCAAGCAGAAAACGATAACCCGTAGTAGTGCATAGTGCCCCCTCTTTTTTCTTCTATAAAAATTGTTTTATTAAAATCACAAATTAATTAAAGTATACTTTTCTGGGACATAACACAAAATTAAAGTATGCGCTTTAAATTTATTGTTGACATTTGAAATTGACTTTTGTGGTTCAGTTTTAAAGATTACTATACTTTTTACTCAGAAAAAAATCAACGATGACATAACTCTCTTGCTGTAAAGACTGCACACTCCCCTCGTTTTGATAGTGAATATTCCGAGTTTTAAAATTCGCACACTTTTTACATCGGAAAAAAAATATGGAAAAACAAAATCTAGCACAATTCTAAAGAGTAGCATACTCCCCCCGTGTAAGTCCATGTAATTTTAAGTCAGAAATTTGATGCTTCAATCAATTATGAGTTCTCACCCTTCGTAATGCAAAGTAAATTGTCGATTTATTTAGTTTTTCCTAGAAAACCATTTTTAAAGTAAAATCTATGTCAATTGATGATAGTTATTTTTAAATCAGTCGTCCAGATAAAATATTCATAATACATTTATGTAATTATTTTACTATAATGTATCACTTTATCTAAATAGACAATTAATTAGGGACGGGATGTACTTACATAATTTTCGCTAAGGTACGTTTGTCATAGTGGATCAGATTGGTCCAGAATGCTGTTTCGCGTTATTCAGAGAGAGCGCTTCTTATATGGATTGTATCATAACTTGAATAATTAATTTACTATTCAAAGAGTGTACGTGAAAATTTCCATATATTTTAGATCGAGCCGTTTTTTATTTTCCTTATGGCATATGAATTAAAGAAATCTTCATATATTAGACTATGGGAAAAATTATCCTTCTATGGTATGTTATAGGTGACGCTTAAATTATACTTGATGATTAACCAAATCCCATTATTGGCGTGGTTTGCATGCCTAAAGAACCTGTAAATTGAACATATGGTCTGGAGCTAGATGGAACATCACCAAAACCCCACTATTGGTAATTTATATTAAACAATTATTTTTTAAAAAATTCTAGTCACTTTATTTCAAAAAATAGTATTTGATTAATGAAATATTGGCATGAATGAAATTTCATTTGAAAAAATTATATTTTGTTAACAAAATATTGTCACTGATGACATTTGTATTAAAAAATTTTATATTTTATTAAAGATGTATTGTCAGGCTTCAAAAATAAAAATTATAATTTTTTATTAATGGATTTCACAATCCATATTCGTGTAAATGAACAAACAAATTCATTTTATAGCAAATTTTACGTGTGAATTCCATATCGAAAAAAAATGACCCCAAAGATCATGACAAACCTAAGTAAAATAAAATAAATATTATATAATCATGGTCTGCTGCAATATCTTGTGTTGTGTGGCATTGAAGTGATGGATTTTATGTCTTTTTGCCCCTTTGCAGTGGATGTTCGGTGCGTTGGTGATGCTGTTAAAAAACCACACTTCTTGTTGATCTGTTGTTACAATCTTTTTATGATTGTTGGGGACGTGATGTAGCCTTTGAAGTGAAGATGAGGGGTGACATAAGGATAAAAAAAATTGTTCGTAATTAATGTCCTACATTCTGCTCAATTTGTTGTGTGCACTTCGGTCAAGTCAGACACTCTAAACTTTTTTGTTTTTTTGTTTTTAAAAAGAAATACTCTATTCAGATTACTTTCTTCATTTAAATCCATAATAATTACAATATGGTTAGTTACCTACTTAAAAAAATTTAATTTTAATTCATGATCAATGTACCATATAATATTTTTATATAGTGATTCAATCACAAATTATTACATTATATTAAAAATATTTTACTTTTAAAATAATAATAATTACATCAAAAATCACATAAATAACATTGCAATATTTGATCGATTGAGTATATAGGATATTTTATATTTACAATGTATTAAAATTAATTTCCTTAAAAAATATATAAATACATGCAATTAATAACTAAAAAAATTGAAAAATCAAGGAAAGTGTTTACAAACCGGTATTTGATTTCTTTAAAACATCTAATTTGCTAAAATAATTATCTTTTGTTAATTAAAAAATTTTAATGAGTTATATTTTTGTTAATTAAATTTTTTTTAATGAGTTATATCATAGAAATATTTCTCAAAAGCTTAAACAAATATAGTCCTGTGATACCTGAGGTACACATCTCAATAGATTTTTTTTTTTTGTACAGCCTCAGGATCCCCAAGACCTATCCATGTTGCCGAGTCCTGAATTTTACTAAGTCTGAATCCTACATTTCTTTAGAGAGCTATATGATAAAACTAAATTTTGTAGATCAAAAGTCCCTGTAATTATTCCTAAGAGAAAAAAAAAAGTTAAAAAGTTTGTTTTTAATGAATTTTATAAAAATTTTAAACATTTTGTTTTTAGTCCACAAGTTTAGAAAATCTTGACGATTCCCAAATTTGAAATAAAACCAAAATTTAGATTTTAATTTGTTGGGATTTTGATTTTATGATATTTTATTTGAATCCAAATGGTGCGTATTTCCTTATTTACAATGGAGTAAAAAATAAGTAAGTAGTTAGATAACCCAGGTGGTAGAATGACCCAAAGGTGTTGAACCAAAGTTTACTGTCACCGTTATAGTGTTCATAAGTGGTAGGCTCGGGTAGGCTTGATTGCTATAGACCACTATAGCGATGTCAGTAGGGCAGAAACAGTAAAATGACGCAATTTCGTTTAATGAACCCTATATATACCCCAACTCGGGTTTCTCTCTTCCTAGAAGCAGAAACTCGAGCCGCAACCCCTTTAGGGGATCTCCTCCCCCTCTACTCTCATCTTCTATCAAATCCACCTCCTCCAAGCTTCAAGGTGAGTTTTATTATTGGTTTATACTTCTTTTTTCTCCTTTCTTTCATATTCTATGATTTGGATTGTTATTTCTCCCATTGTTATCAAACGGGGGTGCTCCCAAATGTTGTTAAAGTTATATTAAAGCTATCTAGAATATATTAGAGGTTGATCTAGAGTTTATGGTTGCTCTATAGCAATTGTTGGTACCATCCCTGCTCCACGGAGCTCCCTCGATATTATCGTCTCTTGTTTTTCCTTTCCAGGTGAATGAGTTTGACCTCATAGCCTTAGTTTCATTATTATGAATATGTTCTTGCATTATGGTTGTTAAATATGAAGTTTGAGATAAGAAAAAGTATAGAAAATGATTTTACATGATTATGTTGAGCTAGAAAAATTATGATTTATGATGATGTCATGAAAGAAAATGTGTTTTAGAAAACCATGAGACCACGATTGATGTGTTGTGTGCTATAGAAAATGTTTTACATGGTTAAGAAACGTTTTATTAAGAAAATACGTATTGTAGCAAGACGACTATTTTACCGAAAATGTTTTTGTGGGTTTCTTGATATCACTATACATTCAAGTTTTAAGATTTCAAGTTATGTTTTAGAATGTCCAGTTAATATATTCATACATGTTAGAGAAATGTGAAAGAAGAATATGACCCAGCTTTATGAATAAATATGTTATATGATTCCCAAGTTTATAGTTATGAACCCCCAGTGTTTTACACTATGATTTTAGATTTATCAAGTATATGAAAAGATGTGTTAGCTTAAGATATGGATTTAGAACTTCAGTTTTGTGGTATGAAAAGGTACGAAATTCAGTATGATTCCTAGCAACTGTCAGATACATATTCTGTGGTTTGAAATCGGGATACCTACAAGCGGATAATCCATTGGGCACGATTTTCACAGTCATAGTTATGCTAAAGACAAATTGTTGGAGTTATATGAATCCAGAACTCTCAAGGTACTAAGAATTTAAGGGCTCTTGTTTGCGAGGGACTGAGCACCCATCCTTTAGTTATGAAAGTTTAGCACTGTTGTTTTTATTTACTTTCAGTTAGGTTATATATAATGAGTAGTGTTAAATGGTCATAGAGGCAATAACATCAAACAGTCATGAAGGAAAACCTAATAAACAGCCATGAAGGCGATATTATTAAACAACCATGGAGACAAACCCAGTAAACAGCCATGGTGGCATATATAGAAAATGGGACCTATTTAGGTGCCCACAGCTTGTCCAACTGTAGGAACTATTGGATTTATGCAGAAGCGATTTAAGGACCTAGTACATTGGTATGCTTATCGAATCATCATTGTTTCATAAACACACAAGGAATGTTACCTCTCGGAGTGTCGATCTTTGATGATCTCCCTCGCCTGAGAATCCTTGTGTTACCGCACGATTGATTTGCTTGTAGTCGGTTGACGGCAGACCTTCCAGACTATGTCTCAAGGGGAAGGAGATAATGTGTGGGCACTTTCTCTCTATCAGGAGATGACCTTGCCTCTACCTCTGTGACTGTTCTCGATCTATGGAGAGGGTTAAGTGTAGTATATATATGGGTTCCTAGAAAACCTAACCCTTAGATGTAACGGGCTCTAGGTTTCTTGGGCTCTTCTTACACACTAGGCCCTATTGGGCTTTAGTGAAAGAGCAAAAACCCAACAATCTCCCACTTGCTCTTGAGTACAAACTTGAGCTTAAAGCCTAAGACCATGTAACTCACTAGTCATCATCAACTGAAATTTCCCCATCCCTTATCTTGAGCTAGCCTAGGGATCTACTAGCTATTATTAATCAATGCTCATGATAATCAACAAATGATTATCTAATTCGGTGCTACTCCACTAAAAGCCCGAACTTGAACTCCAAGATTAATAACATATATAACATGTATATGCATCACCCCTTTGTAGAATGTCTATAATTGATTGACTAGTTTTCTGTTACCCAATCAATTATTTATTCCCTTGACTATGATAGTTTCTCTAATGGATTACATGCACTGGCCAGTGTCTTCAATATCCAAGTACTGAAACATATCAAGGGGACATTTCCTACAAATTTCATATTGTTTATCTCATAAATACCGATAATCAAACAATCTCACTCCCAAAATACCGAGTTATTGGCCGTCAATAGATCGTACCTCACCCGTTGGTAAATCAAAGAATGAAAACTATTTGATTACCTATTTATAATAAACTCAGAATTAAGAGCAATATTATAACTGTAGTTATCTGGAGATTTGATACCTTATGACAAAAAAAACACCCTTAATCAAATCTCTCCTTGATCCTTTCAATGTGAATGTTAATTGACACCAATATTTTACAATGATTTGGACAAAACCATTTCATAAAATATTGCAGCCTAAATGAAGTGCCCAACTTTATTTAATAGCTGTGAACCTGTTCATCAATTATGAGAACCTATGATCATGTCCTCCATGAACGTATCCATATGATCATATACTTCACAATTGATCCGGACCTTAGTGTTTGTAAATAGTGTGCGGAATAAATGAATAATACCTCATTTATAACATTCAGAAAAATTACAATGTCATAATGTCTTGCTCAAAAAGCATAAAACAACAAAGTGAAATAACAACTTCCTAAAGCTATAGCAAATCTGGAATCCTCCTAAGACCCATAGATGTTATATGCCTCTCGAACACACGTTCAGGCAAACTCTTAGTAAAAGGGTCAGCAAGGTTCTCGTCCGATGCTATCTTGACTACCACTGTATCTCCTCTTTCAATTATATCTTGGATCAAGTGGTACTTCCTCTCTATGTGCTTTTGTCTTTTGTGACACCTTGGTTCCTTGGACTGTGCTACTGCCCCACTGTTGTCACAGTAAAGTGTGATGGGACGACTAACACCTGGTATCACCTGAAGATCCGTTAGGAACTTCTTTAACCATGCGGCTTCCTTTGCAGCCTCAGAAGCAGCTACATACTCAGCCTCTGTGGTAGAGTCAGCCACACATGATTCTTTGACACTCCTCCAACAAATGGCCCCGCCATCAAGAGTGAACACATACCCAGAAGTGGATTTTCTTGAGTCAATGTCTCCTTGGAAATGCAGTGCTGTGTAACCAATGGTTTCAAGACTCCCATCGAATAGACCAACATATAATCTCTCGTTCTCCTAAGGTACTTGAGTATATGTTTAACCGCTATCCAGTGTTCCTCTCCAGGATTAGATTGGTATCGACTTACTACTTCCACTGCATAGCAGATATCTGGTCTGGTGCACAGCATAGCATACATAAGGCTACTTACTGCTGAAGCGTAAGGTATCTTACTCATGCGTTCTCTCTGCTCAGGAGTTTTAGGAGAATGCTCCTTAGAGAGATGAATTCCATGCCTGAAGGGTAAAATTCCCTTCTTGGAATTCTCCATCTTTGAACACAGCAAGTATTTTGTCGATGTAATTAGCTTTGAGATAATGCCAATACCTTATTCTTAGGTCTACTTAAAGCTTAATACCAAGAATATAATTGGCTTCCCCGAGGTCCTTCATATCAAAATGATTGCTTAGCCAAGTTTTTATGCCTAACAATACCTCTGTATCATTTTCGATAAGGAGTATATCATCCACATAAAGTACCAGAAAAGATACTGCGTTACCTTGGATCCTTTTATACATACACGGCTCATCAGGACTTTTCTCAAAACCATAAGACTTAATGGCTTGATCAAACCTGATGTTCCATGATCTGGACGCTTGCTTAAGTCTATAAATGGATCTTTGCAACTTGCATACCATGTTTTCTTGCCCTTTGGCTATGAACCCTTTTGGTTGCTGCATATAGATATCCTCTTCCAAATTTCCATTTAGAAAAGCAGTTTTGACATCCATTTTCCAAATATCATAATCAAGATTTGCTTGACTAAGAGAATCCGGATGGACTTGAGCATGGCAACCGGCGAAAAGGTTTCTTCATAATCCACACCTTCTATTTGGGTGTACCCTTTCGCCACCAATCTAGCTTTGAAGGTTTCAACCTTCCCGTCCGATCCTCTCTTTCTCTTGTAGATCCATTTACACCCAATGGGTCTTACCCCTTTTGGTGCATTTACAAGAGACCAAACTGAGTTGAAATACAAAGAATCCATTTCACGATTCATAGCCTCAAGCCATTCCTGAACATCAACATCTCCTAGTGCCTCGTCATAACTCGTGGGATCATCATGTTCTTCAATGATGACATCTTGAGGTGATTCACCCAACAAGAGAAATTTTGCGAGTTTACGAATCAATCTCCCACTACGACTTTGCCGCACTTGTTGTTGTGCATCTGAGGGGATCAAGTTTGGTGGGTTAACAATTTCTAGATGAGGACCCTCATTAAGTGGATTAACCAATTCATGATTTTGTTGTTCTTCCACAAGCGGTAACTGCATCTCTACAGGTTCCACTTGTTGATCATCATCTTTGAACTTGGTTCTATTTACGGTTCTGTGTGTGTTCAACAAAGGTATATTTTCCCCTTTTGAACAACCACAGGAACAAAAGCTAGAACACTTTGAGGTTGAGGTGTAACTTGATCTGAGACTAGCTCATCAAGAATAACCTTACTCCTTGGCTTATAATTTGCCATATAGTCCTCCTCTAAGAAAGTCGCGTGTGTGCTCACTATGACCTTCTTTTCTTTCGGACTATAAAACAACCAACCTTTGGTTCCTTTAGGATAGCCTATAAATATGCATACTTCTGTACGCGAGTCCATCTTATTTGGCTTCTGTTGTAAGACATGTGCCGTAGCACCCCAAATCCGAATATGATTCAAGGAGGGCTTACACCCTCTCCATAATTCTATTGGTGTCTTTGAAACCGTCTTGGACGGAGCTAAGTTCAATAGGTACATAGCAGTTTCTAAGGCATATCCCCAGAATGAATCAAAAAAAGATGAATAACTGAGCATAGATCTTGCCATTTCTAAAAGGGTTCTATTTCTCCTTTCAGCAACTCCATTCTGTTAGGGCGTCCCTGGAGAAGATAATTGTGAAACTATCCCCTCTTTGGTCAGGTAAGACCTGAACTCTCCAGATAGGTATTCACCTCCTCGGTCAGACCGAAGAGTCTTAATTTGAACACCAAGATGCTTTTCTGCCTCAGCCTTGAACTCTTGGAATTTTCCAAAAGCTTCAGACTTGTGACGCATCAGGTACACATGTCCAAATCTAGAGTAATCATCAGTAAATGTGATAAAATACTCATACCCGCTTCTGGCCTGGACATTTATTGGTCCACATACATCAGTATGTACCAATTCCAGCTGAAGTGTGGCACAATTTCCCTTGGCCTTGAAAGATCTCTTAGTCATTTTACCCTCTAAACAAGATTCACAAACTGGTATCGGTTCAAAATTCAGGCATTTTAGAATCCCACTATTGACCAAACCTTGTATCCTGTTAGAGTTAATATGACCCAATCTTAAATGCCAAAGATAAGTTTCATTGGAAACTTTTCTTTTCTTTGATGAATGAACATGCTCAACATCTCCTAATTCAATATGATTAACTTCACAGGGCACAGGACTAAGGAAATAAAGACCATTAAACATTACACCGGAACAAATGAAAGAAGATGAACTTCTTATTGAAGCGAGGAATTAAAGCTGAACTGTCAAACCATGTTTAACCAAACAACTAACAGAAATTAAATTCCTCTTAAAATCCGGAATAAATAAACAGTCTTCTAAAACCAAAGTTCTGCAATTATCAAAAGATACAACAACTTGTCCCACTGCTAGTGCAGACACAAGCTCCCCATTTCCAAGCTTCAAAACTCTTTGTCTTTCACTTAAAGGCAAGCTATGTTTGAACCACTGCAAAGAGTAACAAACATGGTTAGTGGCTCCTGAATCAATGATCCATTTATCATTGTAATTCTCCACTAAACAAGCCTCAATCACATGTAAATTACTCATACCTGGTTTATTCATACGTGGGCAATTTTTCTTCCAATGCCCTTTTTGTCCGCACTTGAAGCACTTGCCTTTTGGCTGCTTCATTGCAACTGGTTTGGCAACTGGAACACACCGCCTCGCTTGACTAGAGACTGCTCAAAGACTCTCAAGCTCATGCATCAGCTGAGTAAGGTCAAGATTCATCTTATTCATATTATAATTCATCTTGAACTGATTGAAGTATTTAGGCAGTGACTGCAAGAGAAGGTCAACTTTTACTTCTTGTTCAAATCTGACCCCATGGTCTTCAGCCTTCTTGAAGTTTTCTATCATTGTCAGACAATGATCCCAAGACACTTCCTCCAGGACATTCTTGTCTTGGTGATCGTGCATTCATATTCTGTCTAGCGTAAGCGCTAGACGTAGCAAACATGCCATCAAGAGTCTGGAGCATCTTTGCTCCACTCTCAATTATGCTTACTTGCTCCTGAAGGTGACTGGCGAGACTGGCTAAAATATAGCAGCAAACTGCCACATTTGCCTTCTCCCATCTTTCCTTCTCCTGCTGAAGACGTGTCTTTGTTGCCTCAGGCGCATCTTCAGCAGGCTGCGCTGGCATAGGGGTAGTCAGAACAAAGTTGAGCTTTTCATATTGAAGAACAATATCCAAATTAGTTTTCCATTGTTTGTAGTTTGTACCATCCATAGGTTTTTGACTCAAGATAGTAGCTAAAGGATTGAATGAAGACATTTTTCTGAAAACAAGGAAAAACACACTAATTACAAACTTGAATAACTATAAACAGATACTGCGCTAGTAGATTCTGATAACTACTACTTGTTTATAGTTTAACAATCTATTAGTTATATTTACAAGGCTTATGATGGGCAAGATACTTGTAAAACTAATATTGTTATTTTGGGCCTTCAGTTCCATTGCCAGAGCCTCGATAGGAGGGTTAATAATTTTACCAAAGTTGAATGTATTTAACCATTATTTACTTTCAAAATTCTCTTTAGTGTCTAAGTGTTGCCGACGATGGGCCGTACAAAACTTTACTAAAATTTTGAAAATATTAAGGTTTAATCTAGTGAAATCCGATTATCCTTATCCGATAGGGCTTCAGCGATAACCTTTTCACTAATAAACCCACAATTGGAGCCCGTAGGTTTTAAATTAATTACATAATAAAAAACCTTCACCCATTCAATATTTTAAAATTTAGAATTTTTCAATTTCCAAGAATTGTTTAAATTCGAGTATTCTTTGTTTGATTTCAAAAACTATGTAAGCACCCGCAAGCCGATGAACGTACAAGCTTAGCTTATCGGAATTTTAAAATCATTAAGGTCCTAAAATCCGGTCATGATAGGCAGCGTGTGCTCCACACAATCATGATACATGATTGTGGTATGCAGCGTGTGTTAACACATGACCATTTTAGAAGACCCACAAATTACTACTTAATGTAAACAGTTCTCTTAGGAAATAATTTGGATTATTTGTCTTGATTTTAATTATTCAAAATTAATTAATTCAATCATTAATATAGACTTTTAACAAAAAATCATAATAATTTTAATTAATTTTCGAGAATAATTTTGAATCAAAATAATCCTATAATAACTATCATACTAGTCCCCGAATGACAAAATAGCTATTATGCTCATGTAATTTTCAAGTTATGCAGCAATATGGCACCACCTATTCTATATGACATGTTATCACAATAAGCATGTTATCAATCATATAATTCATCCATTCATAAAATAAAGTAATTTAAATAAAATAGACTTTAATCCATGGTTTCCTACAGAAAAATAAAATAAAATAAAATAACAAAAAATATTCCAGTCCTTCTTGTCCTTCCTTTTAGTCCATAGGTATTTATCTCAAGCCCTTTTATGGTAACCATGGGTCCATAAGCCCAAAATACCAAATTTTGGCAAGAAAACCTAAGACAACTTCAAGGAACCCTAAGCTGTTTAGATCCCTTGCGCCGTCACCCGAACTCGGATCAGCACGAAATTTTAGGGTTAGAACCACCATGAAGAGAAGAAGCCAACGCCACTGGAATCACCCAATTTGGATGTCCCACTCACCCTCACTCTCATCATTTTCACAGGCGCGTGGAAACCACTGTCATAAACTTCTGACAGGGCGTGACAGTGCGTGGAGGCTCCTCTGGCCGCGTTTCGCCCACCATTTTGTTTGTCTTTCCGTCCTCTTTCCAACGATATATGATACGTCCAATTCTGAGATCCAGAGGTCCATGAACATGTCCAAACAGTGACGAACGTCCTTCTTTTTGTATCTTCTTGATCTTCTTTTTATTACAACTTTTGTATAACATAAAAAAAATATACAAGAATTGAACATAAAAAAAAAATCAAGGAGGAAACCTAATCATATGGGATTAGTCTCCTTGTTACAACCCAAGAAAATACATTCAAATCTCTACCATGGATTAAAGTTGAAAACCAAATGAAGCATTGATTTTTATGAAAAGAATTATAAAGATAATCATACAACACATATGATCAACAAATATAGAATCCTAGGTGCCATATTTCACGAAGCAAACTAATTACATGAATAATGAAACTAGATTCACATACCAATGTACAGTCAGTCTCTGATACCAATTGTAGGAACTATTGGATTTATGCGGAAGCGATTTAAGGACCTAGTACATTGGTATGCTTATCGAATCATCATTGTTTCATAAACACACAAGGAATGTTACCTCTCGGAGTGTCGATCTTTGATGATCTCCCTCGCCTGAGAATCCTTGTGTTACCGCACGATTGATTTGCTTGTAGTCGGTTGACGGCAGACCTTCCAGACTATGTCTCAAGGGGAAGAAGATAGTGTGTGGGCACTTTCTCTCTATCAGGAGATGACCTTGCTTCTACCTCTGTGACTGCTCTCGATCTATGGAGAGGGTTAAGTGTAGTATATATATGGGTTCCTAGAAAACCTAACCCTTAGATGTAACGGGCTTTAGGTTTCTTGGGCTCTTCTTACACACTAGGCCCTATTGGGCTTTAGTGAAAGAACAAAAACCCAACACCAACAGCCACTATTATGATTTCAGCAGATGCTCTTGTTCACCAGAAACTGAATACAATATTTCAGTTTATGATTTTACAGTTTTTATTAATATATATGTATTTATTATATTCATCATATTGTTTCCCTATACTTTGTCACACCCTCAGTTAAAATGATTTCGTGTTCGATTATGAGTTAGAAATGGTTGTTGTGAATTTATGGAATGAAAAGTGTTTTCCTATCTAGCTATATATATAAATATCAAATGATCTATGTTTGCTGCATGTATATCATATTATGTATTTTGCTTGGTTGTCCCATGTGGGTGATGGGTGAGAGTTCACTCGCTGAGTCTGTTAACTCATCCCTCTTCTTTCCTCCTCATAGTTGCAGGTACGGATGTTGCTCAGCCTCTTTTTTGGCATACGCAGTTATTTCTCAGTGGTGAATCTTACTTGAGAGTAAGGCTTAGTTTACAGTTTTGTTAAAGTATAGTGCTTTACTAGATGTATAGCAGAATCTGAGTCATGTATTATTTCATATTATGTACTTGATTCCAGTAGTTAAATAATTATATATATGTTTTCAGTTTACAAGTATGAATTTAAAATGGTAAAATTTGATTTAAGTTTATGTAACAAGCCAAAAAGGTATTTGTGATTCAATTTTCAAGTGTTAAACAGGTTTTAGAATTAAGATTTATACTACATGCTGAAACAGTTTAAGATTTAGTGATTTACAAATTTGAGTTAAGATGATTTTAGAGTTTGAACATTAAATTCTTCTGGTTTTATGAATTTAAGTATTATGTTTTAATTAAAGAAAATGATAAGGATTTGGAAAAAATTATATTTTAAGTATGATATTATACTATTTTATGTATTTATAAAGACACGTCACTCAGTAGGTTTATATGAGGATGTGATCCTCACATACCGGTCATGTTTTTAAATTAGGTCATGACAACTCGCATACAAGCTATTAGGATTGATATAGTAGTGAAGGGTTTGGATAAAAAATATGAGATCCTATGCTCAAATCTTAATATAAATAATGTAATTTTCGAAGTATTAAAAAAAAATTATATACTCCCATACATTGTCCCATTACATCCTACTAATGCTTTTTTTCTCGCGAGTAGCCCGGCAACTTCGTGTAGTCTTTGTTGCCAATTACTTATTGCTTAAAACTCGGAAGCTGATTTGATAATTGATGCAATTTGAAACGTGACTAATTAAGATAATAATCCAGCTCATCAATGAAGTGACGGGTGATTATAAAAAGATTGGCCGGCTTTAGTTTACGGCTTTTTCACTTTAAAAAGTTTACAAAAACTTTCATGTTTTAAAAAATGAAATCAACTTTATTTCAGTGCCATATTTTGATGTATTGATACGGTTATAGTAGTGTTTCTAATAGGCCAAACATAGTTAATAATTAAATGGGATGTTTAAACATTTAGCTAGGATTCGATTCCTGCAATATACATGAAGAGAGTTTTGTGACTAGAAATAAGACCAATATTTATGGACTCTCAAAAACAACTCTAAATTTTAAATGTCTCAAATAAAAGCACCCAAGACTTTTGGTGACCAAACAAAAAATTGATTTATACTTCTTGTAGGTGGTAGATAATTTGGTCCAACACTAGTTCTAGATCATCTAATGGTCCATTCATCTCTACCCTTAAATTTTGCTTGAACGGCCATGATTTGATGATATGATTATATAAATTTAAAAATATAATAATTAATAATTTTATGAAATAAAAGAAATTACACCAAATTACAAAATTACCATTTATCAACACCAGATCATCAACTCTACACAATACAATGATCACCGCCGCCGCCCTCAAGCCACCACGGTATCCAACATCTTCGCCGGCCGTGCCATCCTTCCTGCCAGTTAGCTCAACACCGGCAATATACCCACTGCAGTGCTAAAGCTTCTTATAGATGATCCATCGCGCGGACTAACCTGCACACTAACGATCTTGGGCGGTGGTTGCCTTCGTCTCTGTTCAACCTGGCGAAATAGGAAAAAGTACCAATTTTTTTTCTTTTTAAAGTAGGAAACTCGGATGGAATATGTTCAGATTTATGTGTTTTGAATCTAAGCCTCGAGTAACATCTACAATTGAGAGATAGAGAGGGTCGCTGATTCTGACCCATTAGTTGCAAAGAAATAACCAATTTGGGTTACACAATATGAACACAGTGGGAAAATACAACCCACGGTTCCAACTAGCCAATAAATTTAATATTATTAGAACAATTTAAAAAACACAAGAATTTGCAATAAGCCGTACATCCCCATTTTTTTTGCAATACTTGAACTATAATCTTGATGTAAAAGCTTAACTAGTTTATGCCTTAATCTGTTTCACCTTATCAAATTTCTTGTTATATCATTTTTCAAGAGAACAGTGGGGAAAGGGAAAAAGGGAATAAAGGTTAAAGAGTGGCGGTAGTGTTGATAGGTCGAACGGGATAGATGAAGTCTGAAGATTGAAGACCGAAGAGGAGTAGTAGGCCGAGGAGGAAAAAAAAAATTCAAAAAAGGGTAATTTAGTAATTAAGATGAGACAGAACGAGGTGCATCTAAAATACCAAAACACATGGGGACCAAATTATGCAGCTCCTAAATCATTATCAAACCCAGCCTATGCCTTACTCTACTTGATCAACACCTTGGGGTTATCAAATATCATCCCTCATATATAAATTGAGACTTCAGGGAATTTTTTCTTCATAAAAATCACCCATTGCCGCTAACAAATCAGGGTGAAGCATACAGTCTCATATTTATAGAAAATTCTACCCATAGCAGTATACTTATCATTAATTTTTAAATATTTATATAAAATTTAAATTATTTAATTTATATATATCGTTAGTATAAATTTTTCTCTATAAAGACATCCAACTATTGCTACATCAATAAAAGAGTTAGTTCAAACCACCAATTATTCTAAAAGTCTTATAAATATAAACATAATTATATTATTAGTTTACTAAAATTAAACTTAAGTTAAAATGTATTTTGATATTATGGCACATAAAATTGGTATAATAATAAGTCTATATTATCATTCCTAAGGAATTAATGCGACAATTTTCACTTTACCTGGAATGACTTGGAAGGTTTCATGTTCAGCCCCTTCAATCTAAATTGAAATTCACGTCATAGCCTTTCAACTTGTAATTTGTATTTGTACCCTACCCTTTTACCATGTAGAACGTCCTCACTCAGCTATGAAATTGCTACATTCTTAAACAAACAAACCAAAGCTCCTAGTATATATAATTGATAGTTAATTATATTCTTTAAGTATTTAGTTAAAAGTTTAATTTTTGACAGTGTATATAAAAAAAAATTTATAATCAAAAGTAAAATCCATATTTTTAAACTCTATATCAAAAAAAAAAAAATCAATACTCAATACTTTTAACAATGGATGCGGAGGTTAGGCTTAAAAAGAGACAGTCAAACAAACAAGACGAACACTGCACGCTGATGCTGGAGTGGACCCGCAACATTCTCCCCTTGCCACTAGTTGCTCGATTTTGATATCATTTACACAACACACATGGAATGCAAAGGGGTAATCCCATCACCACCGTCCAATCCCGCTATTATCCAACGGTCAAGAAGACCAGGTGTCAAGTGACTTGTCCTCTAGCCCGGGGGGGAAGACCCCAAAGCAACTGGTCCACTTGAAGAACAGATCAACGGTCGAGATCAATTCACGAGCTCACTTTGACCTTTCAGAGTCAACGAGCGATAACCGTGTCCGTGGGTTGAAAGAAACTCGCGCGTTTCTCTCTCTCTCTCTCTCTCTCTCCCCGAATTTTCCATAACAAGCCTCGATTTTTAGGGTTCCAGAGAGAGAAGGTGAGAAACCAGTAACCACTATCCCCTCATCACAATCATCACATTGCACGAACAACAAAAAAAACAATGCTTCTTCGAAGCTCATCGTCGTCGATGCTGAATTCATGGATTCCACACTCGAACCACTCCTCTCCCGAACCCGAAATCCTTCACCGGATTCCACGAACTCGATCCATAACGCTGTCGTGCTCACTGTCGCCGATCGAAGGCTCCGCCAACAGAATGGTGCGGGTCCTGTCTGAGACGGATCTGTCCTCGCGTAAGCATTGGGCTGGTTCTCCTTCCAGAACGACGTCGTTCGGCCCTGCATTGTTTTCGTTCTCGGAGCTGGACGAATTCGATGGTGGAGTTGGAAGTGGTGGCGGTGGTGGTGGTGGCAACAATGACGGTGGAGGTTCGGGGTTCTGGGATTCCAATCACGGGAACGATCGCACGGACGAGTATTACCGAACCATGATCGAAGCAAATCCTGGGAATCCGATTTTTCTTAGCAACTACGCAAGGTACCTGAAAGAGGTACGTGGGTGACTCATACTTGTAATAATAGCCTTCGCCATTGTTGATATTACCTTTTTGTTTTTGAAAAAAAAAAATTCTATATGCATATTTCTGCTAAAAAAATGTTGTATTTTTTGCCAGTTAAAAATTTTGATACTGAAATCGTAAGTGTGCTTTATTTTAATTTCTGAAATTAAGAAAGTGCCAATTTAATCTATGAAACTGTAAAAAATTATTCAAATTAGTTCCTATAAGAGTGTTCTCATAGATTAACTTAAACTACCAAGGACTTCAAGAACTAAATTGATATGTTATTAATTTCAGGATAAAGTGAAACACAGGACCTTTACTCGTTAAAAGTTTATCTTTGAGTTACTATTGTTGGGTTGATGAAACTTTTCTAATAGTGTGTTGATTTGGGAATTGGGATGGTGGGTGAAGGTTCGTGAGGACTTTGTTAAAGCAGAAGAGTATTGTGGGAGAGCAATTTTGGCGGATCCGAGTGATGGGAAGGTGCTGTCCATGTACGCAGACTTGATATGGGAGAGCCATAAGGACTCTCCTCGAGCTGAGAGTTATTTTGATCAAGCTGTTAAAGCCGCCCCTGATGACTGGTAAGCATTCTTTCTCAATTGGTTTTAATTTGTTTGAGATTCTTCAGATGTGTGGAATGTGATGTTTTGAATGAAATGATTTAGGATTTGATTTACTAATCTTCAAATGTTACATGAATTTAATGTTTGAATTCCAAATATAATTTCAAGCACAAGTTGCTTATCAAAATTCGTTTAAGTGTATTCCGATGGTAAAGCGAACAACGAGCTTTTAGTTCAACCATTGTGATGGGATGGATCATGGGCCTAGATCAGAGTTTCTGTTTGCTGTAAAATGTAAATGCTTCTACGGTGATCATTGTTTAACTTGCTCTTTGAATTAATGAAATATGTTCTTTTTTTGTTGTAGTTATGTTCTAGCATCATATGCTCATTTCCTTTGGGATGCTACGGAAGAGGATGATGTAGTGGAAGAAGATCCCTCTGAAATGTCTCCTAGTTTCTTCCATGGAGCTGCTCCACCAGCTTCTCCTCCTTTAGTGGCCGCTGCGTAAGCTTGGTTGTCTGCTGTGTGGCTTTTATATGACTTTCTGACCTTTGCTTATATTACCTTCCACCCTGTAGTTGTTTGGTCCGATGAAGATAGTTGCAACGTTCATGTTACCTTGTCAAATGTAGATTAATGTACAGGAGAATAAAAGAGAGGGGGGGCATTCTCTTTTTCCCTTTTGATTCATTGTGTCAAATTCAAATCTCTCCCTTCTGGCAGGCTTCCATAATGGAAAGAACAAAGATAGTTACACATTAAGAATAAAGATAGTTACACATTTTTGGAGTTATATCATTCACACGTGCAGGTATTGGCAGATTTTTGTTAGGAGAAATGGTTTATGTACTCACTTCCGACGCATTCCTTTAGGCGCACCACTCAGATGCATTGATAAAAGTCAAATAAGAAATTTTAAAATAAAAGTAGATGATTTTAACGGTTGATTCAAAAAATTTTCCATAAATGCGTTGATGTTTTAGGTACATGTGTCAGTACTCATTTATTAGTGCGAACGATACGTTTGCAATTGAAAATACTAAAATCTGTTAGTGGGGCATTTCTTGGCTTGAGTTTTATTCTCTGAAACTGTAATGGTAGATTCAAGCATGAACTATTACGGTGCAGCCTCCTAAGTAGAAGGTTTAGGTTTAGAGACGGTATGTTAAATCATGCCAAGGAAAGAGGATGAAGTTTGCAACTTTTGGAATCCCTAGAGAACAGTATACGTTCCAGCATCTTCTCCCTGCAAAAGAAAGCTTACTCTCACTCAGTAATTTGACGCAAAGAAAGCTTACACCCATTTGACGCAAACACAGATTTTTAGTGTCATTCACAGTCTGCGTATACGTTACACTACATTGCATTACATTTTAAGTTCCTAGAAGTTTCCTAATAATCTCTACGCTTCTCATTTTCTTGCATGGTGGGATTTTTTTGGCACTTGATGGAGTTAACAAGAAACAACCTATTTGAGATGTAACGGAGTCTACAATGAGTGCTACTGCCTTTTTCTCATTTTTATTACGGTGGAACTAAGCCTTTATAAGATCCAAAACCAGCCAAGGACTGAACCTCCAACCAAACCAAACCCAAGGAACACGGTCATCACAATAGCAGATAACTCTGATTCTGATAAGGGCACTGACTTGGGTGTTAGAATCATAAGGACACTGGTGAGGTAACCATTGGTAAACCCAAGCAGAAAAGTGAGGACTATTATTGGTACCTCTGATTTCAACCACTTGGGTCCATGAAGACAAACAATAAAAAGTGGATAGAATAGTAGCCTGGCTGTGGAGCCCCATATTGCCCTTGTGATAGATTGTAGTACACAGAAGGCAGTTAATGACTTCCCCATCAGGTCAGCTAGATTATAAACTGTTATCAGTAAAATGGGGTACCAATCCTTCAAAAGCTTGGATTCGAGGTCTTCAGCAATAAATCCTGGGAAGATTGACAGGGTTACTATATAGATTATGAGAATTCCAAAAGCTGGCCCCTTGATTTTTCCTGCCAGTGCCCAAAATTTTGTCCCTGAGCATAAGGGGTTGTCCTGTGGAAGGCTCTGATAATGTTGCTGCATGACTGGTAACTTGTACTGCAAGTTGCTAAAGACAATGCAACACAAGAGGAAAATAGTAGCAACCATGAAGTACAGGTGGGCACTTATTTGTAGGCCCTTTGGGGTTTGTGGGAGTGATGCCTTGGTTATTATCCTCAACACTGAAATTATCATACCTGTCACCCAAACAAAAATACTTGGTTAGTGGTTTAAACACACACTTTGACAGAACCTGAGTTTCAAATTTAGAGCTGAATTTGCTCAATATAGATTTTTGAAATTCAATTTTACTTTTGAAACGGCCTTAGTTTCTGTATGTGCAAACCAGAGGCGACCACCAAATGCATCACCTAGCCCCTGTTTGATACATAATATTAAGACCTGATAATATAGTTAATATTATAAAACCAATTTCTATCACATGTTTTATATCACATACTTTAATATGATATTATATGGTCAAACTATTTTTATCCTATGACTATAGGAGTAAGTTATCACACCTAATAGTATTATTTTGCTAGCCAATCCCGAATTATCTTACCTGTCGCTACCCACCCAGTTGTCCACCGCTAGTCATATGGTGCACCAAACAACAGATAGTATAGAAAATTATACAGTGAATTCCTTGTACTATACTGTCAAACCTTGTACTGTTATATTTAATACTATCAGGCATTATCCTATACGATGCATCAAACAAGTAATTTCAAACCAACCAAAAAGGGTTTAATTTAGGCAATAAAAAACAGCATGGAGCAGCATGGAGCAGCAAGGTCAGCCTCATCTTAAAAATTCAGTAGTATTTATATTTAACAACATGGTTGAAGGACTAATTAAGTGTCCCTAGATGTTAACTTATGGCATGGTTCCAATAGATGATAAGGATTACCTATATATGAAAGAATATGCTACGCAGGATACACACAGAAAATATCTTGTCCCACAAGTAGGATACACTGCTCAGTTAAAAACCATGGAAACTAGGCTCTGGAATCTACTTCCATATTTTTTCCCATAACATTCAAAAGCTTGTATATCCATAGAATAATAAAAGCACTGAGGCTTTGTTTAAAACTGCTTTACTTCTTATATGCTTTATCATATGTAGAAGTTTTATATAGCTTAGAATGTAAATCTTATTGGAACTATTCAGTTGATCCTTCAGAACCATATTCAAATATAAAATAATAATAATAATAATAGTTTGCCTGTTTGTAATGGAACAAGGAACTTTGCCTATGTTGAGCTTTATTGCAAAGCTTAGCATATTAACATGGACAATCCAAGCCTGGATAAAAGAGGATGGTTGTGTTAAGCCACCTACAACCAACATAAAATTTTGTCTAATCTCTAGGACATGGATCAAGGACAACCAAATAGTGGAACAAAGCTTAATTATTGCTGTTGTTGAAATGGAACAAGCTAAACTGAAGTTCAAAGGGCAGATAATTGCCTTGTACCTGATGAAGCAGTCCCGGCAAAAACAGCTTGCATATACTGTTTTGGGAGCTTTCCAGCTGATCCTATCAAGCTTCCACCCACCAAGCCATCTGCTAAACCACATACTACCACAGCTGCAACAGTCAACCCATAGGCACCACTTGGTCTCTCTTTCAGCTTGGTACTGCTGGAGGCCCAGTCTATGACAGGAGGCACCATGAGAGACAGAACAAACATAGAGTACCCCAGGTTCATTCTCAACCTCAATGTTGTTTTGCTCCATCCTCCCCAACTCATAATCAGAAGAAGTACTAGCACAGATGAGATCATGTAAGCCACTGAGAAAACCTTCTCTATGTGTTTGGTGGGATAGAGGTATGCAAAATAGTCAACCGCTGTGATCAAAGCATTCCAAGGAAGCAAGTTGCCAGCACCAAGCAAGAAATGGATCATGTAAGCAACTCGGCATGTGTCTCTTCTCTCATTTGGATCACTGGAGACCTTGACAGCTTCCATTTCTCTTATTGCCTTCTTTTACTTTCTGGACATTCACCACTAAAGTATGGTATTTGAATAGAGCTAGAGGGAGTCTTTGGTGAGGGCTACCTGGGTGGTACAAAGGTAGGCTTGCTAAAAAAAAAAAAAAAAAAAAAACTCTGGCCTAGAAGTGCCCTGCAGAAGTTGCCATTGCCAAACAAGTGACTGATACAGGGCGGTAGCTCTGCTTATTTTTTATTTTTTTGATAAGAAGGTAGCTCTACTTATGGTAGTGCTAGTTTGGGACTAGTTGACACTTGCATTTCACATGCATATATATACACACACGTGATTAATGGGCTTGGGCTTGGGCTTGGAATAGATTTGCCTAATGTATGAAGAAGAAAAATTGTGCTGGGTGGGGACAGCAACGGATGGGTGATATTAGATATACCATCTGGTGTCATACACTCACACATGGGTATGCTGTCTTGCAATTTTCCCGTACTTGACACCCTATTAAACGTAAATTGGATGATTTATATTCATGATGATAATGATCCTTTTGGGATAATATAAGTCTTGGCTTGCAGCCAAGTTACCCGCAAGTTGCAAAAGATCTTTGGAACTAGTTAAAAAAGTAGAGCAAATCAATCACATTTGCCCACCAATAGATGGCTGTGATCACACATTGTGAAAGTATAGTCAATGGAGTCATGGAGAGAAGCACAGACCAGGGTCAAGGGGCTTGTCAAGCATGACCTTTCAGAAAAGAAAAGAAAAGGGGGCCCCCTTGAAGCGCGTACGCTTGGTTAATTTTCAGTTTTTATTGACTCAGCAGAATTGGATACTGTTTCAGAGAATTTATACAGTAGAGATTTTCATCCCCCCAGCTTGACATATGTCTTGTTTGATCATCAGTTGCCGTTATTCTAGGCTTTTTTATACACATAATGGTAGGTTTTTAATGTCAGTGGTGATCACCACCCAATAAGCCATCAACCATAAAGTCTTAACGCACTGAGATTGAAGACATCACTGTAAAGAAAGTTTAAAAGATGAAGTGGCAAAGTTGAAATCACTAAATAGTAACAGGCATAAAACTTTTTATGGTTAATTGCATGATTGATAGTATTTGGAGCTTCTCTTTATGTCACCTAGTCAGTGGAGGAGACAAACAAGTACCGAGTGACAGTGATTGCTACGGGACTCAAGCCTAACTACGGAATACAAACTGGATGGACAGAAATTATCGGTTATAAAAGCACAAACAGCGCGCCCTCAATGTTGCAATTATTTGACAAGTCAAGTTTTAACATATTTTTTTTCTTATTTGTTTCCACCGTTTCTTTAGTTTTTATCCCATATAATTCAACGTCAAACGAAAATCAGATAGAAATCATTCCTTAGTCCACACGTATACAACATCATATACTTCATAAAAATAGTGTAGCTTAGAAGTGACTTATGGACCCAGCATACATTAATAGTAGGCTCAGTAGCTGCAGAAAATGAAGTGAAACTCAGGTGAAAATATGAACTAGCATACCTTCCCGAAAAATGCTAGACAGTTAAAAAAAAATTTGCCATAATTGCGTTGTGATGTAGCATGCTTACTGATGTTGGGTGAATAATGAGTTACTTGGCTTTATTTCATCGAATAATTATTATCTTTTTTAACAAAAAAGTTGATATAATACTTTTCTGATTATATATCATTGCTTTGTCTTCTCAATGTGTTTAGGCCCACGTCCACACGTATGCGAATCACAAACTTGATCTCAATATCATATCCTCATAGCTAATTTCTTTCCTTTTGTTTTTCTTATTGGCGAGGTTGAAAGGTATAATCATTGAAGCATTGACAAGTCCCTCAAATGGGGGTTATAAATATTTTTAAGTTGAAGTTCATCATCATGAATTGATGTGAATAACATCATCTTGTATAGGAAAAAGTAATAACTATTGGTAGACTGTGTCACAAAATGACAAGAGTAGTCATTCATGGTTGTTCTATCAATTAATTCCCAAATCAAGGAGAAGGACAATGATACATATGGAAATATTAAAAAATTACAAAATTTTCTTCCAAACGGGGATCTACTATCTGTGCTGGTTGGCTGGAGGTTATCTTTGGAGGGCATATATAGCTTTTGCGCCTTGTCTCCTTCCATCAACCATTTAAAGTTGTAAAGTCGACAAGGGACATTGGAAAAGACCTAAATGAGCTTTAAGATTTTGGTTTTTGCGTGGCGTGATTTTAGTTTATCAGTTTCTGATTCTGATTATGACCGATGTTAATATATCTAACAAGTGTTGTTTGCTTCTAAGTTCTAATCCCTTAACCAAGAGTATAGGATCTTTCACCAGTTTAGCACAACTAAAGTAAAATGGACTACTGGTAAACTTTAGAACTTAGCAGATAAGCACAGCTGTTCTTGATTATTTGCAAGAACCATTTGTCCATTTGCACAAGGCATGAATGGCAGAAGGGAAAGTTGCCTCTAAGCTGTATTTTCAAAAGGAAGTTCCCTTACTTCTTTAAGTGCCAATGATTATTATCTCATAGTATCATACATTTATGTCAGAACATCATTGGCCAGTGAAATAGAATATTCTTTAGTACAATACACATTATTGGTTGAGCCAAACTTACAATGATGTTCCAATGTTAGGAGTGAAGTCCACTGCCCTTAAAAAGGAGTAAAATAAATCTCTTGGTACCAAAGAAACAGGGTAACCAACCACTTCTCACGAATCACTTGGATTTGTGGCCTAACTTGGAGTTTGTGATTACCCACTTGTGTTTTTGTTCTTTCTTTTTTCGTGAAAAAGCAATCTCATTTTGTCTGGCTGCTAAAATATTCATTTCTTCATATATATGGAGCATCAATTTCTTGCGTTTCATCATTACATACTTGCCAGTGCTTGACACGTTTTACCATATGGAATTTTGATTCATGAATGTTGAACTTTTTTTTGTTGCCAAATTCAACGCCTTATTGTTCTTTCCTTAGTCATACAAATGTTTCTAAAGCTTCCACTCAACTAATTGAAGTGTTCTATGTCAACGCTCCTTTCCTTTATGTGGTCAGAACAATTAATATAAGTCTACTATATTGGACTCTGCTAGCTCGAGACAGGACAATTCATAATGGAGTAAAAGTCTCCCCCACACTAGAATTTGCCATTAGAATACTGAAATGTGAAATTTGAGAAAAATTAGTTTTGAATCACTTCAATTGACCAAGGACTAGATTATTTCAATACTCCCTGCATATGCTATACATACACCATCTTTCATGGTTGCTCTGATTACTCGTTAGCTATATACACAGCCCATATGATCCCGAAAAACATCTCCAATGTAGATTTCACTTTCGATCTCAACTTTAATTGCACTCCTTATCACGTCAGCACCACATAATCAATGTAGGGGTATATGAGCAACGCGTTGGGTCAGATTAGATCAAACTCGAACCAGGTCTCATTTTTATATCGAGTTAATTTGTGAAACTTGACACCAACCTAATAATGAACTGACTAGTAACCAAGTCAGACTAAGTCAACCTGACATTCAAACAACATATGTGAATTTGAACATAATATATAGTAAAGTTATGAAATTTTACTATATAAGAAACAAAATTTAAAAGATATTTTGTTATATACATTTCAAAATAAACCATATCAATATAAAATAACATTAAGTTCTATAAAATATGCTAATTAAACTGTAAAATCTTATAATTTATTATTAATTGGTATAAAAAAATTATCTTTAAAAAAATTATTTGACTTCAAACCAAGTTGAGTCTAAAGTATGACTTGAACATGCTCCAAAAAGTGTATCAAGTTAAATTTCAATCAATATCTGTTCCAATAAGTTTTGGGTCCGACCGAATTTACGAATCAGACCAAATTCTAAACACCCGAGCTCTCTAATAGAAGGGATAAACTTTGATCTCAACTTTCATTTCAAATGATAAAAAAGAGAGATATAACCAAAAGAGGTAAGTTTCTAAATTTTTATCAATTAATATATAAGAATATATTAGTCTGTTTATTATATTTTACTCTATTATTAATATTATTTATTTTTTAAATATTTATGTTTGGTCAAAATTGACATATTTTGAAAGGGAATGAGTACAATAATAAGTTGATAAAATTTGATAGATAAAGGTTTAAAATTCCTATGGCAAACAAAATATAGATGGAACCACGATTTTGCACTTATTAGGTTATCTCATGTAAGTTCTAGTTATCCTTGTAAATTCTTTTGCAATGAACATAGTAATTTTATTATTTAAATCACTATTATCTTGAAGTCTAATGAACTTTAATTAATTTATTTTGAGCCAAGTCAGATCAGTTGTAATTTTATTTTGTACTATTTAGCACTGCTCAATTTGAAAATCAGTCGCTCGCATATTTTCTTTGAGATTTAATTGTAAGATCTCAAGACCTATAATAAAAGACAAGTATAATTTGCTCAAGATCAGTTATATCATATTTGCATTGAAAATGTTACATACAATTTTGGTTAATAGTTATACAGTGTAATACATTGTTAATATGTATCTGTTACACAGTTTTATATCTCTCACTCTGCCATTCTCAATTTCAATTTCTCTCGTTTGAAGCTCTCCTTTCTTTTCTTTTTTTTCTCTTAAACTTGTTTTTCTTTTTATTTCGGGCTAATATTATTTGTTTCTATTCACGAATGAGTTATTTAGTTTGTTTCTGTTTCACAATGGAAGTTTTATTTCTTTTTTTCTTTCTCTTTTTAATAATATGGCTGTAGACGAGACAACGATGAATCCAACATAAAAATCAATAATGGGTATTTTGATAAATATCCTTATTACATAATCTTCTCAACCACGTTCATACTAATCTTCCGATACATACCTCAATTGACTATGACCCACTTTTTAAAGGATTTAAGATTTATCATTTATTTATGCACTGATTGCAAAGATATAGTTCTAAGTACTTGTAACTTAACTGACTAACATGCACATCTCTTCCATTACTATAACAGCCCAACTAATTTGCACATATCAGCGTAACTACTTACCATCTTAACTTACTAACCACAGTAAAAAAACCCTTGCCCATATAAACAAGGATGTGTGAATGCATTGTTAGGCATATAGCAGATAGTTATTCGTGGTTATCGGAATGCCTTTTGAGACTTGGCATTTGTGAATGGTTGTTAGGAGCTGTTACTTTAAATTGATAACTAATTAAGCTCCTTAAGCATCTAGTCGTCAATGGTTCGATTCCTGGTGATGTGTATGGAGGTGGTTTCATAACCAGAGTCAAAATCACGTCTGTGAGCTCTGTGCTTTGAGAGGATTAGTCACTGCTTTTTGGCAATCGATACCCTAGTTTCATCCAAAGGCAAAAAAAATGTCCACATGTCTCCTCAACATCAGGGGACAATGGAAGAATAAAGCATCTGTGTTGATTCTTTTGTTGTAAAAATTTGGTCCGCAGCATGTAGCGGGCGTTAATGTTGATACTATGCATTATGGCCATCCTATTGGGCAGTTGAAAGTTGAGGCTAATCATTTTGATTTTTGTCAAAGCACTTTGCTGTTCTGTGCTTAATGGAAATAACAATGATGTGATGGATTGAAAGTCGTGGCACTCATTGCTCACTGCTTTTGCAATGAACAGAATTTCCAATAATTTGGGACTTAAAAGAGGGAATTATTTTCCAATTCCCTGTATCCACTATTGTAGATGATGTTCTGGGCATATAATCTTTCATTGTGCCTATGTTTATGTTCTTTGTCTAATGGAATCAGTGTAAAATCCTATGGGGATCTCTGTGACATTGGATGACCCGGTGCTCTTGATGCATGCAGCTTGTACACAAAATGGATGCTTTTAATGGTGGAGCTAATTCTGCTTCCATTCCTATTATATGGACAGATTCATTTGGAAAATTGATTCTATACTTATCTTGATAATCAAATTGTTTGTCCATAATAGGCTATGGTTATTTACATGTAATGTAACTGGTGTAAGGAAGGCCTATGCTTCTTATGGAACTAGGAAAAAAATTGCTACTCCACAACTTCACACTCTAGTTACACAGCTGTATTCTCTATGTGGGTGCTGCACAGACATGTCACACGTGTGTTCATCTATATATTTACTTAAATTTATACTTTATCCATGTTAGTCAAAATTGTGAGCCATGTTGTAAACATGGACGAGGTTATGTTCCAAAGAAGGAAAATCGAGCTGACTCGAAACCGCTAAGTGTAAAATGCCAGAGTTGTGATCTTGATGTGTTAAAATATGAGCCTGTTTTAACTTTTAAGCTAGAGTTTTACTTGTAGAAAAAGTGGGCGGTGGCTGTGCATTTTGCAGCCACCGACTGTTGAAAAATCAAAAAGAGATTACTGTGCACATGTACAGTAATGTGAAATACAGTTGTATCACCGAAATATGCACAGTAACATGCACAGTAATTTTTAAAAATCATCTATAAATAGAGCCTTGAAGCAGACGATTTTTGCAATCCCAGGCGAGAAAGCATTTCCTCAGTTGTAAAGAAAGAAGCAGTGTAGGCTTCTTGTAGTGAGAGAAAAATAGAGAGTGTGTGTAAGAAAATTCCAAGAGTGTAGTGTGAGTATACACTGAGGGGTTTTGGATATATTCTCTAGATCTCTGTAATACTACTAATTGTAGTAGAAGAGAGTCTCATTGGGGATACACTATATTGTAATTACTCTTTAAATATAGTGGAGTATTTTTCGGAGTTTGGCCCGTGGTGTTTCCCTCAAAATTACAGGAGGGTTTTCCACGTTAAAATATTGGTGTCTTGATTATCTTGATCTATTTTGTTGGTGTGAATAGTAACGAGTACTATTCATAAATAGTGAAGCGGGTCCCATTATATAGTACTATTCACGATAATAGTGACGTGGGCCCCACTGCGAATTACTATTCACCGTGCTCCATTTTTCCGTCTCTTCAATTTGGGCGCGCTTCCGCTCACATCCGGAAAGTGTTTATTACACTTGGGGTGTACCCGACTCTGATGATATCATAACAAGTGGTATCAGAGCTTTGGATTGGTGGGATTTATTCTTAGTATGCTCTGTGGTTGCAGCTTAGTCTGATCTTCCACATCAGAAAAGAGTTTCTCCCTAATACTTGAGGATCACCTTTTGGTTGCTGTTGCTGGAAGACAGTGTGATACTGTGAGAGTGCAGTTTGAAGAGGTTCTGGCTAAGGAAAGACTTGGTATTTAAGCGTGTCCATTGTGACCCACCTCTCTTTCCTGGGAACCCTCTTGGTGCACGGTTTACAGTTGAGTTGCACTATTCCAGTATATGGTTAATAGTATAAGGTTCTGACTAAAATCCAAGATGTCGGTGCCAAAATTTGAAGTGGAGAAATTTGACGGGTCCAATGACTTCAGGCTATGGAAACTGAAAGTGCAGGCATTGCTAGGTCAGCAAGGTCTTGCAGAGGCGTTGGAGAACCCAGAGTCATTACCTGATGACAAGAAGAAGGAGATGATGGTCAAAGCACTGAGTACAATACAGTTGAGTCTTGCGGACAATGTTCTGCGAGAAGTCATGGATGATAAGTCTGCTGATTCACTATGGAAGGCATTGGAAGAAAAATATTCTGTAAAGACCTTGTCCAACAAGCTTTATCAGAGAAAGCGATCAGACACATTCAAATATTCAGGAGGAAAATCAATGCAAGAACATATAGATGACTTCAACCGGATGATCTCTGATGTTGGAGCAGCTGGAATTAAAGTTGAAGATGTTGATCAAGCTATGATCTTGTTGACTTCACTACCTCCGTCTTATGATAATTTCTGTGATACCATACTTTATGGTAGATCCGATATCTCAGTGAAAAATGTCAAAGAATCATTGATGATAAAGGAACATCAGAAGTTAGTAGCCGGATCCAATGTCGAAGGTCCTGCAGATGGATTGTTCGTGACGAGAGGGCGTAGTCAAGAAAGAGGATCGGGAAGCAAAAGCAAGAGAAGATCAAAGTCCAGAAAGCATAAATCTGTGAAGTGCTTTCATTGTCACCAGACGGGACATATCAGAAGAAATTGCCCAGAGAGAAAGGAGAAATCAGGAGATTCTGCCAACGTAACAGTTGAAAGTTCTGAAGATAGTGATGCCGATGCTGGTTCGGCCTTGGCGGTATTCACGGGTGACACCGGAAAT
Organism: Dalbergia cultrata; assembly: GCA_031216105.1. Lineage (NCBI taxonomy): Eukaryota > Viridiplantae > Streptophyta > Magnoliopsida > Fabales > Fabaceae > Dalbergia > Dalbergia cultrata. The sequence continues at coordinate 53,384,596 of CM062347.1, forward strand.
GAGTGGATCCTGGATTCTGGCGCATCCTTTCACATGACACCTAATCGAAACTTCTTTTCATCCTATAAAAAAAGGGAGGGAAAAGTTAGATTGGGAGATAATAGAATTATTCCGACTGCTGGTGAAGGAGATGTGCAAGTGAATTTGGACGATGGTACTAAAAGAACGTTTCATGCATGGCATGTACCAGAATTGGGTAGAAATCTGATCTCATTGAGTGCCCTTGACAATCGGGGGTACAAGTTCACTGGAGAGGGTGGCTTCTTGAAGGTATTCAAAGGCTCAATGGTGGTATTGAAAGGAAAGCTGCAGGGTGGGATCTATCTATTGCTAAGAAGCACAGTCGATGGAACCGCTGCTGTTCTATCCTCTGAAAGAAAAGATGATGCTACACGATTGTGGCACATGCGGCTTGGTCATATGAGCGAGAAAGGAATGACCATACTTGCTGGCAAAGGCTTGTTGAAGGGCCTAAAGAATTGTAAACTTAGTTTCTGTGAAAACTATGTGTTTGGAAAGCAGAAACGGGTGAAGTTCAATTCTGGCAAACACAATAGCAAGGGAATATTGGAGTATGTCCACTCGGATGTTTGGGGTCCAGCCCCTGTTAACTCCTTAGGTGGAGCTCGCTATTTTCTTACTCTGATAGATGATTATTCCAGAAAAGTCTGGATTTATTTCCTGAAGAAAAATGGAGAAGTGTTCGACAAATTCAAGCAATGGAAGGCCATGGTCGAGAAGCAAACCGGGCGGTCAGTCAAGAGACTAAGAACTGACAATGGCGGAGAATTTTGCAGCAAAGAATTTGAGGAGTTCTGAGAAATCTTTGGTATAGTGAGGCACCATCTTGCAGGGAACACCACAAAGAAATGGAGTTGCGAGCGAATGAATGTAACACTTCTAGAGCGTGCAAGATGCATGCGAATCAACGCAACACTTCCCAAATCATTTTGGGTGAGGCGATCAATACAATTGTATATCCGTAAACAGATCTCCATCAACTGCTATTAATTTAAAGATTCCACAAGAGGTATGGTCCGGTCGACCCGTAAACTATTCTGATTTGAAGATATTTGGTTGTCCTGCATATGCCCATGTGAGTGAGGGTAAACTTGAGGCAAGGGCAAAAAGGTGTATATTTCTAGGATATGCACGAGGGGTGAAAGGCTACAAACTGTGGTGTATAGAGAAGGCAAGTTCACCCAAAATCATTGTCAGCAAAGATGTCACTTTTGACGAAGCTGCAATGCTAAATCAGAAGAAGGAGTCTAACTTAGATGATGCAGAGACAGATCATGGTGCTAAGAAGCAGGTGGAGCTAGAGATTGACTATGGGAAGGTGAAGCAAGAAAATGATGTAATGAATCAGCCAAATACTTCAGGGATTGCTCAACCTGAAGTAGAACAACAAGATGAACCTGACTATGAGGAAATTGGTGAACCAACCAGAGAAGTAGAGCCATACAGTATTGCTACTGGCAGAGAAAGACGAGAAATCCAGAAACCAAAAAGATATCTGGATTCTGCTGCTTGTGCACTTGACTCATTAGATGCAGATCCTATAGCCTTTGCTTTGGCTATGGCGAATGGTGCAGTTGGAGATGAACCATGTACCTATCATGATGCAATAGAAAGTAAGGAGTCGAAGGAGTGGCTGATAGCAATGAATGAGGAGATTGAGTCTCTTAAGAAAAATCAAACGTGGAAGCTGGTACAACTTCCAAAGGGGAAAAGAGTAGTTGGCTGTAAATGGGTTTACAAAAGGAAAGAAGGAATCCCTGGCATTGAGCCACCAAGGTTCAAGGCGAGACTGGTAGCAAAGGGTTATACTCAGAAGGAGGGTGTTGACTTCCATGAAGTATTCTCTCCTGTGGTGAAGCATAGCTCTATTCGGATCCTATTAGCTATTGTAAATGCGTTTGACTTGGAGCTAGAAACGACTTGATGTGAAGACGGCGTTCTTACATGGTGAGCTAGAGGAGCAGATCTACATGAGTCAACCAGAGGGGTTCATAAGTCTTGGTAAGGAAAATCATGTTTACCTATTAAAGAAGTCATTATATGGCTTGAAGCAGTCTCAAAGCGATGGTACAAAAGGTTCGATGCATTTATGATTGGTACGGATATAGTAGAAACCAATACGATAATTGCATCTACTCTAAGGAGCTTCGGATGGTTCAAGATATATTTGTTGTTGTATGTAGATGACATGCTAATTGCGGCTCGTAATAAGGGTGAAATTAGGATGTTGAAAACTCAGTTGGGAAAAGAGTTTGAGATTAAGGACTTAGGTGCGGCAAGGAAGATTCTTGGAATGGAAATTCATAGGGAGCGACATAGTGGCAGGTTGTGTTTAACACAACAAAATTATATTATAAAAGTGCTACAACGCTTCAATATGGATCAATCCAAACCAGTTGGCACTCCGTTGGCTGCACATTTTAAGTTATCTTTGAAAGAATGTCCGAGAACTGAGGAAGAGGTGGAGCACATGTCTCATAAACCTTACTCTAGTGCGCTTGGCGGTCTCATGTATGCCATGGTGTGCACTAGACCGGACATTTCACATGCATGAGTGTGGTAGCGATTTATGAGCAAACCTGGAAAGACACACCTTTGGGAAGTCGTGAAATGGATCATGCGGTACCTAAAAGGTTCCACTGATGTCTGTTTGGTATTTGAAGGTCAAAAGAACCGTGGAGTTGTAGGTTATGTAGATTCTGATTATGCAGGTGACTTGGATAAAAGAAGGTCATTGATGTGCTATATCTTTACAGTCTTTGGATGTACTATTAGCTGGAAGGCTACATTGCAATCAACGATGGCATTGTCAACTCTTTCCGAGTATATGGCATTGATCGAAATTTGTTAAAGAGAGTATTTGGGTGCACGGTCTTTTGGATAGTTTTGGATTGAATCAACATGTACCAATTGTACATTGTGATAGTCAAAGCGCCATTCATCTAGCTAAAAATCCAGTCTATCATGAAAGGACAAAGCACATTGACGTCAGACTTCATTTTGTCAGAGAATGTATCAATAATGAATCTTGTTGCAATTGAAGATAGCCACGGTGAGAACCCACCGATATGATGACAAAACCATTGCCGATTGACAAGTTTAAGCATTGCTTGGACTTAGTTAATATTTGCAGAGGTTGAAAGTTTGCAAAATGCAGCCAAGGTGGAGAATTGTAGAAAAAGTGGGCGGTGGTGTGGCATTTTGCACCGACCGTTGAAAATCAAAGAGATTATCGTGCACATGCACGAATGTGAAATACGATTGTATCACCGAAATATGCACTGATAACATGCAGTAATTTTCAAAAATCATCTATAAATAGAGCCTTGAAGCGGGCGATTTTGCAATCCTGAACTGAGAAGCATTTCCTCAGTTGTAAAGAAAGAAGCAGTGTAGGCTTCTTGTAGTGAGAGAAAAATAGAGAGTGTGTGTAAGAAAATTCCAAGAGTGTAGTGTGAGTATACACTGGAGGGTTTTGGATATATTCTCTAGATCTCTGTAATACTACTAATTGTAGTAGAAGAGAGTCTCATTGGGGATACACTATATTGTAATTACTCTTTAAATATAGTGGAGTATTTTTCGGAGTTTGGCCCGTGGTTTTTCCCTCAAAATTACAGGAGGGTTTTCCACGTTAAAATATTGGTGTGCAGTTATCTTGATCTATTTTGTTGGTGTAAATAGTAACGAGTACTATTCATAAATAGTGAAGCGGGTCCCACTATATAGTACTATTCACGAGAATAGTGACGTGGGCCCCACTGCGAATTACTATTCACCGTACTCCATTTTTCCGTCTCTTCAATTTGGGCGCGCTTCCGCTCACATCCGGAAAGTGTTTATTACACTTGGGGTGTACCCGACTCTGATGATATCATAACATTACTGATATCAAGTTAAATGATAAAATATGCATAACAGTTTTGGAAAAGCTCTGGAATTCATTGTAACTAAGATTTTGGTTCTGAATTTAGGAAATATGGTAGTGGCAAAGTGGATTTGTGCTGTTGGGAGTGCTTGGAAATGGTCCAGCAGAGGTAGCTTAGATATTTCATTAAGTTCATAACTCGATGAATGTAAATTTTTTTGTTTTTTTGTTTTTTGTGGAACTATAAAATTGTAAATCTACAAATTCGGGTTATAAGATTGATGTGAGTATTATTCATGAATTGTAGAAGTTGTACATAATAATGTGTTATGAATTATATAAACTCCTAAATTTTTGGTTTGAGTGTGCAACTGCAGACTTTTATGCACGTACATGATGAGTTTCTGAAGCCATGACAAGTTCACTGAAAAATTTCAAGTTTGACAACCTTGTGTATACATATACTGGACCAAATAAATCGAGGAGAGCAATTGGACAGAGCTGTTACTTTGTCTTACATCATATACTTAGCAATTATTAATTTTGGTTTTGGTTGGGCCAATGCATCTACGGAATATATGCTTTTCTTGTTGTTTAGGGAGAAACTCAAGTGCTTAAGTACCGGCCTCTTTGATCCATCCCCGCTGACGTGCCTCTATGGTTTATCACCGTTGATGTACCTCTTTGATCCATCCCCATCGTTTAACGTTGTGGCAGTCCTAGCTATTCCAGCAGCTGTTGCTGACTACTGTTGACCGCTTGGGTGGCCAAGGACCGCTATGGCAGTCCTGTCCCTTTTCGCATTGTATATGCCTCTCCTCTTCATCGCTGGGGCGGTCATGGCACCGTTGTGGCGGTCTCAGTTTTGCCTAGCTCCATTTATTGCGTCCCTGTCAAACTCTATAGTAGTCCAGTGCACCAATGTGAAATTTCTTGCCACCAAATAATACTCACACAAAAGAATTAAAATTGCAGATAACTTCAAAATATAATTATTTATTGAAAATGATACTGATAGCTATGAATTCTTCCATTAATGCATGATGAGAACTAAACACAAATACATCATATGCCAATTAATTAAGCACAAACAAATTATAGAATGTTGTTAAAAAAGAAAATAGGGTCATAAATATGACCCATCAATAGGATCAAGAGCTACTCGAATGGTGCAGTGAGGATTATTTTAGCTAAATAACCACAGACAAATTAAAATAACTTTTTGAAAAAGAATAATGGTGTTTGGCTTGAGGTAACAAGGCTTTAGCTTTTGTAGAAAAAATACTGGCACTTGGCTTGAGAAAGACTCACTCACCACAGACAAAATAACCACCAAACTAGTTGCAACAGGGCGTGAACGTGAGACAAGGTATTGGAGAGAGAGAAAAAAGGCAAAAAAGGGGGGGGGGGGGGGGTGGACGTGAACAATGGGAAAGAGAAGATATGAGACAGAGAAAAAGTAACTTTTTGCAATTAATTAGAAGGAATAAAATCATAAGATTAGTCATATATATATATTTTATTAAAGATTAGTCATATATTAAATCTGACACAAACAAAAAGAATTGTGTATTTATATCCAAATAAAAAATATGCAGATGCTAACTTCCACATTAAGGATAGCAATGTTCTCCACGTCTTTATTTGAAGGTTAGTAATGTCCACGTATATTTTGAACTTAAAATTATTTTCTCTCTCTTTATTCAATTCATAATTTTGAACAGTATAGTAATTTTATTTAACTCACATTTATTAGTATTCCCTTAATTTTTTTTTATTTAATTAATATTCACTCTCCACTATTTCTTTCTATATGAATTACTAATATTCTTTAGATTTTTCTTTTGCTAGAATATTATGTATGTAATAGAAAAATTACATAGTATTATTATATGATGGGAAAAATATATTTTAATAATTTAAAAAGTCGTTCAAAAATTAACGTCATGAATAACTAATTTGCTAAAATATTTTTCTCATTGCTCCAATATTTGAGTATTCACGTCAACACTTAATAATTCTAAAATATTTGTGTATATAAACAAATTAAGAATGGGCCACTATTAATTAATTTATAAAATTTTGAATCCTTTGCATACCCATAAAAAGCTTGAATTCTCGAATTCGTTAGTTTTCTAATTCAATTTGATAGCTTCATAATATATGGAAAATTTTATAACGTTAATTTTTGTTGGTGCGAATGTACAGGTTTGTTTTTTTTGGTATAAAAAATATCAAATAATTAAAAAAAAATTATTTATCCGGTATTTAATAATATCATATAATTAAAATATAAACTAATAATTCATGTAGTAATTAATAGTGGAAAATGGATATTAATTATGTGAGAGAAAAGTTAATGAAATAAAAATAAATGTGAATTAAACAAAATTATAATACCATCCAAAATTACAAATTGAAACAAGAAAGAAAAAGTGGGATTTTCAGTCCAAAATAAAATATAGACATTGCTAACCTCCACATAAAGGTATGGGGATCCGTTTATTCCAAAAGTAAGTCTTTTACACTTTTTCCATTCAATAATTCTTCATTGACATTAAATTTAATCATTCTAACTATTAATTTATATTATCTTATAGTGATAATCAAATATGCTAAGTTTCAGAAAAATTAGACAACAATAGTCATATAATCTATTAATTAATATTTATTTGTATTTTAAAAAATATGTTATTTGTCAAAATAAAATGAAATAATAAACTATCAAATTATTTTTAAATTGTATAAAACTTTATATACTTATTTTACTTGGTATGAACATTAAATTCAATGGTTGAATAGATATAATTTCATACTAAAAAAATCATTAGATAGAGCATCTGTGTTCAGACTTACTCAGTAAATGGATACCCGCATATTTGCATTGAAAATGTTTCATACAATTTTGGTTAGTAGTTATACAGTGTAATACATTGAAAATGTTTTCAGACCTTCTCAACCATGTTCACACTAATCCTCCAATAACTCAATTGACTATGACCCACTTTTTAAAGGATTTAAAATTTATCATTTATTTATACACTGATTGCAAAGAAATAGTTCTAACTACTTGTAACTTATCTAACTAACATGCACATCTCTTCCATTACTATAAGAGCCCAACTAATTTGCACACATCAGCGTAACTACTTACCATTTTAACTTATTAATCACAGTAAAAAAAAAAAAAAACCTTGCTCATATAAACAAGGATGTGTGAATGCATTGTTGGGCACATAGCAGTTATAGTTATTCATGGTTATAGGAATTCCTTTTAAGACTTGGCATGTATGGATGGTTGTTAGGAGTTGTTACTTTAAATTGATAGATAGATGAGCTCCTTAAATATTTAATCAATGGTTCAATTTTCGGCAATGCGCATGGAGATGGTTTGATAGCTAGAGGCAAAATCCACGTCTGTAAACTCTATGCTTCGAGGGGATTAGTTACTACTTTTGGTAGTTGATACCCTAATTTCATCCAAAAAATAAAAAATAAAAACTGTCTACGTGTCTCTCAACACCAGGGAACAATGGAAGAATAAAGCATCTGTGTTAATTCTTCTGCTGTGAAAGTTTGGTCCGCGACATGTAGCGGGCGTTAATATTGATACTACGCATTATGGCCATCCTATTGGGCAGTTGAAAGTTGAGACTAATCATTTTTATTTGTATCACAGCACTTTGGTGTTCTGTGCTTAATGGAAATAACAACGATGCGATGGATTGAAACTTGTGGCACTCATTGCTCACTGCTTTTGCAATGAAGAGAATTTCCAGTAATTACGGACTTAAAAAAGGGTATTATTCTCCAATTCCCCTGTATCTACAATTGTAGATGATGTTCTGGGCATATAATCTTTCATTGTGCCAATGTTAATGTTCTTTGTCTGATGGAATCAGTGTAAAATCCTATGGGGATCTCTGTAACATTGGATGACTCGGTGCTCTTAATGCATGCAGCTTGTACCCAAAATGGATGCTTTTAATGGTGGAGCTGATTCTGCTTCCCATTCCTATTATCTGGACAGATTCATTTGGAAAATTGATGCTATACTTATCTTGATAATCAATTTGTTTGTCCATAATAGGCTATGGTTATTTACGTGTAATGTAACTGATGTAAGGAAGGCCTGTGCTTCTTATGAAACTAGGGAAAAAATTGCTACCCCACAACTTCACGCTGTAGTTATACAACTGTATTCTCTATGTGTGTGCTGCACAGACATGTGTGTTCATCCATATATTTACTTAAAATTTATACTTTATCCATGTTAGTCAAAATTGTGAGCCATCTTGTAAACATGGATGAGGTTATGTTTCAAAGAAGGAAAATCAAGCTGACTCGAAACCACCGGGTGTAAAATGCCTAAGTTGTGATCTTGATGTGTTACAATATGAGCCTGTTTTAACTTATAAGCTAGAGTTTTACTGATAACAAGTTAAATAATTAAATATGCATAACAGTTTTGGACAAGCTCTTGAATTCATTGCAACTAAGATTTTGGCTCTGAATTTAGCTAATATGGTAATGGCAAAGAGGAACTGTGCTGTTGGGAGTGCTTGAAAAGGTCAAGCATAGGTAGCATGGATATTTCATGAGTTCAGAACTTGGTGAATGCAAATGTAATTATTCTTTTGGTGGAACCGTAAAATAGTGAATCTACTAATTCGTGTTATAGTATTGATGTGAGTGACATTCATGAATTGTACAAGTTGTACATTATAATGTGTCATAACGAATGTTCATGAATTATTAAAACTTATAAATTTTTGGTTAAGTGTGCAACTGCAAACTCTTATGCGAGTACATGTTGAGTTTATGAAGCCTTGACAAATTCATTGAAAATTTTAAGCCTGAGAACCTGTATATACATGTACTGCACCAAATAAATCGACGAGAGCAGTTGTACAGAGCTGTTTTTCTTATATCAAATAGTTAGCAATTATTAATTTTGGTCTGGTTGGGTCTTTTGCTGAATGCATATATAGAATTTTATGCTTTTCATGGCCTCATGGGCATATATTTGACTTACATAATGGACTGAACTCTTCTTGGATGGGATCATGACATATTAATATCTTTCCGTTAAGAACATTTAGCGGTTTAGGTTGAAATTGTGAGATACATCATAACAAAAGATATCCAAGTCTTTTAGTTTTATTTTAAACGGGGAAATGTACTAAAGAATAGGTTGCAATTGTAGGGTTATTGGTATGGCAATAGTGGAGTGGATTCTCAGATGAGGAATGAAATTGAATAATATTGGAGTCAGTTAATGAGCAAAGAACAAAAGAAGTGATGAACATGAACACTTTCAACTAATGTGCAATTGCGGATTTATTCACTTGGCGAAAATCGATTCCTGAATAAAGAGTGAATCTAGGAAGAGGGCGAAAAATGAATGAAGCAAAGAACAAACATATCTTCTAGCTCTCACGAGGTTTCTGTGTCAAGTGTAATTTTGTTGAAGGCTTTTGGTCAAAGTTGGACAAATTGAAATTTCATCATGTTCTCGGCATCAAAACTAAAGAATATTGGGTATTCTTGAAGGATTATCCACCTAGAAGAGTTTAATCTCTGTAACTTTGTAGGCCTGCTTAAAATTTTACCATACAAAGCTGTAATTTTCTGATCATGAGCTTTGTAAGTATGCATACTTGCTTAAAATATGCTTATTCTTTGGCTGGTTCATACATCTGAATAATCTGAAATGGGAAGTGCTGGTGGCATCAGTGATAAGCTGAAGCAGTTTTAATGTTGATCTTGATAGACAGGATGAGAAACGACAGCAATATGAGGAAATAGGCTTTCCGGTGTTAAGAAGCCGAAATGGAACACATTTTTTGGAACATTTGTTTTATTGAGAACAGTGTCATTTTTTTTCATTTTTCTTCTTTGAATGGCTGGTTCAGAATTCTATCATGGCAATTGTGCATGTTGTAGATCAAATTAGTCAAGCCAATGGCTTGAAGCTGGCTGAAGAAGGCCTGTATTTTAAAGTCAAAGTGCAGTTCAGTATATCCCATTGGTTTTAGTTTTTCCGGTTGTTTTCTGTTTCCTAGGGGTGGCAGGACAGGTTGCATCTGTCAGGACGAGATCAATAAACATTTCTAACCTAAATAACTATGGCAGGTTAACCCGTCCCATCCCGTTTTATGGCCAATCCATAACGAAATGAAACGGATTGGCAAAATAGCTTAAAATATAATAAAAAATGAATTGATCTATTACCTATCAACTCGTCATTTTTTGACAGAGTGAGTTAACACTTTTAATCCAAATAATCAAAACGGATCAAATCTTTCCATCCCATTTTGTTGTGATATGGTGGGCCCAAAAGGCACAAACAGAGTGGCGTAAAATAAATATGCGGAAGCGTGAAATAAATGACACCAGAAATTTACGTGGTTCAGCTTAAAGCCTACGTCCACGAGCAAAGACGACAACAAAATATTTCACTATAGAAATATGATAGAGATACAAATGGTGAACACATTCTACTCAAACCCAAATCCCCAAATACACCCTAAAATACCTTACAATATTTTTCTTACAAGTGTATATGCTCAACATACAAAAGAGAAGTAACAAAAATACTAGAACAAACTTCTCTAACACCAAAAGAGCCAATGGACTTGGAATACTTTGAAGCTCTAATGCATGCTCTATTTATAGAGTCTAAATGCACCACTTTCAAAGCTTCAATGCATAACATTGCCTAACTTTCATCTACTTTCACTTATCTTCATCTAACATTGCCAAACTTCACCTAACTTTGAGGGTTGTTAGCCACTAAGTTTGAAGGTTGTTAGCCACCAACTTGAAAGGTTGTTCAAAGTTTACCAATAGCTTGAAAAATCAAGCCATCAAAACCAATTTTTCAACACATTTTATGGCCAACCCACAGCAGAATGAGAGACCCATCCTACCCCCCTTTGTCACCTGTATTGTTTACTAATGTGTTTGGTTGATAGATAAAAATAAAAGATAAATTTTTATAAATGAGTTTCATTTGTATTTCTATACATGAAATTTATTCATGTCAACATATCCCTATTTTTTAAAATACATGGAGCTCATTCATGAAAATTTATATTTCATTTTTTTCCAATAACGAAATACACCCTAAGAGAAGAGGTTTATTTGCCATTTTTGTTTTCATCTCCTAACCTGGGTGTGGGAATAGCTTCAACCACAAAATAGATTTTCTTATAAGGATATGTTATCCATTTATTTGATTTAATGAAAAAAAAAAGCACTTACTGTAAGGATTTGGCCATGTCTAAAATCTTTGATTTGACCCCCTTATGTAGATATGAATTTACCCGTTTAGACAAGGTATTAAATTAAGTTCAGGGACAGTGGTCCTATCTAGTGTTAAACAAGGAAATGAGAAATGCAAGTTTTACTGCTAGCAAATATCACAATTCACAAGCGGGCTTGCATCATGTGGGCTTCCAAAAATCTCCAATAAAGATCTGGTGGTCACCCTTCCCTTGCTTGGTATATGCACAAAAGAAGCCTGTGATCACTTCAACCTCGTTGTACCTCCAATCTCCACATATCAAGAAGTCTCACTCGAGGTGGACCTTAACTGTTTCATCATATTTTTCTGTGATCTGGAAGCGACAAACACCACCCATCACACGGTCATTCTCCACTGGGGACCAACATCAATCACACCAAAGATGATAAGATATGCTAAACAATTATATTGTTTTGCTTTGAAATAAATAGAAAAAAAAAAAAAGGCTCCACCCCTGCAAGCAATAGTGCTGGCCATAATGATGCTGGTGAGTGAGTGAGTGGTGACATAAGAGAGAGTCATCAACGTTGGTTCAAATGAGAAGGGCTAAATTCATATACCAATAACAAGGGCTAAATTGTGTTTTAGGGCCTATTTAATTTTTTAAATTTTGTGAAAAAAATATTGCAAATTATAAACTTTAATTTTTAATTTTTATTTTCAATTTTTAATATTTTCTTTATAAAATTTTAAAAAATTAAAAAAAAATGAAAGTCCATTTCTCCATATTTAATGCTTTTATTAACCCTTGCCTCTCTCATGCCATTGTTCTTTTCTTTAGCAGCCGTTTTGGATTGGAAATATGTGTGAATTCATTTTTATTAATATTATTTATTTAATTTGAATAAATTGTTGGTATAAAAGAATTGACACACCTATTTAATCATCTAAAAAAACTACATTTTTAGTGTTATTGGATCTAATGTAAAATCTTTTTATGCTTACCGTGTACCAAATTTAAACTTTTTTTTTATGTTTCTTTTTTTTTCCCCCTATTTTATTGTCATTGTCATGGAACATTCTGACCTATACTCACATGCTATCCGTATTAATTAGGATGTCATATTAGGCCATCAACCGGGGGACCCTAGATTTTGGTCGGTTTGCCATTATTGTCAAAGGTTTTAGAGCCATGTTATTGGTTTGTGGCCAACGCCCAACAGAGAAATAGATTATGAACCGTTGAGTCGTCTTTTCACATTATAAATTTTGTTCAAAATATATGGAGCATTTCTTGGAAAATTATTTTTAATATGGATAATGATTGAGTCATTATCATTAATATGGGTTTGGGGGTAAATATTATAAATATATGGACTTATAAGTCACGCCCAAGGCATAATTTACTAGTCAAAACATATGTGAGAAGCTGAGATGTCGTGTCGTATCGCGTCACATCAGTCAAAAATCTTGCCAAAGCCAAGATTTTATATGAAAACTTGTAAGTGGCGAGATATGCATTGTTTAACACCACATTCTAACTCCGAAAATGACATAGTGCAAGGGATAAAGAAATATGTTGGATTCTCACATACAAATGTGACAACTTCACTAATATTTATAATAATATTGTTATTAAAATATACTATTATATTTGTTGTATCATCAATTTTTACCTCTTTCTTCTTACTTTACTCTCTCTTCTTTTTTTTTTTCTGTCTAGCAACACTTTTTTGACATATAGATATTATATTTTTTTTGTCATAGAATTACTAACATGGGAAACTCACCAACACGAAATAAACAGATGAATAGAGAAGCAAAATGAGTGAGAGACATAAATAACATTATTTTTAGGACAAGGAAAAAAGAGGAGGAGCTATCCAATTTGTACCTATTATAACCCATTTTTTTCCTACTCTATCTCACTTTGTGTAAAACACACATACCACTTAGACTTTTAAAAACCAAACATACCGAATGAGATGAGAAGAGACGGAAGCGGGTTTATATAGAAAAAGTATAATATTTTAATATTTTTTCTGAAATCTTGCCATAATCTCACCACTACCACTATTATGTATAGGTTGTGGTGAGATTTTTATATAAAATCATTTATTTCGGTTTTGGAAAAAATTGGAAGTGACGAGATTTCATTAACACCATATCCAAGTAAATAAATTCTTAAATCCATGTCAATGCATATTATAACCTCAAAACCAATAGTAAAAAAGAAAAAAAAAGAACCGCATTTCTTCTTGCTATTTTTGCCTTTTTTTTGGACCCTGATAAAAAGACCTTGGATAATGAACATCCCTCGCCAATCTTCAGGTAGGTGCAAGTATCAAGTATGGGTCTTCTATCTCTAGGTTGATTTTAGTCTGATGCTGTTTGAGTTGGTGAAAAGTTGAAAATTAACCATTTTAAAATAAACAAAATTATATAAAAAAAATGGAATACCTTAACGTGAAATTATTCATTTATATTTCGTTCTACGAGTTTTCAATTTTAGTTACTCAATTATTTAGCTTCAAAATAATTTTTTTTTTTCAGACCATCGTGTATCTTTACAAAATCATTTCGGTCTACTATTTGAACAGCATCTAATATATGATTATTTTCAATTCAACTAGAGAAACGCAGTACGTAGTTAATACAATTTCTCCACAAAAACGGTTTTCTTATTATTATTGTTATTATTAAAATTTGCATTCTTCTCCTAAGAGGTCAAGTTGCTTACTGCCTTGACCATCTTTTTCATCATGTACCAATCAACAATGAGGGTGAATAATAATAATAATAAGTTATTTCCAATAATTAATCTTTAATTTGGTAGTATACATATGTCACGTTGTTTTGTTGGAGTTCAGCTCCAATAACTAAACTTGTTAAGCAAAAAAGGCTAAGCGCGAACATTCCAATTTGCATGTGGGGGGTGATGCTGATGCCAGTTGCGAAGGCTCACAGTGACAATTTAATTTTCATGTGTAGTGTTAGATGATGGATGGAATGATACTGTGAATTTATGTGTTGTACTTTTGTGGTCCTCACAGACAGCATAGGCTGGAGTGAGATTGATGAAGCGCCACGCGTAAACTACGGCCATCACAAAAATGAAGAAGAATTCGGATTAAAGGAAGCAACTCCGCGGTAGGAACGGGATAGATGCCATGCCATGCCCTGCCCCATTGGAATCACGTGTGTGTGTGTGTGTGTGTTACTGCCACTCAGTAAGCTAACTTGCCATTTCTTGGATTGGAGTTGGAGCTCATTGGACCCACCCCCAATCAAAAATAAAGATCATCATTATTCATCCAATTGCATGAAATGAAAGAGGGGGGGTCCAACCGATTGTGCCTTGGTTTGCTAGCCCTTGCAATCTCTTGGGAAATCCTTCAAGGCACAACACTCATTCTTTTTTTTTTGTCGAGTTCATTTTTGCTTGTAAAACAATGGTAAATGATAACAAGGTGTTAATGGTATTGGTATATTGGTACGCGAGTGTTCGTGTTGCAGGATGTTGTTTTAGAGAAATTCTTGCGTGTTCATATAGCACATTAATTTTAACTATTGGACTAAAAAAAATAAAATAAGACTCGTTTGATTCCTTTTTAATAAAATAGTTTTCTATTTTTAGTTTGTTTCATATTTCTGAGATTTTATAAAGGAATTAAAGAAAATTAGAAATCTTGGTTTCCTTGGTTTCGATCTTCATTATTTGTTTTCATTTTCTATATTTTCTATTTTAATAATTTTGTAAATAAAATAGTAACAAAATTAAAAACTAAAAAAATCATTATTTTCACTATTATTTTTAGTATTTTCTCCACCTAAAATTTTAAAAAAAAAAGGATGAAAATGAAGATAGGAAATGGAATTAGTAGACAAACAGGTCCTTAGTTTTCATTTTCTATTTTTACTGTTCTCTTCATAAACATTTAAAAAACAGAAGATAAATTGAAAATATGAGAAAATGAAAACAAGAAGCAAAATAGAAGCCAAACAAATCCTAAATGTTTAATTGACCAAACAAAATATTATCTTGAAGGATGAAAAAGTCTCACCTATAAGGGAGGATTACATATAAATTTTGTAAAAAAAATATTAAAAATCTTAAGTTGTATTTAATTAATTAATTAGACTACTTTACTTGTATATTTTTTTAAAATTTTTCTTTATACCTTATGGTGTTATGAATATTGTTTAAAGATTAATTTTTATTTTTTATGTCGATAATTTTATATTATTATTTAGTTATAATTATTTATGTATCACTTTTGAGATAATAATTATAATAGTTAAACATTTGTAATAATATGATAATACAAAATTATTATCAAAAAACATTTAGACCAATACATCAAAATGAAGTTATAAGAAATTCTTTATCAGTTTTGGAATTTGGATGATACCTGTTTCACATCAATTGATAATATAATATTTGATGCCATCCAAACCCAATCCTGATAGACACAGTATGAACGAGGTTTGAATGATATAACTTTAATCAGCAGAATATCGAATAACAATAGAAGTGGAAGTGTCGAAAATTAAGTGTACAATTGTAAAGGTAGCATTATATATATTGTACAAGTAAACTCCAAAATGTGATCCCATTCCGACGAGAATTTATTATATTAGATTTAAGTTTTGAAATTTACATTCAGTAGTGTATATATAGGTCTGATATAAAAAAAATTAATTCAACTCGAATATTTTTAAAAATATTATCATATTTTATATAAAATCATTTATTTTTGTTATAATACAATTTTTTATTATATTTTTTATTTTATTTCTAAAATTTCATATTTTATCATGTATTATATTTAAAATTATACATGTTGTATAAATATCTTATTACCTTGAATGATTAAGTCAAGTCTAAATTTTAAAAAAGTATCCGAATAAAAATATGAGTCAAATTAGGGGTATAAATTTTTTAAATTATATTGAGCTTGTTTGGATGAAATTATGAGACGAAGAAAAGTAATTCTTTTTCAAATCTTTTCAAGAAAAAGTACTTTAAGAATTTAACTACATGTTTGTTTATGCTTATTAAAAGAAATAAAACTAGAAAATAAATTTTTTTTTTGCTTTATTTAAAAGTAGGGGCATGCTTATGGTAGAAGAAGAAACAATAGAAGAAAGAGAATGTCATTGGTTATCTAGTAAAATTAATTGAATTATAAATCTATCACAAATTTTATAAAAAGAAAAAAATAATTTTCTATTAAGTAACTCCCATCTCTTGTCATATTTAAATTATAAATCATATCCTTAATTATGATTTTACCTAAATACTTCTATATCTATTCCATCTAAACAGTTTAACAATTTTTTATTATAAAAAAAGTACTTCTACAATTACATTCAAATGTATATAAAATTTTTGTTTTTGTCTCTAATTATGCTTCTTCTTTTACTCTTGAAGAAGTATTTTTCCCAAAATTTTAACCAGATAAGTGCATTATTAGTTAAAAGTTAAAAACACTTTTACTCTTCAAATAATTTATTTATCTTTAAATGTATTTAATTTTTAGATACTAACAAATATTTACACTAATATCTAATTATATATTATTGTATCATCCTGCTAGTTAGCTCTTGCATTCACTACTTAAAAAATTATTTAAATATGAAAAGAGGGTCCAATCATGTATTATTTTTGGGTGCATTCAAATTAAACTTTTTGTAAATTCTTGGACAAGATAAAAAACAAAACTCTACATCACACACAAAAATAACTTGACAAGGATATACATTGCATTACTCCAAGACAAAGAAGGCATTAACTTCAAGGCAAGGCAGAGAGGAGAGGGAGAGGGAGAAACGGAAGCGGAAGGGGAAGGGGTCTGCCTCTGCTTCGATTCTGCTGTGCACTGTGGCAGTATAAGTGGTGGGCTGGCTGGCTGGCTGGCTAGGAAAGTCAGAGATGAAATGACATTCAAAAGAAATGAATGCGTAACAGACATGATTTTGACGTTTCAGATTCTGATTGTCAGAAATTACCAACGTAGATATTTCAAATTATTAAGATAGAGAGACCATAGAAGCATTCACCGTGATATATTCTCATTTTCGAAACAGTACAAAGTATACTTTGTTCCATGACCTTTTTTTTATTCTCTCTTTATTCATTTATAATTTCACATATATCCCAGTTAAAATTCAGTGAAGCGAAGTAAGCCATTTATAGGATCAAGTGTAGAATTCAAGTTTTCTCAGAGTAGAAATTCTCCCTTATCTAATAGGCAAAAGGCTGCTTTCGATAAAGAACCCATTTTATTTATAAATATACTATTATAGTAACAAAAATTAATTTGTGAAAAGTTAAATATTTTTATTTAAAAGTGACATTTGAAAATAACAATTTCTATAATAATCAAAGAAGACTAAATATTAAAAAAGATGTGATTTTTCGATTACTTCCAAAAGGCTAAAAAAGAAAGAAATGAATAATCCCATCTAAACGAGCAAACAAAAAAGAAAGAAAAAGACAAAAATGTTGTTATTTCGTCAAGAGAGATTAATACCATCCAATCATATATTAATTATGTGTCACTATCTGTGAAGTTTTTGACCTAATAGTGTATGACAATTAAATATTTTTATTGACGTAATAATATATATATATATCTTTTGTATTCCTAAAAAATTTAAGAATATCAAATCTTTTAGTTATTTATGGCTAATAATGAATCATGTGACTCAGTAAATCAAGTTTTAAAATTTATCAAATTAAAAATCAAAATCATAACCCTTGATTACACAAGGGTGCTAGTATCACATAGATATCAAAGGAAAAATCATATAATTAATGTAAAATTTCTTTATACTAAAAGAGCACCAAAATTATATTCTTTTTATTAATCCCATCACCATATATTCTACAACAACTCTTGTAGTTAAGAAACTCACATGCCACGTTTTCCGAATTTCCCCATAGAACCTGTAAGATGCTCGTATAATGTACCGAATCGAGCTTGTTGCTTTTGTAAATTCCCTTCCCCGAACTAACTTTAACACTAATGTTGTTGCTTACTGGCAAAGTGTTTTTGGTGATTAGTATAGGTCATCACTCATCATCATTTTTTGTGATCTGTTTTTCACACAAGCTGGTCAATGATCAATTGTAATCAAAGTTGAAACCAATTTTTTTGAAGCAACCTGCAAAAGTGGCTGCTTCATTTTTAGTGCTTTCATGAAGATTCCTGTATGTTGTAATGGGGGATGCCATAATGCCAAAATGTGGTCCATGAAATTCCTTTTCGAAAAGGCCTTCATTAATTTTTAAGTTGGAGTCTGCTTGGACAAGATCAAATCCGTCTTCTTGGATATATATTTTACTTTGACAAGAGAAAAAAAAGGAAAAAAAAAAAAAAGCCTTTTCTTTTGTCGACTTCCCCACTTCGACTTTATAAAAAATCTGAGGTACAAAAACATTATATGTATATATTAAAGAAATCCGTGTAGAATGGTACTTTAAGCATGGCTCTCTTCAAACCACTTTTTCAAATAATCTTCAACCTCAATAAAACAGTGCACCAATCGGTTGGAAAACTTTCAGCAATTCAAAGGCAAAATACACGAAACCATCCAGCCTCCCATGATCTGAACCTTGTCTAAATTAATAAGGATTTTAACTACACCCATCATTAAGAGAAATTACGTCATGGTGAAAATTTGTAACTTCTTATTACATCATAATGAAAATTATATGTCATGATTTTATATTTTAATTTTGATAATTTATATAAGATATTTCTAATAGTTAATATTTATTTTCATTCTCGTAATTTACCGCTCCTCCTACTTAACAATCTTATATATATATTAACCGTTATATTTTATATGAATAATTAAGATTAAAATATAAAATCTCAATATCTAAATTTACTTATCATACTCTTACAATAAATTAATTTAATATTTTCACTTAAGTCAGCCCTTATATATATATATATATATATAATGTAAGAGTTTTATATATAGTCATTCAACTATGTATTAACACGTCATTAAATATGATTAATTAACTCTCTTACTCATTTCAAAGACTATGTAAATAAAATAATGTGATTAGATGTTGGTGTAAAAACTTTCATTGAAATTAAACTCATATAAATTATGTTAATATTATTTATTTTTAATCCAAATTAATTAAGTTGTATGAATTTTATCCAAACACACCATTAATTAGTTAACTGAGGCGAGTAGGAGTGAGTCCACATAAATGAGAGTGCCATTGATGGAAGTGATAAGTTATCATTTTTAAGTTTTTTTGGTTTTTAAATCTTTATCAAGATTATTTCTCGTATCAAATGATCAAATATAAATTATTTTATCCTAAAATCAATTTTAACATAATTAACTATATTTAGAATCAAGAACCCTCTGGAGGCAAATAAGAAAAGGAGCTTTTGCAAAATAATTATTAAAATATCATCATTTCGAGCACTAGCAATTGAGATGCACATGCGTAATATTCTTAACCATGCGTAATATCATTATTCACCCTCAATCAAATGTTAGAGGTTTAATCCTTGACTTTGGGTATGGAGCAGCCTTAAATCTTCGACCAGCTATTTTATCCTTTGAGGTGCTAACAAACCAGTGAGGATATTAGTCATCATACTGGACGGTGGATACCCTGGTGTGACACTAAAAAAAAAGACCATCAAATAAAGTGATAAAGTCATGCATTTTTTTCAAAGTCAATAAATATATCACACTATTCTCCAAATTGTTTTTTGACAATATTTCTATCCCTTTTACATTTTTTCTATTTGAATTCAAACTCAAATTGGAGAGGGCAAACATTCATTAGTAGACTCAAATTGGAGAGGGCAAACATTCATTAGTAGGAAGGTAAACATCAGGCCACACAAGATTCATAACTAGTCACCTGACGTATATGTTCAGTTAAAAGATCTATGAAAAATAATTCCTGGCTCCAGTGCCGGGTTCAGGAAAGATCTTCGAAAGGTAATTCCAAACTCGTTACTTCATATGGCACTTAAACTTAAGAAGAATAAAAGAATGTATATAGGAAATCCTTCAGAAAAATAATTTATATATGGTATTTGGATAGATGATTTATATTAATATGAGATAATGGAAAAAATTACTTATAGGTGGTGTTTATAGAATTTGCCACAGGCAAATTCTATATAGATTCTTAATTATTTTTATTTTATATTGAATCTACCTTTATCAGATTCAATGTTAATTTTTTTACACTGAATATTGCTGCATGTGAAATATGTTTGTAAGTGCTATTTGATTTGAATTTGATCTTTGGTCTAATACAACTCTCAACTGAACCTAGATGTTCAATTCCAGATTTCATTTGACCGAAGGTCAAGACAGACATTGCCAATTTTTTTTAGAAAATTACTCTGTTTTTATTTTTTATTTATCAATCAAGTCTTTTATATTTTAGATGGTTCATCAATTTAATTTAATTTTAATGTATTGATGATATAAAAAATTATCACAGTATCATCCAATATTATATTATCACAAATAAACATGTTTATCTTTTTCACATTTACTACTTAAAAGATCATGCAAATCAAAAAAATTAATTAGAGATAACCGTGCAAAAAACTCATTGCACCAAAATTAAACTTCTTTCATTTTAATTATAAGCAATCATTTAGTCATAATTCCTAGCAAAAATTTTGGGTTTTACCGAGCTTGAGGTGTTCCTCTGGAGTGGATTGCACGTTTTTATATTTATATTATATTAATTTAATTTTACTATGTTCTCGTGGATTTTGTGTTCAGTTCATTTTGCCATGATATAGTTGACGTCGATGCTACGCCCTAAAGTCATTGGTGGTTATGGTGAAGGCTCCTGGGGCTAGCAGTAGCGGTCAAAAGTTACGATTAAGTTCATATTGGAGATTATATGATGAAAGAAACAAGGAGTGGGGTTATTTTTGCACTGAGTTTTGGTCGTGGCTTCTTGCACTTTTGTTTTCAAGTTCGTGTTCAGTGGTGGCCTCGTGCTCTTTCGTGCTCAAGGTTCGTTTTCAGTGATTTTTGTGTGCTCTATCGTGTTCAAGCCTCGTACTCGTGGCATTGTTGTGCTCCGTGGCTTCATTGTGTGTCTTGGTGTTTATTTTTTTCATGTTTCGTGTTTTGCTCTGTAGGCTTAAGGTTTTTTTGTGTTGTTATTAGTAGTGGTAACTGGTAATGGCTCACTAGGTTTTTCCTTTTTATATCTGTTTGTGCTGATGTTTTATGGGTGTTTTGGTGTTGTTTTGATATGTTTTGTTATGAAATGCCTGTGGTTTTTGTTGTAACCCTTATATGGATGAAAATCTTTTGTCCCTAAAGAGTGTCTCAATTATCATCTTTCTAATTATTTATTGTCATATAGAAATATAAGAATCAAAATATTTTTAAAAATTTATAAAATACCAAATATATAATATATATCTTTCGCGTATCAAATACCTCCATACACATTTTCCTAATTAGTTATTGTCATATGGAAAAATAAGAAAATATACTTAAAAATTTATAAGTTATCAAATATACAATATATATATTTTATATGTTAACATATGATTGGGGGACATAGAGGAGAACACCATTTTAAGATAGAAAATTTCTATCCCCGTGAGATACCTTGTGATGCTCCTTTGTTATAAGAGAGTTTAGAACATATAATCTAATTATCCAAAAACAGAAATGATGAAAGCATAGAAATGCTTAGATTATCAACCGATAAAACATGATTAATTTTCTGGATTTGTTGACAAAAATATAACAAAAAACAACTTAATACTCTGTCTGTTGCATGTTATCTATATTAAAAAAAGAATATTTTAAGAAAACAAAGAATGGATGTTGATAATAACATAAAAAAGTGTTAATTGACAAGTTTGTTCCTATTTAACAAGTATAATTATTCTCTTAAAATAATAAAAACAAACAAGTAACCCTTAATTATTATAAAAGTATAACTGGTATAAAGAAATTGATGTTGTCTTGATTTGACAAAGTGACAAATGAAGTGAAACAAAAATTTTGAAAAAAATGGAATAATGCAATAGGGAGAGTAGATTGTTTTAAGGGATTTTGCTAATCAATACCACAATCACACTTGTTAAGGAACCCAAAAATAGAAAGTCTTCATAGAAAGCAAAAACTTGTTAATTTGATACATTGATTGAATAAAAACTTTCTATTTTATCTTTTCTTAATCAGTGCTCTTAGGGTAGTGATTGGATAATAAACTCTATTTTAAATACAAAAGATAAAACTAAAAATGAGAATTATGAGAGCAAATTGAAAAAGTGGTCAAATTGCTCAATCTTCCTCATTTTTCCTTTATAATTTTATATTTTGTGTGATATTGTTTGGACTATGCTCTCGTTCTTCGTTGCCAATGCCAAAACAAATATTGAAATGTTTTCCTGATCAAAGCCAGAAACACCAGCAAATTTGGCTAATACATCTCAAGCTAGACGATTGAACATGTAAAAGTTGACAATGGAAAATGGCATTCATACTTCCAATTAAGTAAAAGCATCTTGAACAAGTAGTAAGTAGTCACAAGTACACTAACGAAGAAAACGAGTTAACTGTCCTTAAATATCATTAAAAGTCAGGACATTCTTTAATTTACTTGACAAACACAAATGTAACTGAATTCCTGAGATGTAATGAAGATAGCCCTCATTTGTTCAACAGCGCAGCCCTTGACATCAAATGCTTCTCAGAGGCCTGAAAATAATTAACAACCTTTCATCAGAGGAAGGTTCACACCTAATTAAGATCATATAATATATATCTGCAATAAAACGTTACTCAATTTATAGTGCTCATAATTTTTCAAACTTGGAAGTTTGAGTCATGTTTTATTTAATTAAACATCAATTGGGACACTAAATTCGGGCATTTGAAAACAAAAATATGGATTGAAGTATGAGAAGAATTGAGAACTGAGATGTACACCTACCAATGCTTGTGTTACAAATTAAATTGTGATATCTCATAGTGAGGCGTGTAGTTGGAAGTTATAGTACTAGTGTAAAATCAAAATAAATAAAGCTGGATTTGTGGAGGAACAAAATTATTATAGTTTTGCTTCAATACTTACATTCTCCATCTTAGCTTGATTTGTTACTCTCCAACATCAGCCCAAAATGAATATGGGGAAAATGTGCCCACTACAAATGAAACAATTTTCAGGTTATCATATATAATTGTATATATACATATATGTTAATAAATCTCACACACACACACACATATATATTTGATACATCAATATTTTCAATTTATTTTATAATCTTGTCCTTACGTTCTTTGCAGCAGTACTGAATGCTTCTCTGTGACTGATCTCAGGATTATTTGCCTTAATCCTCTGGATCTCTTCCCTGCATCATATAAAAAAAGACGTTTCAAAGCTGCTTTTATGTTTTCCAATTTCAATAATCCCAATATACAGGCATGCGGTAAAATTATTTGTAATGGCATTAGTTACTTTATGAACTGATTATAAGCAGAAGGTACGCGCTGCCTCTTCTCGGGAGCTGGAAAAGAAAATAACAACTCATCAGATAAATATATTGCAGTAGATATCAACATTAATGGATAGGATATATATATTTTTGTTTTTATTCAAAAAAGAAAGCTATGTGGTTATGATGATTTTGAGAATGGAAGTTAAGCTGGGGAATTGAAAAGGAGAAATATAATTCCAAGAGGGGTATCTTGTGTATACTCACGCCTGTTCACAACCCTTTCCTCAGTTACATGATTGGTAGGTGCACGCATTGCATGCCTGTTGTTGCATTTGGAGGAGGATCCAGTGTCAATCCTATACTCTGGGTTGCAGTGCCCAGGTGCCTGAAAAATATATAAATATATATTGAAGAGCATCAACAATATATAAATTATCATTTCTTGCTTATTTGAAGTAATTACTATGATGGCTTGCTAGCACAAGATGGGGAAAGACTAGGATAAGGGCTTTTAATTTCTTTACTTTCTTCTTTTTATTAAATGTATTCTTTTCTTTTTCTTCTCTTCAAAAACGAAATTGACTTCAATCTTCATTAAATAGGGGTGGAGGCTTTTTCAGTTCTGGAGAGTAATAGGTATCTGGCTGCCAATGTGGGTTTAACTGTGGTTAAGAAGATGGGTGAAATGAAAAAATCCACAAAAAAAAAAAGACTGAGAGAGATAGAGAGAGAGGAAAGAAAGTCAGAGAGAAAAACGAAAGCAGCTTTAAAAATCACTGAGCATCTACACAAGAATACAACTCATCAGATGAATGAAGTACATGAAGCCCAGATTGACAGTTGTTCATAAAAATTGAAGGCCCTTAGATTTAGGGATCTACACCAAGATGCGATCCATTTACTATTTTCTTTTCATTTTTTATTTTTTAAATATTGAATGCTTCTTCTCAGAGGGATCTTGAAATGTAACCAAAAAAATAGGGATCTTGAAAAGAAATCATTAAACCTAGCAAAGAACTTATAACTACTCTCCCCAAACATATGTACATGTAGACATGTCAATCAAATCAAAAGCCACTCAAGGGAGTAATATCCAAAGATTATACAGTATACGCAGGTATGCATGCTTTGCCTTGATGGGGTTAGGACAGGTCCTGACGCCTCTACTAAAAAGTGCAAAAAAAAATTAGAAAAGGGGGATAGGTTTTGTTTATGGCGGCTGCAGGTATAGCTAAGCTAGCTAGCTAGGGCTCTCTCTCTCTCTCTCTCTGGTCTTAGCTAGCCAACTACTATTCCTACTTCTCTTCTCAGATAGAAAGAACAGACATGCTTTGAAATGCTTGATTTTACACACTGAAAGACACAGAACCTACCTGAGAGAGAGGCTTCGATTTTCTCAAAAGCATTAACTCCCAGAAACCCTAGCTGGCTGGCTATCTAGCTAGGATCCAGAAATCAAAGACCCTATTCATTGAGTATTTTATTTATTTTAATTTATATTTTATATACCGCTACTTTTTTGTTAGTTATACAGTATACACTTATACTACTGTTTATTTATTCGTTGATGAAACTGAAGAAGAAGCCTGAAACATATATAGTTGGAAAAGGAGTGAATGTATATGGAGTATGTAGCACCAGCACCTGCACATCTTGCCATGACAGTGACTGAAACGCGGCGGCCATGTTCACGGACCACAGATTGGTGCAGTGCCCACATCGAACGGTCACGATGTCAAACAGGCTGCTGCATGGAACGCTCACCTGCAGCCACCATCACCAGACAGTACTATAATATTACCAACAACCATTTCAATCATTCTTTCTTAAATATTCTACTAACAGTTACACACACTCAACACACTAGAGAGAGAGAACCGATTAAAAACCAAGACAGCGAAAAAATAAATAGAAAATGAAAAAAAAAAACACAGATCACATGGAGATTCCGTGCTTGGAATGATCTGATCACATATAGAAATTAAACTGGGAAAATCACAAAGAAGATAACTGATCAGAAGTGGGGTTCTGAGGAAAAGGGTTCGGCTTGGTTTGCTTGAAACAAAAGAAGAGAAGAAGAAAAAGGGTAAAAACTGAAATTGAAAGCTGCAAGGATATTCATGAAAGCACCTAAATGTGTAGTGCAGTACTTGAGAGACTTAGGTCACAGGTGGGATAAGAGATAGGAATGAGAAAATAAAGGGTTTGGACTTTGGAGAGAGATCATGAGGGAAATAAAGGGCTTCTTGGACTTGTCCTATCAACACAGTTTTCATTTCATCATACAATGCCCCGTTTTGGCGTTTTCAAGAGGACACCGCCATATTTATCAAAAGACAGCTAGGTAGCACAGTGACACAATTAGCCACATACACACTACTTGCTCTTTTTTCTTTCTATGCCACACAGAAAAGGGGTAAAAGAACCGTGTGTGTGGGTGTGGCCTTCTTGAGATAGAACACCTTCAGGGGTTGGTTCAGGGTAATGAGTTATGACTTTTCTTTGACTGCAAAAGAAGGGAAAAAAGAAAAGTCCAGCGATGGAGACCTGACTGTATGAAAAAACAAACAAGCCCAGAAAGAGAGAAGAGACTAATTAAAATATACATATATATATATATATATATGTATGGAATTCAATTCCTTAAAAAAAATAACACATCCAGTGGTTCACAAAAGCGAACACACACATAACTTCCTTTTCAGGATCTAAATGAATCCTTTAATCCTTGCATATGCACAGCGAGAAAGAAACAAAACAGGCAAAAGAAAACAAGCCAATTAATTAAGCATGTGTATAGCTACTATAGCCTATAGGTGAGTTTTGAAAAACAAGAGAGGATATAAAGAACCATAGATTTAGCAAGCATGCAAGAACTGAAAAGCACAGATCCGATCCTCCCCCCTACGAGTAAATTATGTGAAAAGAGTGTGCTCTGAGATCAAAGATACCGCAAGAACAATGTTGCAAAAGTTGCAAGGGATGTAGCAGAGTTGCTCGGAGGCAACATCGATGTTGCAGCTCGACATGTCTACTCTCAAAAGCTTTCTCTCTAACCTTAGAGATTATGAAGGTGAAAGAAAGAAAGAAAGAAAGAAAGAAAGAAGGAAGGAAGGAAGGAAGGAAGGGATGGAAGAAGAAGAGAATAAGGAGATATATAGATCGATGGATAGATAGATAGATGAAGCTAATCAGATAGCTCTATAGCTCTTGCAATATGTTGAAAGCAAAGGGCTTTTTATTCTCTTTCTTTGGGAACCTCCTTCTTGCTTAGCTAGATACCGGGATATATATGAATATAATAAAAATATTATTATTATTATCAAGACTGTAAAACTTGAAGGAGGGCCTTGTTAGTATTTAATATATATAGAGAAAAAAAAAAGAGAGAAAATAAAATTATTAAATATATATTTGTAGAGAGAAAGAACTTGAAGAAGGGGTAGTTTGGAATCCGATGGGGCAGTAAGAGAAAGGGAAGGGGACGGAGGAGGAGAGAGTAGGGTAAGGCCGATGTTATAAAAAAAGTAGTGCCCACGGTGGACAGGAAATGCTGGGACCGGCTGAGCAAAAGAAAGTGGTTTTTAGTTCACTTTGGAAATCCATATTTAATGTGGCAGTAATTCTTGCACATCAATTTGAGTTTAATTACCTAATGATTTTAGAGTAATGCTATTTTTTTTCTTCTGAATTTAGTTATTACAGAAAACAAGGATGATTGTTGGACCAAAAGAAGTTATATGACACGTTTACTCAAGGGTCTACATACATGTTGCATCATTCTAGCTGATTAACTTTGGTAAAGATTTTGATTTTCGAGTATTTTCTTACGAATAATGCATGAAGGATACTTCTTGCAAAAGAAATTTGAATAATTATTTAATTTTGTATTATTATGTCATTAAAAGTATCTGACTCTAGCTATAACTATCTAAAAAATCATATACACAATAGAGTGCATAAAACATTTTACACTAATAATGTATTAAAATTAAGAGCTCAATTTTAATTAATTAGAAATATAAAACTTTTTTACACGGTCATCTAAACACATTTTGTTATATCAGCAAAACATAATTGATTCTCACCCTACTATTTTAAAAATCATATACACTAGTTGAAAAATTTGATTGGATGATAATATAAAAAACTTTTACACGATCAATGTATTTAAGTTAAAGCATAAAATTAATCTCTAACAAATATCAATTTATAATATCTTTAATATTATTATTTCAACAAAAATACTAAAGAGTAGAAAATTTTGCGAGAATTTGATTACCATAATAATGTGTATTATTATTGACCTTTGGATAAATAATGAATCTTCCCATTTTATTTAATCTAATAATAACTATGAAGTCTTGAGAAAAATTCTAATTCAATTTCATTACTTTTGCAGTATTCTAGTGGATGTTGGAATTCCTACCCAAGAAACTCGTCGCAAATAAAGAGAAGTTATTAAATCTACTTCATACAGTCAAACCCACTCTTAATAAAGTATTATAATAAAGAACAAGTTTAGTGTGTCAAATGAATGGTTGTATGTGGAATGTGTATGCTAGAATTTAATTAGAGAAAGGAAAAATAAATTGAATAGTGCACCTTATGTTAGAAAACTATGTATAATAAGATTTTAAGTAGCGTATAAAATTCCTTCAAAGTATGAAATTATAGAATCGACATATTTAGTGAATTCGAGTACCAAAACAAGGCAAAAAGGCTTTAACCGCATTACTATATCTGTGCAATCGATATGATAGTATATAGTTACTAAATATTAGTATTATTATGATGGAATGAGAGTGACCACTCTCATCCTCAGACACACCTGCAAAACAACAGCGGACGAGGGGGGCGAAATTTTATTACAGTTGTATGACTTTCTTCAATAACACCAGAGGCATTAATTGAGGGTTTTTTTTTTCTCTCTCAAAAGAAAATAAAAAAAAAAAACACAGTTTGTACATAAGTTACTTGTTCAAAAAAAATAAAAGTTGTGAACTCTTAATCTCTTGGTTATAATAACTTTAACATTATATCATGAACCATCTTTAAATTTAAGTTATTAATTAGATAGAGATATATGCATGGATAGTTTTACATCTAACATTTTGAAGTAAATAAAATGTTCTTGTTTGCCAATGGTTGATCACTTGGAGTGAATGGATACTTTTTTACGCAATATCTCATATTTAAATTTCGTTAACAAAAACAATTATCACCAAAAGATTTTTATCTTTACATTAGACTAACACAAAAATGAACTAAATTAACTAAATCTTAACGAATTCCAAATAATGCTACACAATCTAGATTTAAAAAAAAAAAAAAACAATTGTACAGGATCTATTTGATTTTAGAAAACACACACACACACAATAGTTGTTTCATTCCATAAACCGAATATAATAACGAAAGTGATACAAGCCAAAAATGAAAAACCATCAAAATCAAAATACTATATCAAAAACTACACAAAAAAGCCATATGACCAAAAGGAAAAAAGTATATCGCCAAACAACTTCTCCCAAGCCTCAACAAGGCGCAATTGCAATTGAACCTCACTAACCAGTCGGGCCTCAATTTTGAGGCAGAAGTTTGTCTTCAAAGACTCGAAATTTGAACTGCCTTTGAAGCGATGAATTGAGAACCGCCCATGCGAGAAACATTATCAAAACTAAGGGTGCACGAAAAAACGAACCGGCACAATAACTAAACAACCATGCATCGAAGACCACCTCGGCCGGCCATTGCCAACAAATGGACTTTAAAAACCCAATACCTTCATGGTCACTTTAATGACATGTTTTGAAGCTCTATCCACCCAAATGCTCCAAGCAAAGACCCAAAATCATGGGCAGTTATTAGTGAGCAACCTACTTTACCGGCTTAGGAACAACCAAAGCAAAAGTTGTCATGTACATTCAATATTGTTCATTGATTTCTCTCCTTCGCACTAGAAGAGGTTTAGTTTTTGTCATGTTGTTTTGAAAAATAATTTTAAATTTTTATTTTCTATTTTTAGTCCTTACTCCATTTTTTAAGACTTTATAAAGAAAACAGTGAGAACTAAAAAAAATTATAATTTTTAATTTTTATATTTTGTATTCCATTCACAGAACCTTAAAAAGAGGAAACAAACTTAAAATAGAAAAATTAAAAAGGTAAAAATTATTTCTTAAAACCAAGCAGAACCTTAATTTCATCTTATCACACACGAGATGAATATTATTTATGATGTAGTGCAAAACATATTTCTTATTCGTCTGCAAAATTACACTAAATCAAATTAAATCCATAACAACTAGTAACCAAATATTTAGTAATTATGATTGTTAAAATTATTAAAAGGTTCACTACAAGAAAAACATAAGTATTTTCAAATGTTCTCAACACTTAAAGTGTCAACAAGAATATTATTAAGAAAAATAATTTTAACATAAAGCGATTATTAAAAATACTAATAATCGTCTTTAATAGCTATTGTCGATAAAGATTTAAAAATATTTTTAACTGTAATTTCTAGTCAAAATTAATTTTTTTAATAGTACTTTTATTGATACTTTAAATGTCAATAACCGTATACTATTTTTCTTGTAGTGGTTATCAAATCTAGTCAAGTTTTTTAAAAAAATTAATTTAACCATAAAGGATAAAATTTCTGTGTATATTGGTGCGTACTTCCCTACATTCATCAGTCAATACCTCTCCTACAGTTGTCTATGTGGAAGTTCATGGGCATGCCAAGTGCTACAAGTTAAGCTGCCATTAACTACATTTTGAAAATGTGGCTACACTAATTGAAATCTATTGCTAAACACTAGCCCAATCTATCATTCTCTTCCACTTCCTCCCTCATTGCCCCCTTCCCAACATTTCTCCTGTGAGCCAAACCCCATATCAAACTTCAAACCCCCCAACCAAAGCCTCATATCCAAATTTTAAAAAAATAAAAAAAAGAACAAACAATGGCTTTTAGTTTCACACCAAAACTATTCCACAAACACCATCCTTCATCACCCCCACTTGCTTCCACCCTCTTAGTTGGTCGCCTTTGGCAAGTCTCGGTGATCGCGGAGGCCATTCTAGTACCGGGTCAGGGCCATGGTGTCTCCTCGGCTGTTACGACATCAATGGAGTGCGTGGTGAAGTCGGTTGGGGGGCGAGTCGCTATCGAGGTGGATCTATGGTCGCTTTGGAGATGTTGAGCGTGAAGCTACCCATGCCCATGGCCTCTATCGCCAGCGTCAATTGTAAAGGGTTCACCACGATTCCAATGATCTGAGAGGGTGATACTAATGCAGCATGTGGAATTTCAGCACCGCGACTTTCTTGTCCATCGGCATCGACTGCAGGTTCATGGCAAGCGACAAATCAGTGAACACATCATCAATGGGGACAAACATTGTGATTACGGTGCCACCTTCATCGGCCTCGAATTCTTCCATGATGCCGGAGGCAGCAAGCATGGAGGCCACAACTTTGAAGTTGTGGTGGTCGATTAAGGCAGTCTCGGAGGCCATGAGATCGACGCTAAAAGGGAGAAGGAGGTTGTCAATAGCGATAGTTAGGGAAAAGATTATAAGGAAAAAATGTTATGTGAGGTTTGGATCCAAATGGGTATGTGAAAAATTGGAACTTTGGAAGTTAGGGTTATGTGGGGTGTCAGGTTTGGGTTTAGGTTTGAGTTTTTTGTTGTTGTATGTTGATCAATTATCAAAGGGTTTGTCTCATAATGTTGGATTAGTGGATATTCAGAGTTTGCTGTGATATGTTATGTTTTGATGTGGTGTGAGTTTTGTTACAGGTTTTGGAAAGTGAAGATAGGAGCTAGGGGTGGAAGAAGGGAATCGATTGTGAAGTGGATTTAGATCTGTGTTTCGGATTCCAGAAATTTGGGAACAAGAGAGGTTGGAGGAGGAGGGAGGATGCGGCGGAGATGGCCTAACCGACTGAGTGAAGGTGGAAGTGGAAGAGAATGACAGAAATTGAGCTAGTGTTTAGCAACAAGTTTCAATTCGTGTAGCCACATTTACAAAATGTGGTTAATGGAAACTTAAATTGCAGCACATGCCGTGCCCATGGACTTCCACACAGACAACTATTGTAGGAAAGACATTGACTGATGGATGTAAGTGAGTATCCGCTGCGTATATTATACATTGGAGTACTGTTTCAGCATTTGCACATACAGTATATTGGTATTTCTTTTGTTGTCCCATAAATGTACTAATTTAACTAGTAAATGCTGCTGTCATTTCGGGTGGTAAAAAGTGAGGGATGTCTTTCGTTTTCTTCCAACGACTTTTTCTCGCAGCTTTTGTTTCCATGGGCTAAAACAAATCAATCATAAAACTTCGAAACAGTTACATCAAATATGACAGTCCAAAACCCTAAGAGCCACGAAAAATGCTTCATATGTGCAACTTGCTTTTTTCCTTCTTTTTTTTTTCCCCTTCTTTCTCTCTGATCTTATTCTCTTTATTTTTTTTTTCAAAAAAATAAAATTGAACCGCGTGATTTAGACTTGTGACCTAGCCACAAAAGTCTTCAGACTCTAGTGGAATTAATGTTTTTGTTAGCCGAGGTTTAAATTCCCGGATCGGAGTTGATGAAATTTATTAGAACCTTAAGATGCGTCAGCTTGAAAAGTAATTATGTCCCTAGAATAATATTCAATT
Source organism: Dalbergia cultrata (assembly GCA_031216105.1). Taxonomy (NCBI): domain Eukaryota; kingdom Viridiplantae; phylum Streptophyta; class Magnoliopsida; order Fabales; family Fabaceae; genus Dalbergia; species Dalbergia cultrata. Next base: position 53,416,903 of record CM062347.1, read on the forward strand.
GCAAACAAAATTATTGAAGAAGACAAACAAGATATATATATATATATATATATATATATATATATGTATGTATGGACATATCGATTAAAAAATGAGAAAAACCACAGAATTATTAAGATCTCCTCTTTGTCGATTTAGCCATTTTAATACTGAACTGTTCCATTGCCCACTTAGCTTCGGTCCCTTTCCATGTCTGGTGTAATAAATACTACATAACTCACTTTGCTTCGTCACCCTCCTTTTGGTATTATTGATAGATGCTACCTATATCTTTTTTTTCCCCCCTCTCTCTCTCTCTCTCTCTCTCTCTCTCTCTCTCTCTCATTGAGTTTTCTCTTCATAGTATCCAAGACAGTTGGATATCATCATGCCATCATATACTTTTCATACTTGCTGAATGCAACCATTGTTTCTATCAGCAAAATCGCCCATTCTTATGTATTTTGAAGTTTGGTCCAAAGTTGAACAGCGATTAAATTAAATCCTAATTCACAAGCCAACTATTATTATTATTGCACCATCAAAAGGTAAAGAGACACAAGAAATTGAAAAATAAAAATGCTTAAATGATAACGTCTCATATAAATATCACAGATAGGTGAGATAAAACCCAAAAAAAAAATAAAATTCATGAGTGTGAACATTTACAAAGTAATAAATCAGTAAACTAAAATATAATTTCAAATTCATTACTTCTTCCATTTCACTCTATCTGTCATTTTTTTCAAAAAATATATGTTAATTCATTAGATCAAGAAAGCACTGATTTTTTTTTTTTTTTATCAATACTGTCCTTAATGTAACTAATTATATTTAATTATTTTTGTGTTTTAAGAGGAGCAATTTTGTCCATTATTCAATTTTAAACTATTATCAAAATTTATTAATTGTTTTTGAGTATATGTGTTTTTTTGTTTTTTTTTAACAATCTTTGTGGTTAGTCCAAGTATTCTAGGCTTCTAGCTCTTGATAATGTCATGATTAGTATTTGGAACTCTTCGGGTAGTTAATTTTCCATCTCTGCCCAATTTATGATGTTTTCTTTTCCAACATTTGCCTGCTGGCTGGTGAAAAGTCAGGGAAAACCAACTTCAGTTGGCTTTGAGTGATATTCAAGAAGGCAATAATTAAGGAGTATATGGATCGGCCTTCTAAATCAGAATCATACATGCAAACTAGATGTACTGTCACCAAAAGGTGTGTATATTTGCATAATTATTCTCAGTGCGAACTATGCATTTTATGCAGGCTTAATTAATAAAACCAGAGAAGGACATCTTTTTTTCGTTTTTAATCTCTAACACACGTACGGGTGCTCATTATATTATGTTTAACGTTTACCAATATTTATTAATAAGAAATCTTCTTAAAATGTTTTAGTAACATTTAATATTACCAAAGATAAAAAAAAAATATTGTTAGACCTCTTTAATAGTATTTTTACAATATACTAATATATAATCTATATTGTTAAAGAGTTTTATCAATATTGATTTAGCTACTAATATACTAATTTTTTTTAACCCGGGGGTATGGTTGAATGGAAGAAATTTATTCAACCTTAATTAAGTATTAGGGGTTTAATTCGTGACCTTGGGTATGAAGAAACTTTAAATCTCCGGGTCAGTTGTCCCACCCATTGAGGTGCCTACAAGCTAGTGCAAAAATTAGTCACTCTAATCGATGGTGGGTCCTTGGTCGTGCATGAAAAAAAAAAAGCTAGTAATTTTTCAAATGCTACAAGTGTTAATAAATTTCAATTATGTTGTAGTAACTACAGTGTACTGTTTGGTTTATGCATCAAATAAATCTCATTAGATATATAGAGATTCATTTCATAAAAAGGAACTTAAACCATATGCATAATATTCAACCAACTATTTTTAAAGACTTGTTTTTAGAGGAAAATATACTATTTTTTTTAGATTTAGTAAAATTTCACTTGATGTCTTTCTATTTTGTAAAATTATCACTGAAACTCATGAAGGTCACTAAAACTATACAAACCTCTCTTGCAGATATCAATCCATTCATTTAGGTAACAAATCAGATAACATGCATGTGATGACATATACAATATTATTAATAATAAAATTATAATATTCTGTCCATATTTAACATATTGATTGAGTAAAATACCTTTTATCACATGAAGATAAAACTTATAATTATAACTTATGAAAAAAATCAAATTTATCAAATTCGAGTGTTTATTTAAACTTGTGGAATTTTAGATAAACATTTCAACTCGTAAATTGATAAAATCATAAAATAAGAGTTTACGAATTAACTTGAGAGTTTGATAACCTTAATAAAAATGGTATTCTAGTTAATGCATATATCAAATATTGTCAAAGTATTATAAATTTGTCATTAATAATCATGCGTATCTTCTTTTTATAATAAATTTGTCATTAATAATCATGTGTATCTTCTTTTTATAACTTTAGTTAATGAATTAATATATGTAGCGTATGTTAGTATACTTTTACAAAATAGACGAATGATGAGAGTAATTACACTAGACTTTAGGGGATATCAAGGTAATTTACCTTTTTTATTATACGCATTAGAATCAATACATTTATTATTGATTTTTTAAAAAATTTGTTTCAAGATTTATCAATTTAATTGTTTGATTAGAAGTTATTGTGCCATGGATCTAAGCTCAGAAAAGCATATACTACCTCCCCAGAAGTTTTATGCAATTATACCTAATATCCTTATATTTTGCAAAAGTATCACTAACGTCCCTTGAAGTTTACTAAAATTACGCTGATATCTTTTGTAGATACTATATCATTAATTTAAGTGATAAAAAATATAACATATAGCTTATGCATATATAATTATTATAATGATAAAATTATAATATTTTGATAATATTTAATATATTATTTAAATAAAAATAAATTCTATTTTGCATGAAGATGAAACTATTTATTATCTTACAAGAAAATGGGGCATTTTAGTCAATACAGATGTCAAATATTAAAATATTATAATTTTATCACCATTCATCGTGTACATATGTCATGATAAATCCTTTTTGTTACTTTCGTTAATGAATTAGCATATATAGGGGAGTGTCAAAGTAATTTTTCAAAATAGATAGAAGTGTCGAGTGTAATTGCATTATATCTCAGGACAGGTTAGTATGATTTATCCCAAAATTAAAGGAATAGTTTATATTTCATTAAATTTTTTTTTTTTTATGTACATGTTATCAAAATGAAATAAATAGTAACTATATTATATATACTTATAGTTTTTTTATATTTTATATGCATAAATTTCTTGTTGTGAATTATTGCTAACTTAAGGTATTTTGAGTTTATAATAGATTACAGTTGGTTCATATTATTTATAAGATCATAATTTGTAATTTAATGATGGTTTTGTTTGTGGTAGTGTACCACACATCAGTCATTTAGCTATATTAGGTTAGTGTGACTCAATATGGCTAAACATGTAAATTTAGTCAAATTTACATAAAAGTGAAATTTACTATACTTTTCAATACAGTTAGCCACACTTGTTAAATGTAGCTAAAATAAAGATAAGATATGGTCATATATAGCAAGAGAAGAAGACGTAACCCCCTAAGTTGATAATCATATATAATCAACCTAGGTATGCAGACGTCTATCTCATTCATACATAGGGGGGCTGCAGTTTTAATTGTTGCAGACTCAACTAATTTGGGTTATAGAAAGTTCAGATTTTACATAAACAAGTTTATTATAACACATGAAGTAATGTGCAGGTTTTGCAAATTTTTAGAAGATTAATTTTTAAATAGAAGCTGCATATATAACAACACAACAAAGAGGAAATCGGTGATAACTTTGAGCAGGGAAGCTGCTCGCACTACCACGGGGGGACACAATTCAGAGTACCAAATCAGCCATGGATGCATGAGTAGCACTGGCTCTGTATCTATTCTATAAGCAGAAAAGATCACTGATAAGAAGCTGACCCAACCTAGCATGCGTGATGGAGCCTCTATATGTCTATGATTTGGAATAGGAACTGCAAGGTAAAGTAAACAAGGTACGAAAGATTTGAAAATGGACCCATAAAAAAGAAATAAAAGGATAGAAGTACGGTAGAATTGAAGCATTCAGAGGGCAATCTGGGGGGGTTTTGTATGATTGATTGGTAAAAGGGTGAGTGGCCAAATTGAGTAACATGCATTTTCTCACATGAAAATAGCTATAGTATTGCTTCATTTTAACGAAAGGAAAAATCATTTTATACAACACGGAGTAAATGTTTTTTCTTTTTCTTCGTCTATTTTTGAACCGCTAAAAATCGAAAAAGAGAAAATAGAACCAAAGAAGGAGAATGAATGAGTGGTTTGGAGAACAGATATATTTCCTCTGTGGAGGAAGGAAACTATTCAAACGAAAAAGTAGCTCAGGGAGTACATTGGAGATGTTGGAAAATGTGTAGGTGCTTTAAAGCTTCAACAACTTGGATGTGTATGTAATACATATAGAAGAAATTTTTTAGACATCGTTAGCAAATAAGTAAAAAGTTTTGTTCCATATAATTAATTATTTGACACATATATTAACTATTATATAAAAAATAAAAAATAATAATCACCCATAAAATTGATGCACTAATGTGATGATAACTAATAACTATTATAAAATATAACTTTTTTTTTACCTCCTTTTTAGCATATATAAGAATTTGTCAATATATAAACATGACAGGTAAATAACATATCAGTGAATGAGATGCAGGTGAAGATGCAGATGAGAGTGTTGAAGGAATAATAAATGCATTTAATGGTGCCTGCACTGCAGGGCAGTCTGGCTTCTAGTTTTGTTTCGGCCGTGGGTGGGACTTGCTGTGGTTATAGCCCTCTTCTTCCTCAATTCTCATTTATGGAACATGCGCCTAAATTAAATATGCTTCTTTTTATTTATAATAAAATATAATAATCTAAGCAATTAAATTTTCACTCTTTTATGAAAAATAGTTAGATGTACATGAAGTGTTACTTGAATATATTTACATTTACTAGTAAAATAATATTTCTGTGTATGAATATGAAACACATACACGTGATGCTTCAGATGCGTATGGGAATTGTACTCTAGCATATTCAAGGAATAATTGTTGGGGTGACCTCCGTTCGCTCTCTACCTCTTCTTTTGTGTTTGTGTAATTGATATACCAATGAAGAGGAAAGAGGGTATAGTCTTATTTTTCTTCAATATAATATTTTTCTTCTTTCTATGAGGTCTAGGAGTGAATAGCTGTCCGTATCCAACTGCGAGACGTACGTGTAGCACACATCTAGGCCACCCTTGAAGGATACATTACTAGTAATAGCTTCAAATTAAATGAGAGGGGTCAATTAGATCCTCATTCATTCATATTTTTCTTTTCCCTTAAAACAAAAAAAAAAATAGTTGATGTGCGTTCGTTGTATCCGTGAGCTTGAGTTGGACACTTCCTCAGATTTTTCCTTAGTACTTCAAAAAGTAGTTGCTTTAACCACCTGAAGTGGTCATATTGTAATATAAGCCGTTAAACTTGAAAAGTGTTGAGAAGGATATTGTTTTGACCTGTCTAAATCAATTATATAAATAGATCATGCTTGTAATTTTTTTTGTTTCTCGATAACTTCATGAAACACTCGACTCACAAAACGTGAGGAGTAACAGTAGAAAAATACAGTACCAAAAAAGAACAAGTAGCAAAATACGGCAGCAGAGGACAGTATGGATCATGCTTGTAATCTGGCTTCTTTTCAAGTCAACTACATGATTAGATAGATGGATTATTAAATGGTGCGTTCATAACTGCAGAGCTCATCACATTTTTTTTTTACCTTTTTGCTACGCATTCCACTATATGTAGATAGCACTAATAGATTTTGTAGGCTTAGCTTTGAAACTTAATGTTAAATCAAGGAGGAAGTCAACCATTTTGCTTCATTAATCATTATAATGTCATTGTTCCTACAAATTAGGCCACGACAGAAGCATTATATTCTTTCATGTATGAAAAGTAATGCAGGATTAAAATTTTCCGTCACAATTGAATTGTAATGTTATGTTATTGACCTGTGAATAAATAATTTGAACAAACTTCAAAATTTCTATTAAAAATTTTAGTCAGTATTTATTCTAATTGTGTAATATTTTTGTTTTCAAGTTTAAACCCAACTCAAAGGTCCATCTATCTGCTGCGCAGGAACTGGAACAGCATTAAGCCCTAGGTAGTTGCTATCTAGAGACTATATAGGAAGGTAGGTACTGAAACTGCATTAAGCTCTTTCAAAATTTTCTCCTTGTTACATATTGAGAGAAGATCATTGCCTCTCCTTGCTCATTGGGCAAATAAGAAGGAACGCTCTTGTCCATGGATTGTACCTAGCAGTTTATACCAAGGGGATAAAAAAAAACTCTCATGGTTAATAATCATACTTTTCTTTACGTACTCCTTGGATTAGAAATGGGCCTTGCTCAAATTACGTTGATTACTTTTATTTAAAATTGACATAAACTAATCTAGTTATACAAAACCCAGCAAACTTCTAGGCTTGAATCCAACCCCCCACCCCCACTTGTTAATTGTTTAAGATGAACTCATTGTGATGATGAGGGAACTGAATTTTAATTCCCTCCCATATTTCTTGTCGAGATGAAACAATAGCTGAGTATGCTAAGCATAAGAAATTCATGGAGAAATTGAAACCAATTTAAAGTTTATTTGTTTTAGAGAAAAACTATTTTAACATCCAAAAGTGGGTGTCTGAAACAGACACCTACTTTATAATCATTGGATATGATAGATGTCCCCACTTATTCTTAACATCCATCACATCTAACGGTTAAAAAGTGGGTGTCTGAAACAGACACCCACTTTTGAGTGTTAAGATAGCACTTCTCTTTATTTTAGTGTCTACATGAACTTTGACTATTCAGATAGGTGAAACGAACGGGTCATTACCTAATAAGTTGATAATTCAATGTGTTCCACGACTATTCTTTTATATATTAGAAATAATTTTGTTCGAATAGTTAAGATTTGATGAGATATACTCTACATCAATTACTCTATACTCAAGTCTCGAACCTAAGATATTGGTTAAGGGTATATTTGTAAGTTTGAATTTTAAAGGAAAAGGAAGAAGAGATAAGGGCTAGTATGGTAAAATTATATTACAAATCCTCTCTCCTCCTTTCTCCTCTAAAACTCATCTCACAAATATACTCTAAGCAAAAAGAATCATCTACCATTTCAACCCACCATTTGTTGGTGATTCATTTGTTCTCTACTTATCTCTATTTACCATTCACCATGTAGCTGTGTCCCCTCTCCTAGATAGGTTTCTTGTGTATCATGAAAGTAGCTGAAATGAAGCATCAATAATATGGAACACAAAGCTAGGCACACTATGATATATCTTGCTTTCGAATCTCTACGAACACTAAGCCAAATTACAATGGAGAGGAATCCAAGCTAGAAGGAATAGCATTCCCGAAATTATGACCTTTCAAAACTAAAGTGAGATTTCTTTATACGAACGTTTGAAGTACGTGTGGACTAGCTGCGAGTTGTGCCTGTTGATGTTTCTAGAGCAAAGCATTTGGAATTACTTCAACAGCACGATGAACATGAATGATTCATCCAAACAACTGTATATAAGAGCTAGCTTCAAAAGACACGTGCATAGTATTTTCAGAAAACACCGTCAAACACGGATTCTTTTTCTCCGCCATGTAAAATAAACACGCAAATTGCAACAAAACGAAACAAAAGGATTCCTCTTTTCACGGACCCCGTTTTCCTATTGCACCGTTTCGGACACACATAAATAGCCTAGCCTGTTCATCTAGTAGCTACCTAGAGTTGTCTCTCAAAGGGTGCATGTAACATATATATGTGAAACCGTGTCTTCGATCGTGTGGAGGCTAAAGTGTACACAGAATAGATGGGGACTTGGGTCTGTGGAGGATGCTGCAAAATCATTGACGTGTCATGCCTGTGTACAACTACATAGCTGGGTTCATAATTTCATGTCTTGAAGGGAACAATACTTCATCATTTTGAGGATGACATGTATGTATGTTTTGATATTGCTACAAATTAAACCTGTCGTAACGATCCAACTGGAACAATTGCGTATAGCTAGAAAAGTTGGCCCCCACTCCACAACCTGCGTTATGTCGATCGAGGTTGTGAGCATAGATATGCATCAAATTAAAGATTTGTGATAGATCGGGATGATTTATGAAAACAGAATCATATTCTTGTGAGCGATTTTTCCTTTTTACATCTAAAACTCTTAGATACAGCACTTACCTCTGAGCCAAAGCCTATAGCTTATTATAAGTGATGAAACCCTATTTATTTAAAATTTATCAAGTGCATCTAGTTTGAGGGGTCTCACCTACCACTGATGTTATAGGTCAGATTGTTAAGCCCATCACATTCTAAAGATAATGCTGGATAAATTAAGACAATTGAAAGATAATAAATCTTAAGCTTAAGAATTCATGGTAAACTATTTTTCTTAGGAGGGAATTGTATACTTCATATGAGGAGGTTTATACTTGATCAATACCAGAAATATACCAAACAAAGACACAGCTTTAATTTATTATTTCAGCCTTGCTCTGCGACATATAACAGAAATGAAGGAGAACATTATTTTGTCCGAACTATACATTTGCCTCACTATATCCTCTCTCTCTCTCACTTTTCATGTGATGTGCCGATAGTCTTATAATGCCATTGCCCTTTTTTTTTATATATATAAAATAATATCATTGCTCTTAGACAAATGATTTATGTAAGTGTACAACAATTAGCTTAATTATTTAGCGTATGCTTGGTCTTTTTCATTTATCAAAATAAAGCTGTTTCAGACAAAAAAAATGTATATTTGAATAGTTGGTCAAAAAAATTATAATCTTAAAAGTATATATAATTTTAACCTAAAACTCTTACTATAATGAGAAGCCATCTTTTGGATCTTACCAAACAAAAAAAAATCTTTTGGAATATTCTTATCATTAGCAACTTAATTTTTCCTGGCAAAAAAATATTTTCTCATTTTACCCACCTTCCATCAAAATAGAACGCATCAAATATTTCTAAATCATCCAAAGTCCAAACAAAATATAATCACTTTTTAGGTAAAGTATCCAAATATATATTTTTACAGCTTAATTAATTTTTGCATTTTTTTGCTGTAATTATCCAGATGTGCAAATATATTTAATCATGTATTCATTTATTTAACCAGTGCTTACAAGTGTGTAGGCCCATCCAATCAAAAGGATTGAAATCGCTATTACTCAGACTTAAATGGTACAAGAAAAATAAAAATCAACCTTTTAGATTCACGAACCGAATCAAACAAGATACCTATGTGTGTTCAGCAAATTAAATTTTACTGAAAATAAAAGGGGAAGAGAAAACGTAATTTTGCTTGAAAAACAAATAATTTATTCGCACATAAAAATTTATCACACGCGTTTATGAAAATCAATGCATAACAAGGCAATTTTATTCGACTTTTTGGAAAACTATTCAGATTGTACACGCCTTTACACATGTATACAGCTATGATTATTCTTCATTTCTTCTTTATTTAAGAGGGCAATATGCGTTTGGAATAATTTTAGTTTTCCTTTCTCTTTTGTAAGTTATATTTTTTATCAATCAAAGATATCTACCACCGAAATCAGTGACTATCTCCTCCAGGTGTAAAACTCATAATTGTGAGTATTGGCTATGGCTATGAAACTATTTCCATATATACCATCAAAAATTGAATCATTGACTAAATGTTTAAAGAGTCAAACGAACTGCCAACTCTATTTTTCCTTCCTCTTTTGTATGTCTTATATCCCCTTACTTTACTTTGAGGATTATGAATCTATATGAGTGGCAAATTATTTTGGTAATGTCATGAGTTACAATTTTTTTTTTCGACGCCCCCGCGGGTGGCGGGTGAGTTACGATTATAATGGATGTAAATTGGTTGGTAAAAATTGGATTTAGAAGAAAAATAGGTCTGAACCTATCAATATTTGATTGGTTAGGATTTACCATCCTTTTTTTTTTTTTTTTTTTGCATAATCTAAATTAAACTGATTTGATTAAATTCTAGTTGGTTTAGATTGGATCATTTATTTTTTTTTCCATTACAATTTCTGCCTAAAAATCCAATAAAAAAACAACTATAAAAGAGTTTGAAGACAATTTCATTTCTAATACCACAACACAATTCAAACAATTTAAATATGAAAACAATGCTAATATTAACTCATGAGATATCAACAATTCATAACAATGGGAAATGGGAGGACAAACAATAGAGAGGATTGTGACTTGTGTTAGTAGTAAGTTTAAGTTAGCAATTAGTATAACAAGAATAAAAAAAGATTAATGTTATATACATCAAAAAAAGATTGATAGAATCTTTGACAGAAATCATGATAGTTGTTAAATAAAAGAAGATGGCATGACCCTGTGATTAATCAAATGGCTAATAATTATGATATATAATTCAAAATACAAAATTCTAGATAAATTTCTAGTCCATAAAAAATAATTATAGGGGTCGATTGGTTCAGTTCGGGTTCTGTTTTGAAAATAGAAATTTGATACCCAAACGAATATATGCATATTCATTGGGTCCATCAAATAAGTAGGCCTGGGCTATCGATTATCCAGCACCCTTATTCCTGGGGGACTTCTTTTTAGTGAAATTAGGCCTGGGCTATTTTAAACAAGAAATAAGTAGCCCATATAGTTTTGGATCTACCGGCCCATAAGTATCATGTGTAGTATTATATACGTAAAGATCACCAGAGTTAGCTGGATCCGCGACTAGGATTTAACTATGTTCGGGCCCTTAGATGTTGCTGACGATCAGTTGCTTTGTTTGTGTTTGGGCTCTTAGGTGAGCTTCTTTACTTTCCAACTTGTGGGCTATGATTTACATCTTGGGCCTGCAGGATGTTGGCCTTCACTCCCTTTATCTATGAAATTCGAAGTTCTGACAAAAAAAAAGATGTTTAAAATATTCTGTCAAAAGAATGTTATAATTGTATATAAATGTTGACAAAAATAATAATAAATAAATAAAATTGGGTGAAAACTTTTCATCATTAAAAAAGGATGTAAACTAACATAAAGGAATAAAACCAATCCGGATACTACTCCATTACAATTGTTTTTTACTTTTTGGTATTCTCTGCTACCATTTTTTTTTTCAGGTCATTGCTACTATTGTTTTAAAAGAAGAAAAAAAGAATCTCGCACATTACAGGCCAAAAAAATTATAATTAAAAAGGGAAAATATACGTGTTTTCTACACAGTGCCCTATTGGGATTTCATATATTATTTGGATAGAAGCACTAGTTACTTTACAGACGAAGTTGAATTTTGTGCTTTTTGTTTTATTTTTCATCCAAAAGCTGGGCCAAAGGAAGCCGGGGTTGTTTGCTGTATTGTTTAAAGTTTTGAATATGACCATTGTTTTTATGTATTTGGATTTCCCAGAACGGGGCCTCCAGCACCACCTCCATCAAATCCTCAATAATGTGAACTAATGAGAATTGTAAAATGACATATTTTATTTTAGGTTTAATTAATCAGTATAGTTTCACTGAATTTTTAATTAAGTCCCTACATTATAAAAGTTTCCAATTGAGTCTCTCTACAAAAAATAAATGTTTAATTAGGTCTCTGACCCCATTATCCATTACAAAAATGTGAAAGTTAATAGAATATTTTCCAGATATTCTTTTACTATAATTTTATATTAACAAAAAAAAGAAAAAAACCCACCTCACCCTTCCCCTTCCCTTTCCCCTTCCTCCTCTGCCAGAGCTAGAGCTGCCACCGCCACCGCCACCCACCACGAACCACACAACCCCTGCATGAACCATAGTAGCCCCAGCTTCAACCGCGAAGCTCCGCTTAGAATTCCAGTGGTGCCGTGAAGTCTGCCGTGCCTCCATGAAGCCCCTGCATCCATAGCACCATAGCCAAAACTTTAATCCCAAAGAACAGAACAATTAAACCAAACACAACAGTCACAATGAAATCATAACAACCCAATCTTCATTCCATAAATCAAAACCAAAGCCAGAATCACAAACACAAAAACAAAAACCCAAAATCATCCATACCATTCCCTTCCAACCCCAAAAACAAAACCCAAAATCACAACCCAAAAATCAAACACAGATACAAAACTAAATTCAAAACCCCCAACCTACACATCTCTCATCCAAACTTCACAAACAAAAATAAACACAAAAAGGGAAGATAGGGAAAAGGGAAGAAGGCCGCGACTACCACCGTATTAGACTCCGACCACTACAGGCTTCGCAACACCTTCGCTAGACTTAGCACAGCTACCATGCACCCCTACCCTGTTGCCACTATGCCACCGGTCTCCTCCCAGCCACCATCATGATTTTGTTATTTTTTTCAGACAATGAAAAAATAATAATAATGATCAGAAAGGTAGTGGGAAAAGATGGACGATGGTGGGTGATGAATAAGTTATTGATGATGATGATGAAGATTGAAGAACAACAATAGGGTGGTGACAGGGGGAGGGGCTAATGGTGATGGCAGTAAAGATGTAGGGGAGAGGGAGGAAAAGAATATCCTGGGAATATTCTTTTAACTTTTACGTTTTTGTAATGGATGATGAGGTCAGGGACCCAATTAAATATTTATTTTCAGTATAGGGACCCAATTGAAAATTCAGTGAAACTATAGGGACTAATGGATTAATTAAACCTTTATTTTATTTTATTTTGAAAAAAATGAGGACATGTGTTGAATTTATATAGAGAAGTTCAAAACCAAATCGCACAAGTGAAAAAACGAAAATCAACCCAAAAAATCGAAAAAGATAAAAAGATTAAATTGTTTAATTTTTTTAAAATTTTTTGTAAATCGATGGGTTCAGTTTTCAATTGGACACTACAAAATCCAACCAATCCAAAACAAATATTCCCAGCAAAATTCATAAGATGCCGTTGTTGCTAAACAAATGAAAATAAGTTTAATTTTAAAGCATTGAGAGTGTAAAACTCTTTTACATTGTTAATAAATTAAATCTCTCCTTTTATATGACTTTTCAAGTAATAAGGTTAAAAATAACTATATTTGCTAATGTTTCATTACATGTTTGAATCAATATATAAAACCTTTTTTATAAATCCAATCAAAATAGCCTTAGTCCCTCACTAAACCTAATCCTCTTAGCACTTTACACAACCACATACCCTAGCCTCCCATTCAGCAATTCTTCTTCAACCTAATTATAGTCACAAGTTGCTCTCTCTCTCTACCCCTGCAACTCACAGACATTGCCCTCCTCGCGAGACCGCCAGGCACACACACCGACAAAAGTTTACTTTTGTAGTTTTTGGTTTTCTCAAATTTTTTCTAATTTTAATTGATGTTGACTTTTTTTTCTCTTCACCTTGTAAAGTTGAACTTGGCTCCAAATTTTATTTGAAGGACATTTACTTTGTGATTTTGTATTTTATTAATGTAATTTGTGTGTTTGCTCTGTTGTTTAGTTTGTGAGCTTAGTTGTAATTTGAATCTTGAAGGTTGGAATTCTGATGGATTATTTGTAATTCGTAAGAGAATAGACTTATTTACATTGGTGGATGGTTGAATTGTACGAAAATAGTACTTAATCATTTTATTCTTCATTATTCTCTTGTTGAATTACATGTTCTTTGAATAACAAAAATTGAAAACCAAACTAATCAAACTGTTCATATTCGGTTCGAATCGATTGGATAGAGCAAGCGCAAACCGAATGGATGATATTCGACTCAAATCCATTGGTATGGTTCGGTTGAATATTTTCCTGAAATTGAACTGAATCGAATCGTGGACACTTCTAAATTTTACATAAATGTGCAAACAAATTCTTTGACTAAAACTCAGAGATCGAAATGATTTTATGTATATTTAAAACACATTTCTGTTAATTATTAGTTGTATATAGTGTTTTAAGAGTAAATACTTAATTTTCTAAAACTGTAAGAAATATCAGGTTAGTCCATTGAAAATATCAAATATTGATTCAGTTTTTAATTTTTGAAAGTATCCTTAATTTGTTTTTATTAGTATATATTTAAATAATAATTTGATCTTTAAATTTATAATCATTTTATGCAATAGCAGATTATATTAATAGAATTCTTTTAAAAAGGCTGCATTCATATTTGTACAATGCCTTGGATAGGCAAAAAATTGGCTCCAGTGATACAAAAACAAATGTTGCCTGCGTGTCAATTCAGAATTTGCATGAGACCCACGAGGAAACAAAACATATATTATAATCAATCAATTGCAATCCCTATCGGCTATTAATGACTTTTACTCAAGTGTGGATTGCAAGCCCCGCCGACTGCACGGACGCGCGAAGCTTTCTACGCCATGTATCTAAATTTGCAGTTGCTGTGATGAAATGGTAAATTGTGAAATATTTTGATAAAAAAGTGTTCTAGTTATAATTATAATTATAACATTTTCAGAAAAATACACTACCTATTTTGAAGGGGTCGAGTTCTGCGTCAAGTATCATACTGATGAGAATCCAGTTATCTAGCATACGAAGTGTCGGATTTAATGTAGTGAATTTTGTGTTGGCTTCTTTTGGAGTTTGGCATTAGCTCTAATTGAAGATCAGTGCAGGTGCTATCGATTTTAATTTTCAGTTTTTATTTTTAATTTTTAAAATTTTAACATTTAATAAAAAAAATATTATAAATTAAAAATTAAAATTTATAATTTTAATAATTTTTAGTATTTCTTTTATAAAATTTAAAAAATTAAAAACTAAAACATCAATGAAACAGACCCTAAGTGTAGTTGAAGAAGCCAGATTTGTCAGCATAAAAAAAAAAAATTTATAGAGGTACGTTCATTTCATAAATAGGCCTTTCCAAAATCAAGAATATTTTCTGGATTTCCCCATAAAAGAAGAGGAATTTTTAGTAGTATTATTTGTATTTATATTTTGTAGGATATCATAATAATATACTTTTATTTATTATTAGATGAGATGTGTCTTCTAAATTAAATGAGATCCACACCTTATCTAATGATAGATAAAAATATATAGGTATGATATCTTATAAATAATAAGTATAAATAACTTTTTTTTTAAAAAAAAACTGAATTCATTCAACCGATTTTTGTGATCGATGTTCACTACAGAAGGCAAAGGGACACAAAGATCTCTCTCTATATAATTGAAATGAAATGTTGCTCGCATATCAATAATTGTTGCTGCTTAGACATTTGGAGAACGCTGTCCAGCAACAATTCCTGCCCCACCCCATTTACAACAAAGTTACATTTTTATCTATTATAACAGACAAGCGATTTTTTAAATAAAATAATATAATTAATTTAATATAAATTTATTTTCTACATATTGATAATGAAAAATAGTTTTAAATTATCAGTCAATAGAAGTTAATCAAATAACAAATTATAAAAGACAATTAGCCACAATTACAACCATCCACCATAATTTGTTATTTTAGTAAAATTCTATTGATTGATAATATAAAACCGTATAACATTATTAGTATATAGAAATTAAGCTTTTTAATTTATAAACTATCAGTGCAAAAAAAAATTAATTTTACATAGATATATAATCATGTATTATCACATAATTAAAAAGTATTTTACTTAACCTTAAATCTTATAAATAAAGGTATATAATTAAATGATAATGTAAAATTTTTATATATTTTTAATGTATCAAAATTAATATATTTATTTTATTAAATATTTAAGACATACAACAAAGTTACATTATCTTTTTTAACCTTTTTACACATCACACGGCAATTGTATTAATTTTTTAATAATTTTTTATTTTTGATGATATCCTACAATGATATGTTATAATAGTTTAAAAAGGTTAGATTGTAATAGTAATAATAATAATAATAATTGAATTTTGTGTATTGCAATACAGAGTAATTTTATATCATTAATTAATTAAAGTGACTTTGATATGTCAACGCGAAAAGTGTTATAACTTGAAAAATTTGCTATATCTCGTTTTAAAGCAAATCTCTATGTCTTTGTAGCTATAAGATCATTAAAAAAAAAATCTCATGCAAAGGTGACAAAAACACCCAATAAAAAAATAGATAAAACATTCACAAAGGAAACAATAATGAAAATAAAATAGAAAAAGGAAAAATAAGCAACAGAAAAAGGAGAAAAAAAAATAGGGACTGTTACCATAAAAGAAAGATAATGATCTTTCAATAATATTCATACAAGAGACGATCGGGTAAAGAAGAGAAAAGAGAAGGAAAAAAGATTAGAGCGGACAAAATTCCAATGTTATTTTGTAAACATTGAAAATGTGTAATCCGAACAAAGCTTATCTAATAACTATTTATTATATAATTTGACACTTTCTTCGTATTTATCTTTATATTATGTATAGTCACATTGATTGGAGAAAAAAATAAAGGAAAACTCA
The DNA here is from genome assembly GCA_031216105.1 of Dalbergia cultrata. NCBI lineage: Eukaryota > Viridiplantae > Streptophyta > Magnoliopsida > Fabales > Fabaceae > Dalbergia > Dalbergia cultrata. The sequence goes on from CM062347.1 coordinate 53,433,444, forward strand.
AATCGTAGAAAGCAAATACATTCACCTGACCCAAAAGATAATGGTCAAAATGATTAAAATTAGAAAATAATTTAATTTAATTTGATTTAACAATTAAAATTATTTCTTACTTTTTAAAATCCAACGGAAAATCAAATTACAAATCAATTTTTTCTTTTCGAATCATTCAAAACATTCCTAAAAGTTAGTCAGCGTCGTCATTCTTAATATTATCTTCTTCACATGGCATAATTCAGCTCCGTATGTATGCATAAATAAAGTTTTCGTCTTATTAGAGGGGAGTTTTATATTAAACGTTGCCAGCCTCCTTAAAGTTAGTGACCAAATAATTGGATGCATCTTCCGGTCAATGAAATATAATTTATTTATTATTATATTCATCAGATGGATAATTTGACTATCATAATTATCCAAACAAAATCATACCGCATATATAGAAAAAGACAGGGAAAAAGGAGAAAAAGAGAGAAACCAACTTACCGGTAGCCAACTCAACAACTTCACAATTTTACTCCCGATTTTTTTTTTGGGAAATTTTAAGAGTAAGAAAAAATATTTAATCTATTTTACTTATTAGTTTATATATTAGTTATTATATTAAAATATTAAAAAAGTTGAAATATAATGATGATCTATATAATTAATGTATCAATTAATAAATAAAATAGAGCAAATGCTCTGTTTTGCTTTTATTATGGTAGGGTTTGATAAATATCTTGATACATAAAATATAAAAATATATTTAGAAAAGAAGACATAAACAAAAATATCATAATTGTCCATGTCCCATAACAAAATTTGAGTTAATTTTCATACCTTAAAAAAAGAGGGACATTTAAGACATGTCTATGAGATGTAAATTTTATTTTTTTATGAGTATCTTTTTAAATATTTCTGTTTAACCTTTTTAATTTTTTATCAAATTATAATTTAATTTTTTATCTTTTTATCAATCATTATATCATATACACTATTATCAAACACAATTATATTTTCGTCTCCAATTTTGTCTCCCTCTCTGTTCTCTCACGAGCTCAAAACAGGTATCAAGCTAATATTCATAGCGTCTAATAATTTTTCTTTTACTCCTAGAAATATTTGTCTATTTGGACAATGTAGTGCATTGAAAAAATTAATATATCTTAACACAATTAAAAATATTAATTTGTGTCTAGATTGTTAGTTAAAAATTGAATAATTTCAACTGTATCTAAATACATTGATAATTTGTTGACTAGGTCCAAATCGACAAATATTTGCAAACAGAGAGTGTTTTATTTTGTTTTTCTCATTACGTGCATCGATTTTTATCTTTTTTTTTTTTCAAGAAAAAGAGAACAAAGGGGAAAAAAGAAGTGTCTAAATTGTTCTACGCAGTGCAGTAGCGTATGAGATCCGCAGGTTTAAAATTGAAAGATTGATTTGAAGAGTACACTTTAGAAACAGAAAAGGCAGGGAGGAGGGACAGGTGGCAGAAGGAGGGAGTGTCTGTGACGGTTAGGAAAGTGCTCAACACGAAAATCGAGTGCGTGTGTTTTGAAAGCGCAGCAGCAGCAGCATCATATTTTTTGTTAGATTCCACGACGTGTCGCTCTTCTTTGCTTAACTCAATTTCAACAGTTTCTTCTCTCTCTTCTCTTCTTCCATTTCTCCACCCTACACTGTCAAACCTCAAAATTTCACTTCACCGCTGCAACAAATCGAAACCCAAAACCAGGTTTTTTCTCTTCTTCCTCTCTTCTTATTTCATCATTTACTTCACTAATTAAATTTATCTGTTATCTTATATGATCGAATTAATTAATTGAATTTTCTGGTCTTCTCTTTATTTTTTCTCTCTCCTATTTTTTAGGTGAAAGTATTTATTATTTTTAGCTCTTTTTTTTTTCTTCTTCTTTTCGTGTGTGTCTGTGAAAAATTGGCAGGTGAAAATGGCGAGCTCAGTGGAGAAGGAGGTAGCAGGGGAAGAAGCTGTGTCCGTGGAACTGCCTGCTCCACCTGGTTGGAAGAAGAAGGTTCCCTTCTCGTTCTTTTCCCCCCTTTTTTTTTTAATTTCCTTTTGATTCTTTCGCTTTTCTGCGAATTTTGCATCTCGTATTTAACGTAATTGCTTGTTTTGTGTTCGAATTTTGAAGTGGATTTCGTTTTATTTTTCTGCGATTTTTTTTTATGCTGTGCTGAAATTGATGGCACTCAACTTAGGGTTTTTACTTTTTGCCCCCATTTTCTTGTTTCTTCTTGAATTGTGGTATGCTGAATACTTGTGTTTGAAATTCAACATCAAGGTTTGAGGATTGTTGTGTTGCGAATTCTGAAAGTTGTGCTAGCTGCTGGGTGTTAAGTCACCTGTTAGGGTTTTCTATTTGCATATATAGGGAAATGGGTTCTTAGGGTGTGTTTGGTTTCTAGTTTGCAAATCATGGTTTGGTTGAACGGGGGAAAATTTTTTTTCACTGGTGTTCAAACCACTGTTTTTCATGACATGATAAAATATAACTCAAAAGTGATTTTGTTATGCATCTTGAAACTAGTCAAAACTTAGTTTGTTGCCTTCAAATTAAACAAAAACTATGGTTTGAGGTGCACAAATTTAAGATCCAAACATGCTATTAGTTTGCCTGATGTAACATTTATACCCACAGGCTTGTTACTTTTTCATTTCCAGAATTGTTAAAACTTTTATGACAAACTGCTGCTTACAATTCTAGCTCTGTTTGGAAAGGTTGCATTCAAATTTGCTGTATGCCTGTACATAGGATTATATATATTTACACACACACACACACACACACACACACACACACACACACACATGAACACACATATTTTCATGGTTACAAGAAACTATCCCTGTTTCCAAATTATAATTGGGACAAATGAAGTTTGCAGCCCATGTAGGGCAGTAATTTTGTGTGGAAAGTTTTGCACAAATATATTATGGCTTACTTTGTGAAAATATCTTACTTTGGTTATGTACTTTTTTTTTTTTGACTTGTTAAGATGGGTACCACGTGATTGGATTAAAATTTTTCCTGTTTTAGGTGTTATTATCATTGGTTTCATTATGATTTTGGACACAAACTCTACAGTATGAATTTTTGCATATTGGTTGTTCTGTGTGTTTTACCTCAGGATAATGATTTCTATCATTGTCTGTTGTGTTCCTTTGTTTACTCTAGGAATAGTCATAAAATGGAAAGTAATTGCCAAACAAACTCCTTTTTCATAATAATAGATGAACTTATGGTATTGTATTGATCTTTCAGAAAAAAGGAAAACACATGTTAGGTTGAATTACTTACAAGTAAAGACATTCTGCATTTGCCAATGTATCTTTCAGAAACATTTATTCTTGGGGGATTGTGATTAGTTTTGTTCTTAAATTAGAACCCATTCCCACTGCTTAACAACCCTCCTTCCCCAAAAGAGCTGAGGAAAGATAAGTTAAAGGAATCAGGAAAACATTTTCAGTGAGTTCATGTTTGAGTCCAACACGATTTCTCATTCCCAAAATATGTATTAATGTTATGTTTTTATGATGTTCTGCTAGCCCTATGGTACTGAGCCTATTATCTTATTATTTTTGTACAACTGATCAGGCAACAAAATTGCAGGATACCAAATCATTTTTTCTTTGCTCCTTTTTTTTTTTTTTTGTTAATCCAATGAATAGTTGGTTAGACTGAAATTTTTTGGTGTTGTGTTATGTCAGCTGAGGTTGGACTCTAGGATTGTGATTAAAGTTATCATTCTACATTTTCCAATATATCTTTTACTAGTAGCCATTCTTGGCACAACATGACTGGTTTTGTTTTGTAACATATTCACTTGCCAACTACTTAACAAAATGCTTTCTTTAGCCAAAAGTGATGAAAATACAAGAGTAGCTGAAATTATTGTACCTTGAATAATTTCATGTTTGAGATCCAGCACTCTGTCATTCTCATTTTTTTTTACCCTTTTATGTTTAGCTTTTAAGGTGTTCATCTAGCTGTGTTACTGATCCAAATATCTCATTTCATTTTAGCACCAATCTCAAAAATTACTTGGCATCAGATCATTGAACATATTATTCTTATTGAGTTGATTATTTTTTAACACATCATATAATTGGTTAACACTGAAAATACTTAGTGATGCTGCATGCCACCATAGATCTTAAGCTGGTGAGGTTGGAGTTAGCAAATCCAAAACTGAGCAGAGAATGACCCACATGATATATTGAAACTCAGCAATGTAAAGTATGCCCACATATAAGTCAGTGGGATCTAACATGTTAAGTTGATTATTGACTCGGTCATTTTAATGTTGAGGTATCCCAGACTGAGTTTTGACCTAGTACTTATTTGATCTGGTGCTTGGGTGGGTTCTGCACATTCCAAAACTTGCTGTAAGAAAAAGGTCTGTATAGCTTTATGCAAGTAGTGCTAGCTCTGTATTATTTATGATGAAATTGGTCTTTGAACTTTTATGCCTCCTGGCTTTGTCTGGAGCTTAGTTTAAATTATATTAGAAAATTTTTATGGGTGTATAAATTCCTTCTCTATTCATAAGATGACACAATCATTTCCTGTCATTTTATGTTGAGAAACCCCTGTTAAATTTTATATGATATATGATCATGTTGGAAAGAAGTTTTGTTTAAATTCTTTAGTTTGGACGTTCAATTTTTTGTTACTTTACTCCTTGTGAGTTGTCGCATTTCTTTTAGTTTAGTTTATACCTTTCGTACATAGCAAAGCTGCCATATGACAACAGTTAGGATGTTATCAACGTCAGAATTACTGTGTAGAAGAATGAAATGTTGTTTCTTACCGTGTAACATCATAATATTATCAGTGTCATATTTGCATTCATTTATTTTAATATTTTGTGACATTTCTGAGGTATTGCATATATTTTTTTTCCCCTTATATTATACACAGGAGAAGGCTACCATTATGATATGTCTTGAATTAAATTACATCAATTTCTCTTAATGTTTACAAAACCATTCAAACGCTGCATGAAAAGTATTTTATAAACACATTATTTCTTAGTAAACTTTTCTGGGGTGAGTATGCAGAGTTTGAGCTATTTAGATCTACCCTCTTGTCCATTAGATCATCCTAGTGACATACGCATTTACTTGATATTATCTTCTAAAATAATTTATTGCATATCCGCTAGTGTGATCTAACAGACCATGGGTGGAGATTCGGAGAACTCATGCTCCTTGTATACTCACCCTTTTTCCTAAACACATTCTACCCCTGAAAATACATAAAAGAATGAAAGGAATGTCTTTTTGAATGATGAAAAACTGGAGGGCTATAGGTTTTATAGATCAACTTTGGGTCCTCTTACTGCATAATGTTGTCTATTATTTTCCATGACTGCTGTTTTAGATGGGTAAATGTTTCATATACAGTCCATATGTGTGCATTTTTGTGTTTCTTGGTCACAGTATGAGCCTGGGATACTTGTCTTCATATTTGTGTCTCGTCCACACCATTCCATGGACTTTCACCTTTCCCAGGTATAGCCTGAATGGAAGAGTTAAAGAGGGAAAGAAAAGCCTTCTGACAGGACAAGGTTAATTTAGTGCCATGCTACTCTCTTCCTGAAGCTTAACAGTAAAATTGCTAGCTTGTAACAGCCTATGATGTTTAACAGGGCATCAATTCAATGTCCTTGTAAGAATGACTATGCCCTATAATGGGAATATTTCACTGTTATGAATTTGAAAAAATAAAAATAAAGAAATGAGTGATGGATATTGACATATTGTATAGAACGTGAGTGACCTATATACTTACATTCTGTACATATCCCTCCAGAGCAGTCCATCTGCAGAGGCAATTATATAAATTTATATTTTATGATTTTTCCGGTTATACATTTGGGTGAAAATGAACCTCAAAACCAGGAGTTTTATAACAAATGACGTGAAAATTGTGGAAGTCAATGCAATTTGGCCAATATATCCTGAAAATTTGAATAAACAAATACAAAAGGGAAAGAGCCAATAAACTTTTATTATCAGTTTCTCAAGAATTTAGTATGCTGTTAAAATTATAAATCATGTTGTAATTTTAATTGTATGGGCACCAAAGACAAAACTGTAATGCATTTATTATCTGAAATAGTGGACAGAGATTCATTTTCACATTAGGGATTACTTTTATAAGTCAAGTATTTAACCAAAATCTTCTATGTATTACAGTTGTGATTTTGCTGCATGCTTTTGCACGCTAGATGATTCATAAATCACATTTCCCTTGCAGTTCTTTCCAAAAAAGTCTGGAACCCCAAAGAAAAATGAGATTGTGTTCACTGCACCAACTGGAGAGGAGATCAATAACCGGAAGCAGCTGGAGCAATATTTGAAAGCACACCCTGGTGGCCCAGCTGCATCAGAGTTTGATTGGGGCACTGGTGAGACCCCAAGAAGATCAGCCAGAATCAGTGAGAAGGTCAAAGCGGCTCCTCCACCTGAAAATGAGCCCCCAAAGAAACGGGGCAAAAAATCATCAGCTTCCAAAAAAGAAGCTTCCCATGAAGAAAATGAGGAGACAAAAGAAGGGCAAATGCAAGAAGCTGGTGAAACTAAAGACGATAAAGATTTAGAGGAGAAAAAGGATGAGAAAGCTGATGAAAATCAAGATGAGAAGAAATCAGAGGATGCAGATGTCAAAGAACCCACTCACCCTGGTGAAGCTAAAGCTGGAGAAAGTGCTGATATACCTCATGATGAGGAAAAATCTAAGACTGCTGATGGAGAGCTTCAACCCTCGAAAGAAAACCTTGGTGGCAAAGGAGCTGAGGGTTCTGAAGCTATTCAGAACAAAGATGAAGAAAAGATTGGACAACCACAGGAAGAGACAAAGAAAGATGGTGGATCTGGAGAGTCAGCAACTGCCCCTGCTGCTGAGAATAATGAGGAACACATCAGAAGCACTCTTGCATCTGAAGGAGAAACCAAGGAAAAAGAGGGAACGAAAGTGAGTGATGAAGAGCATTATTTTCATGATATGAACAAGAAGGCTGAGGCAGAGTTGACTGAGAATGGAAGTTGAACTGGTTAGGTCAAAGCCCTGAGCAAGGAACATAATAATAAAAACTCTTGGCTTCCCTTCTCTCATTCTGACCCCTTTAGATCTGTCTGAGGATGACTGTAGTTTTTGTTGTTCATGCTATTTATCTGATTGTTTATTGAAACTATTTTAGACAGTTATAGTATAGCCCTGTAATGTACCATCCTTCGGTGTATTGGAGAGATGTGTAGCTTCTAGTTCTGTTCGTGTCATTGTGTTGTGAGAGTACTTGTAATGTGAAATGGACATGTAACCATGTACGGTCATTATCATAAATATTCGGTTTCCCTACAAAACATGTGTGTATAGAGTCTTGAGTCTTGGCTGAAGTTCATCCCAAAGCGAGTTGCATACCCATTTTATTGCGCAATTACAGGTCTTAATATATTACTCTATCCGTTCAAGAATAACTATCAACTTAGACAAATTAGTACTTTAAAAATTTAATGCATCTAGCTACAATAATTTAGAAACATAAAAATCGAGGAACGGTTCATTCTTTGACAAAAACCATTTCATTACTACACAACAAGTTGAAAGGCCTTCTATTTGCACTGTCGTGAGCGAAAATAATACATCTCATTACATTCTCAGCGACATCAAAATTGCAATTTTGGATGAAGTTGTTCATGCCCGAGCTCACACTACTTCAGCAACCAATGAGCTTATTGATCTCTTCTAGATCAGATAGATAAAACTGAGAAGGGAAGGGACTGCACAAGGCACCAATTAGGTGATCCGGATGTGAAGTTAATGGAATTCTCTATATTCATCAATAAATAAATTTTGAAATGAAATAAAATGTGTAATAGCTTCTATTCCCTCAAAGCCCTTTCAGCTGAGCAACCAGCCCTGTCAAGGAGGTCCACTTCTCAAATGCACTGGCTGAAGACACAAAGGCAAGTTTTGAGGACTCAACATCATTCCGAGCAACTGCCAATAATGAAAAACCAGAGTAAGGGTCATCATGTGCTCAAAGAGTCACATATAAAAAAGTCTCAACACAAGGGAGCATATAGAATATTAGAAAAAATATCAACAGAATATGACCAAAGGTGGAGAAAGTGCGTGGGGGCAAAAGCATATTTTCTGTCTTGTACATGAAACTTGATTATTAGTTACTTGTAATGATAGATATAAAAACCACTCATGTGTTTGTATCTAAAAGCTTAAGTTTTTCAGAAGGATGGTTCATGAATCATGACATACAACACACCTGATGAAATCAATGAAGCTAGTGAAGAATTGAATGTGTTCACCTCATTCTTTTCTTCAGGACTGGAGCTCAGCTGTTAAAAGGTTACACAGGAACTGTGAGATATCTAAATCTTCAGTGGCAAGAAAAGAAAATTTTTAAAAGAAAGGAAGGTAAAAAAACTCAGGAAAAATCCATCTACCAAAAAGTTCAAACTTCTACATTGAGAGTAAAGAATATGTTCTGATGTTCATTGCAGCTCAATCTAATGCAGCAGTATGAGAACTTAGATATCATGGCAATAAACTACAGCAAATTAAGTGATTAATAAAGAAATTAGATGATGATGAGTTATCATGATACTTCAGAAATGACATTTCTTTTGGTCCAGAATTTGTGATCAAATTTCTCATAACAAAAGCGTTCATGATGAATCCAATCATTTTAAGAAACCAGAACTACCTTATTCAAAGCTATATTAGCCTTTTGGACCCAATCTGTATCAGTGCCTTTCCCCAAGACAGAACCAGCAGTTGATAGATCATTGTTTTCAATTGCTTGACCAACTTCGCTCAGTTTGTACACAAGGTCCTGAAGGTATTCTGCAAAATATATATTGCTCTTGAGTCCCCAAGTCACAAAGAAAATTTGCCTGGCTGGCTGAATTTGAGAAAGCTTAATGCCCTCTAGAGATTATCAAGTTTAGGAGCAGAACAATGAACTCAAGCTAGGATTACATTCTTTTGAAATGTCAAGTTTTGTTCAATCTGTGATGGCCAACCAAAAGTAACCAATCACAGTAGCATGGAACAATTTTTGTTTTAATCTATCTAAGTGAAGATTGATTTGAATTATGGAGTGAGCTAAATCAATCAGTTTCAAGAAAGAACGAGAAAATGAATTTCATATGTCAGGAAACACAGAGTAGGACAAAACGACAAGTAGATAGTATACTTTACTAGTCATCATTAGGTTAAGATGATGCAAGAGCACACCCACATTCACTGAATAATGAAAGGAAAAAGGAAAGAAAAAAAAAAGTAATTTTGTGCAGGATCAGACCTGTTTCTTTGGTGGATGAACTAATCACACCTTGTCTCTCAAGTCTCTTCTTTCTGTCCCTCTTTACTTTCTCCAAGAGCTCCTCATCATCATCTGCCTCAAGTATTGCTGCATTAGCATCAAAGCAGCCCTTACCACCCAATGAAACCACAAAGCTGGTGAGAATGCTGATGGATAGGCCTCTCTTGGTCACGCTTGGAGGGTTTAGCGTTGGCTGATTAACTGCTTTGCAAAGAGTTAGTTGCCTTTTCACACTCCATTTGATGGGGTGGTGAACATGTGTGGGTATTGCTAGTGACAAAGAGGGTGAACACGGTGAGGATGATGATGATGATGGTAGGATGAAGGGGTTTGCAGTTGAGAGAAGATTTGTTGCCATGTTTTTTTTCTTTATTCTTTAACTTATTTTCCTTTATTTTGGGCCTAAAATTCTGAAGACATGGCAATTTGGAACTTTTTGAGGATAAGGTTGCTGGATTCTGTAATCTGTAACCTGATCCAGTCATTTTTTAAGATCCTCAAGGGCATCTTAGTCATATTGGAAAGTAAATTATATGCTCCACTTCCACCCATGGTAGCATAGTCACCCCAATTGAGAGAAGGGATGCAAATTGGCCACGCTAGTTGGCTTGCATCCATGTCCCATCTAGCAAATATTTTCCCCCATCAATTATTATTTGTTTTTGGGGTCATTTTAACGTGGGCCCACATATGTTTGGACCATTTCAGGGTTCTGTCTTTTCCGTCGTTAGATTGCGGTGGCTGAAAATCTTGTGGTGGGAAATGTTCCAGTTAACTTTAAAAATTAACCCCTTGCTCCAACTTCTTTTATATTTGCAAGAACAATCAGTTTTCAAGAAAATTTATGTCAGTCTCCACAGACATATTGTATTTTCCTGTGTATTCCCCACTCCCCCAAACCTAATCTCTAATTCCTTCATCAACTATGGCTATCCCTCTTCCCCTGTTTTGCCCCCGTGCGTTAGTTCGGCAGCATGTGTTCTTTGGTTCTCTTTTTTAGTGCATTATTTTTCATGGATAATCTTATTTTTGTTCAATTTTCTTCTCACTGCTTTTTTTTTTTTTGTCTGTTTCGTAGGAGCCCGGACACATCTTCCACAGATAAGCCCTTCGCGAATGGACTACCAAAGTGTCTCTTTAATATTTTCTCTTGTAACTGGTTCTGGTTGTTCCATGTTGATTTTTTATTGAAGTAAATTTCAATTTGATTTTGGTATTGTAGTTATTCCATCCAGTTGCAGCTGAATGGACACGCTTTTTTTTCCGTTGTTTTTTCGAATTTTTCATTTGAATTCAATTTTCAGTTCGCAACATCCGCTTTCTATTCATTTCCCTTTTTTTTTTTCTTTTTTCTTCCTGCGTGGATGGTTAGACGCTTTCTGCGTTGCAGCTTTATCAGTGTTATCTATTTATCGATTGTTAATTATAGATAATAAATTATATATTTTTAAATTTTATAATGGGATATTTAAAAATAATTTATTTAATTATAAGTAATTGATTACATTTTTTTGTCAAAATCAAATCCTTATATATCTAATTGCTATTGCACAAGTCAATAATCAAAATTAATAAATGTGGGCGGAAAGTCATAATGAAATATAAATATAAGTAATTAGGAAAATAATGAAAAGTTGGATAAAAGCAAAAGATAATAAAGCGGTGGGGCTGTGCGGGAGAGCCAAAGGGTAGTAACTAAAACTGTCAAAGGAGGAAGGGTATTATTGAATGCACAAGAATATGAAATAAAATATAAAACTGAAATGGACAAAGTTGCAATAAATGAGTTCTAGGTCACTTAAATGGAATGGGGTCACTTAGCAATTAAATCTTGGGACCATGAAATGGTCCAGAACTTATGCTGGACTATGTTAAAATGACCCTTGTTTTTGATAAATCAAGGGAATCTATCAGAACCATGACTAATCTCCTCGGGACGTAGAGCTCACATAAGTGGATCTTGCCTCTGACCATGAAATCTTCTCCATACACACTGCTGGGAATCGAACCCCTGATTAGATGATTTTCCCCCATCAATTATTAAACTTACTACTTTAGGCAATTTGGCCATTATCATCCCCACCCAACCATCCTTTAGTCAAAATGATTTAACTTAGCGCTTCATTTAAATCAATTATATATATATATATATTAAGCAATGAACCTTTCAAGAACACACGTTTAGATGGGACATTGGAAAAATGCCTTTATCTCGGTGCTAAGCTTATCCTGTATTATCATTTTAGTAACTTCCAAGTGAAATGCTGATTCATGGTCCTAATTGTTTTTTAAGGTAAAATTTAGGTGAAAGTAACCGGTATTTCATCATATTTAGATAAAATTCCTAAACCTCTTTGAAGATTTTTGGAAAAAAAGTGATATATCGCTTTAACAATGTAATTTTTACATTGGTTAGAGAATTTGAACTCAGATTTTATAAAATATGGGTCAAATTTTTACCAAATAAACCCTACTTGACGGTTTTGGGTAGGGCCGGAGGGGATTTTATGTGAAGGTACATTGAAGCCCTTGAGCTCAAATGTAATGAGTTGAGTGAGCTATGCTAATTGCTACAGTTTGTCACATCAGCAAAGGGTAGACGTATAATAAAAGCAGATTCCCTTACGTGGGAATTGAACAGTCGTTGAGCCTAAAAGCTACTTTCTTTGCAATTTTGCGTTATTAAACCAAACACTATCCTCACAAGACAGCTCTAAAGTAAGTAACTATTGTTGATGACATTATCATCATACTACTTTGTGACAGTACCTTCACACTGTCCTTTAAAAAAAGAAAATGTTTTGGATAGAAAGGAGGTAGTTTTCAATTTTTCATGTAGCTTTTAAATTGATTGTTACTGGGTGCATTTCAGTTTTTGAAAGTGCTTCCACTTCTTAAATAGTCATTGCTTTTCTTCTTAATATTTTTCAATTGGTCGTTCGTAATTATAGTATTTATATATATTCTACTGCTTTATGGTGTCCAGTGGTCTTTGCAGCTTTTAAACTTAATTGCTATTAATTGGATCAATGCCGTAATCAAATTGATCTAAGAAATTTGTAGAAAGAAAAGATTTACATGCACGATCTCATCATATTGAATAGGAATTTAAAGGCTTTTGAGTTTTAACTTTCTCTAAAAGCGAAAAGAGCTATAGAACGAACTTACAGGAACATAGTATCGATTAAGTAACGAGTACTCTTTTGCTGGCTGCTTCTATTTGAAGTTATCGCCACTTTGCTTCCTTGATTTCACTAAATTATTAGTATTCGCAATACTTTAATCTCGCATTCTACTTATATAATTTACTTAGAAAAAAAGAAGGCATTACTATTATACAGGTATAAATAACATGTATTATTATTATTATTGTTATGTACTTTTGTTAGTGGTTCCTTACATATATCGATCTTTGACGTCAAATTTGGCAATGAAAACTGGAAGGTTTCGTACTGAAAAGGACAGTAGTAAAGATTTCAAAGCGCGTGGAGCTACTGATGAGTACTGACAATATGTATGTTTCTTTTGTGTCATTGATGTTTCTAAAGCGAAAGGCTGATGAACGCGTTACCAGCTTATGAGGTATTTACATGTAAAATGCGCACTCAATGAGACTAGAAAGACGATTTCCACCCCGTTTCCTTCCCCAACCCGACTCAATTCTCGATCGGAAGATGGCTTGCTGGCTAAGTTCTTGAATATTTGCTGAACCCGTTCTTCCAAGACTAAGAGACGTCCATGGAATCAAATTATGCATATTTTAGTATAACGAGGATGAGTTTTAAGAAGATAAAGTAACTAATTCTACACAATTTTTATCACAGTGATTGATGGGTTATAGTTATAGAGTTTGTGAAAGTTGACAATCGAAGCTTGCACCTCACGGTTCAAGGACAAGACTGACTTTCAACTATGCCATGCCTTTTGGTTCTCTATAAGATTATTCCGAAAATGTTCATACACCGCTAAACATCAAGCTCATTCACCGGGGTTATGGAAATCTTTTGTGCTCAAATCATATCTCATTTTCTGTTCCACTAATCATGTATTGCTATAATAATTGAGAGGAATTTAAAAATTTAAAATAATTACCAAATATATATAATATTACCTTCCATATGATAATACAGGATCGGTATGACAGGGGAAGAGGAGATGGTTTGGCTAAGATTTCCGTTCACTTTTTTGTGAAAGTTTTCATATACCTTGAGACTGCTAGATCTTTTATAATATCGCATGAGTATGGCTATTTTGGTGCGGAATGTTTGGGACTGTCCAATGATCGCGGGCTTATATTTAAGTAGGGGAAATTCTTTCCAAGATTAAAAGGGATACGGAGTGAAGAATTTTCAACTTGCAACGAATTAATAACCAATAATAATGTAATTTCCAAAGATTTATCTTGTAGCACGTTCATTTTCGTCTTTTTTTCTTTTTGGCATTCAAGGATTATTACTTTGAGATTTTTTTTTAGTCTCAATCAATTAATCTAGCTCAAGTTGAGTACGTTCATTATAAAAATCTTCATCATTAATGTTTTCTATCCACAATATTCAAATTCAATGCTTTACTCAAAGAGAATATAAGTGATTGAAGGTGGTGGATAATTTGGTTAGCTCCTCTTCTAGACCTCTACATGGTACTTGCTCTATCACGTTTAAATTGTCTAATTAACCTTATTTCACTTTTAATTCCTATTTCTGTCCCTTCATCTCTCTTTAGGAGTTCAGAATCTTGCTTTGATTTTTAGAAAATGAAACACAAGAATGAACTTGAATTAAAGAGAGTTTCTCTGGTACTTCTGAAAAACTCAAGAATATCATTACATCTTAGTTATTTATGATTAAGAATGAACTCAAGTCTCACTAATTCAAATTTTTTAAAATCTATTAAACTACAACTCTCAGTTACATAAATGGTGCCAGTATTTCATGGGTATTAAAACAAAAACTTTAATTGAATTATAATGTCAAATGTTAATAAATTTAAAATAAATCATAACAAAATGTTTACTATACAATATAAGGTAAATTTCATAACTTAATTCTTTCCAAATCCAATTAAAAAAAAAATTCACCCCAAATCTCACATTAATGAGAGCATCCATGACGTTTTATTTGTTGTTTGGGTATTATCGTATCGAAGACTTTAAAAGTCGTTTTACCTAAATGACTGTTGTTGTCCGCTAGTGTATGTGTGATTGTTGGGACGTCCTATTCTGAAAATAATTACATCATATCATCATACAACAGCGATCCACTTACATATCAATAATTTTAAAACAGATAATACTTTTTCTCAATCTCAAGGGAAAAAAAAAAAGACTCAACATTTTTCCCTTTCTTTTCCGTGAATTTTGTAAAGTGTAAATTCAGGCTTGTTTTTTCAATTTGAAGAATCATTTCTCATTGAAATGTATTATTCATATTTATAAAATCTACAATACCGTGCCAAATTATACCCAATTTACTGTTAAATGATACGTAAATTTCATTCAAGTAGAATTCATTTTACATCTGATAATATATATGCAAGTTATTACGATATCTCATATATAAATAATATTTTTCTTTTTCATTAATAGTATTTAGTTCGTACTAGTATAGTGTCCACCTTGGGAGGCCGTAATGAGTTTTCCTTTCGAGCATTGGCGAGGAGGGGATCAGTTCAGCTTCAGATTCATGCGGAGTGGTTTGGTTGGTCACGTGAGTTTTTCTGTCTGAAGTTTGGTCACATGGCTGTGCCTGTCTCGGACAAAGTGAGTCAGCAAGCGAGTCAGCCAGTAGCACATGCGAGTCGGGAAAAATTCTTCTATACTCTGGGAGCAAATCCGTCCTTCCTCCCCAATCTCATCTCTACACTTGATTTTTTCCCTTCTCCCTTTGTCTCTCATTCACCCAAGAATGATCAAGGGCTGACATGCATTGTGGAGTAAATCCACTCTTCCTCCAGGAGGAGGAAAGAATGACTCGCGAGTCGGACACACTTATACGAGGCCAAGACGCGTACGACACAATTCACCAATGCAGCAACTTCATTTCACACCCCCCCCTTTCCACGTGCAGAACACGCGCTTCTTACTAAACCAATGCCCCTTTCAATTTTCATTATCACCAGGATCTGTTTTAAATGATTCAATTTCTATATGTATTTTCAATGTGAAAATTATTTATATTATTATTTAATTATATATTATCATATTAAAAAAATTAATTAAGTCTCATACTAATTATGTAAAAATTCATATAAATAAAATAATTTGATTAAATAATTGTGTAAAAAATTTTAAATTTAGACTCAGATCATATTGTAGTAATTTAAATTAAATTAATATTTAATATTTTTTAATTTTGTACTTAAAGTATTTTGTTGATGAACTCCACTCTATTATATTAATAAAAATATTAAAACAAAGATTTAATTTATGTATATTATCAATATAAATAAAGAGTTTAATTATAATATACTAATAGTATAAATTTTCTTTATACAGTGATCCAATCACATTTCGTCATGCCAGTAAAACATGGTTGACTTTAACCCCACTATTTCAAAAATCATATATATAAAAGAATTTGATTGGATGATAGTGTAAAAGATCTTTATATTATATTTAAATAAATAAAAAATATTCATCACTATTCAATTATATATTATCATATTAATCAATATGATTATTTTTTATATCTATTATTTAAATAAAATCAAATAGAAAAATAATTTAATTGAATAATAGAATAATACGTTAAAATATAGTTTTTTTTATAAGCAAAAGTTTAGATTAGGGGAAAGCTCGCTCTCATGTAAGGCCAGGGCAAACCACTAACCTCAGCGAAGTTTTACGATGAAATTATAGATCACCTACCAACGTGTTGCTTGAAATTAAACCTAAGTTTTGATGTGTAAGAGTAAAAGGTCTCACCAATTAAACTACCTCATGTTGGCTTGAAATATAGTTAAATTAGGATTGTCATACTGATACACATCGAATCAGTGAAAGCAGCTAAGCTAAAATATGAGCCCGGTCAAAAGTTGTTTTGTCAAGTAAGAGCACTATCTTAGTCCTGACACGTAAATCTTTTTCATTTGGGCAAAGATAATATTTTTTGGCTTGATAATGCACCACTGCTTTTTTTAGTTTTCAAATAACTTTCGAGTTAAACTAAATTTATTTATTTTTAATCAAACTGACAGACCTAATCTATGTTGAGATGGGTAGGAGTTGGCTCAATGCTGGTAAAGTTGTTAGTTTGACCATCCGAGCTTCAACTAAAGTAAGTAACTTTAATAGATAATGTACAATCAGTAGATATTATCAGTATATATGAAATTAAATTTATAAAATTATACATCGCATAATAAACGTTTAAGGCAATTGAATTTTATTGGATTAGTAAAAGGAAGATTAAAAATGTTAGTTTTATTTGACATATTTTATTACAAAATTTTTTTATGTTACAATTAAACATATATTACCATTATATAACATAAGCATACTTTTAAGGTAGTTATACAAAAAAAAAAAAAACTTTGTTCGAATGGCATGATAATATACTATACTAAATAATGATGAAAGGAGATTTTCATATTAAAAATAAACTGAATAAAAAAATTTAATACGAATTATTTTATATGAAACATATGTTATACATTAGATTCATCTCTGATTTGTATTAATATTACACAACAGAAATTTATAAAACCTCGCGTACAATTCACAACAAAAATCATGCTTTATAAAATCATGCTTTTACACTTTCTTTTTTTTTTAAGCTCGTTGGGTGTCCTAATTATATGCACAGATCAATCCATTCTCACATATAAAAATGTGGTACAGTTCATGTAAAAGTGAAATTGAAAAGGTGTGAGAACATACAATTGTTGTTTTGTAAGCGCTGGCGGACAATATGGCCGACTACCTGTATCAATAATGCCTGAAGTCGGTGATGAATTTAACGGGCGCGTGTAAGTCAGATGAAGAAAAAGAGGAGGCTGTAGGATTTGAAAAACAATGAGTTGATGAGGAAAATTCAAAAACAAGGACAAAAACATAGCACGATGAGGCGGATTTGGAAAAAGCATTGACCAATAGAAGCAAAGTTTAGTAGTGGAAGCTGTACTCCGGTTTTCTGCATCAACCGACTGTAGGGTAATGTTGCACATTCAGAAAATAGTTATAACTATACTACTAAGTTTGAAGAAATTTAATAAGAATGTACTTTTTCCGTACTTAAATGACTGTTTATTTTAAAAATTTAATTTACCTTGAAAATACTTGTCTATTTTAAAGATTTCGTCAATTATATCTCTATTAAATATTATTAATTTATTAGTGAAAGAGTAGAAAGAACATTGGAGTGTATTGAAAGAAATAAGGGTATTTTAATAAATTATTCTTAAATTTTTCACTAATACTAATATTTTATCAATTATATTCTTAATTTTAATGTACATTTAAAATTGGACAATTATCCAAAGACGAAAAAAGCATGATAAAAAATGTATCAAATGGATTCGTCATATTTTATAGTGACATTGTTGTAGTATTTAACAAATTTGATAGTTTATATGTTACTGAATTTTTTTTTTCTTCCTAGGCATCCTTTGCTAGACTCATTCACCCGATTATACATTGGTCACAAATTTTAAAACCAATTCATTTTTATCGTATCAATGAAGATATGAATTTTTATTTTCACTACTAATAACGTCATGTAATAGAATGATTAAAGTGAATTAAACATTAGTAAATCAAAATTAAACTTTTTGTTTATACTAATTATATATTTAATTTTTTTAAAAAATGTGAAAATAACTGTTAAAAAAAAAATTATACAGATCTACATGAACCACAATCTCGTTCATATACTTTAGAGAATTAGAAATTAAAAAATTATGAGTATCTGTCAAATTTCTGGTGGCTATAAAAAGGCACAAAACTCGTGCATTTGACTTCCCTTTTCTCCTTCTCTCTATTCATCATTCGTCATTCTTCATTCTTTAGCCTCCAGCACCAGAAACCATTGCTGAAGGCTCTCTCATCTGCTTCAAAGATCGTTGCTTAGGCACTCAACAGAGAGAGAGAGGGAGAGACCCAAGTGATGGGAGCGCTGAAGGTCTAGTTCAACGCCACCAACACACACACAAAGCAGGTTCCTCTTCGTCTTATGGCATGCCTCTGGAACAAGAACAAGAAGAAGCAGTACTTGGTGCAACTTTCAATTTCCTTTTTTGACCCTGTTTTGGACCACCCCACCAACCCACTTTCCCTTCTTCTTCTTCATGCCGAATCACATCCCCTATCGCTTCTTCTTTCTCTCACACCCCATTTCAACCTTTCGGTTCTTTCTCCCCTTTCATCTTCTCTTCTTGCTCTTCTTCACTCAAATTGGTACTTTCTTTCTCTTCTTTTGTACTTCACTACTTTGTGCTTTGAACTTTGATGAACTATCTGTGCCCTTTTAGTCGGTTTTTTAATTATTTATCTGTGCTTGTGATTTTGTAAGGTCATGGGTCAGTGCTATTGACTATTGAGATTAAATTCTTGATGATATTGCTTTCTTATGTTTGGTCGCTTTCTTATCATTCCCATATCAAATTTTGTATCTTTTAATTTATGGAGACCACAATTTCTTTCTTTCTTTGGCGCTTCCTTTTGTCTCTACTCCAGGGAGAGGTTTTAATTTTCACTTATAATAAAAATCATAACAGATATGAAGAATAAGTTGTCATCATGATAAAATTGATCGGTGTCTTTCCTTCTTGATTTCACCTGGGACCACTGTTCCTTTGATGTGTGATGGTTATATTCCAATTGTTTCAATTTATAGTTCTGACTTCTAATTATGTTAGCTTTTCCTTTGTGGGGTTTTAAGAGATTAGCTATAGACTTGTCATGTTGCATATAATTAGTGTCATGGTTTTAAATTGCAGTTGTGTTGCAATCATTGGGATCGCGTAAAAAAAATTGTGGGAAAATGCTGCCGATAAACTGCAATTGCTGCACCGCAACAGCAATGCAGACTGCAATGTAAAACTATGATTAGTATTAATTTTATTCATCTTGCTTGTCTGGCTAACTGATGTTGTACTATGGATGTAGCTACCGTATGTACTTATTTTGGCCATATCATGTTAGTGGAGGTCTCACCTCTCCTGTTTGATTTTCCAGCGTCTTTTACAGTTCAAGCATTCACCGGAACGTATGGTATAAATTATGGGAGGATTGCAGATAACATCCCCTCACCTGATGAAGTTGTTACTCTTCTCAGAGCAGCAAAAATAAGGAATGTTAGAATATATGATGCTGATCACAGTGTTCTCACGGCCTTTAGCGGAACTGGGCTTGAACTTGTAATCGGACTTCCCAATGGACAGCTGCAAGACATGAGTTCGAATGCCGACCATGCTTTGAACTGGGTGAAAGACAATGTGCAGGCATTTCTTCCTGAGACACGCATTCGTGGAATCGCTGTGGGCAATGAAGTTTTGGGTGGGGAGGACTACAGTTTGTGGGGAGTTCTTTTGGGTGCTGTGAAAAATATTTATAATGCTACGAAGAAACTTCAACTGGATGAGCTAATTGAGATTTCTACCGCAAATTCATTAGCCGTTTTTTCGAATTCCTACCCTCCCTCCTCTTGTAAATTTAAGGATAATGTTAATCAGTATATGAAGCCGCTATTGGAGTTCTTCTCACAAATTGGCTCTCCTTTTTGTTTGAATGCTTACCCTTCCCTAGCCTACTCAAGTGATCCAGAACATATTGATTTGAATTATGCTCTTTTTAAACCAACAAAGGGAATTTATGATCCGAAGTATGAACTGCATTATGATAACATGCTTGATGCTCAGATTGATGCAGCTTATACTGCTTTGGAGAATGCTGGATTTGACAAAATGGAAGTTATAGTTACTGAGACAGGGTGGGCCTCAAATGGAGATCCAAATGAAGCTGGAGCAAATGTAACTAATGCAAGGACATATAATTATAACCTGCGTAAAAGGCTTGCGAAGAGGAAAGGAACCCCTCATAGGCCAAAAAATGTTTTGAAGGCATACATTTTTGCAGTTTTTAATGAGAATTCAAAGCCAGGGCCAACCTCTGAGAGGAACTATGGACTATTCAAGGCTGATGGGAGTATATCCTATAACATTGGGTTTCATGGACTTAATGCTGCCGGTTCATCTCACTTGTCTCTTAAGGTACCAAAAATTTCATCTGATATTGATTGTTTGTTTAATTTTTTAAGCTCAATTGGAAGTTTTCACTCACCCCAAAAGAGAGAGAGAGAGAGAGAGAATCTAAAATCAAACATGGTAATGCTATTTTTGTTGATATCTCTTTTCCATCTTTCTGGCTTGACGCAGAAACAGAATCCCTGTTCCATGGTTTTGCAATTTATGAATACACAACCTATTTTTTTTGTTTCGGTGATAATCTCATCCCTCCACGATATTTGTATCGTTGCGTGAAACAGCCAACAAATATCAAATCACTCTTAAAACATATCATGATTATGGTTGTTGGTTCTGCAACTATGAATTAAATCTGAAGCTTCTTTAAAATGCTTTCGACTGCTTTGAAAGCTGCCTCCTGTCCTTTATGATAATATACCAACTTCCAGTTGTTTGTAGATACAATTCCTTAACTATATTTCTTGACTGTGTATCACCTTCTGCCTTATAGTTGTGTCTCTGGAATTTTTCATCTCATGACAGTGGTCAGTCTAAATTAGACATCACGAAAATTGAAAACCATTAGTTGTGTGTGCAATGTCAATGCTTATTAAAGCTTAACCGTTAAGAAATTAGAGATGTCGTGAGTTAGAAAGGCACTCATCTTCCCTAGATTATCTTTGTAAAGTTCAGTATATTAATTGGTATGTATTGCTTCGGAGCGAGAAGGGGTCGAGTTTTGGTCTCAGTTGATAGTTAGATGAATAATAGATGGCCCTTTTCCTTATAGTTATTTCAGTGAAAGCTAAGGTATAAGATAGGAGGAATTCAAATGCTGAAAAGGATTTTGACATCAACTTAGATATTCAGATCAAGCAATTTTTTTTACAACCTATTTGAATCCTGTGGTACTGACTGGTTCCTATTTGATTTTACTTATCAGAGTATCAGTACTCAAGGTTTATCCAGGTCCTACGCCATTGTATTCTCTCTGTCTGCTTTGATACTGATGGTTTTCTGGAGCTAGTGATCTGATGAGACATCAGCCTACATTACATAGGCAAACCAGTTCCCAGTAATGAAGGGTTTTGGCACCCCTTCTCGTTTCACCGTAGATCAGAAGTATACCATTGATTGGCATATCTCATAAAGCAATATATATCAAGAAGTGCTGATGCTCCCCCCCCCCCCGGCCCCCCCCCAAAAAAAAAAAACAAAAATGGAGTAGTTTCCCTTCTTTGCTTCATGTGATAATAGTATTTTCCTCATTCAACACTCAGTTTCAGTTTTATCAAATACATAACATCTTAAACACTGAAGTTTCAATCTTATCAAATGCATTATAATAATTTATCACTTGTTTTATGTTAATCTAAGCTCTTTCAAACAGAGAAGCAAACTGGACAAGAAAAAAGGATTTTAAAAAAAAATGTCAGATCGAAAGAAGGTTCTGTGTTAAAGTTATCTTGGGTTATAATTGATTACAGGGTGAAAACTTGTTTGAAGTTTTATACTCTTATTTATGAGATTAATCTTTCAATAATAAACACATAAACTTGTACGTGCCACGAACTTCCTAAAGCTGTAGATGCATGCTTCCCTTGCTTCTTGGTGTGGGTGGGTGACAATTTTGATGTTATATAAACTGGGAGACTATATATATATATATATATATATAGGTGGCAAATCTATTTGTTAATCAATAATCATGGCCTCTTTATCTGTCCGTGTGAAATTGACTGAACGTTCCACGGGGCTTGGCGTTATATTTTTTTGGTCGAGCGAATTCATTAGAAAAGCCGAAGGCCCAAATTTTGCGAAGATTGAGTGAGTCATATTATTGCGCAGGTACTTTTCCTTTGTATCGAGTTTCCAGCTGCTCATGACCCGTTCCTAATATACTCAGACCCACAAAAAAAAACTCCGATACTGTGCCCAAAAAAACGAAGGGTATATTGATTATTTTACTTTTAAGTAAAGAAATATTCTTATTTATATATTAAGGGCGATTTGACTAGGGCATAAAAAATATGGGTTAAATTTTCATGGATGAATTTCTTATGTTAATTTATGGAAATTTACCTCTTATTTTGCCGTCCTAAAGTAAACACATCCTAAGTAAGAATCTATCATTAAGTTAGTGCTTTTAATTTTTTAATGCATTTATTATTAACAGGCTAGCAGATAATATTTATATTTAGAAGGTTAAAATGATGTTCCACGAAGTATGTTATAGAATAAAGTTGCGAAATGCGATTAGTGTGAACTTTTTTTCAATTAATTTTGGGTCTAATGTAGTTTAGAAGTGAGGGGGAAAAAATTGATGATAACCTTTCTGGCGGTCCTAATAAAATTTTTGAAATAAGTTTAGTCCTAATATTTTTCATTTTGACATCAATTTAGTTATTCAGTTGAATTTCCACCTCAATGGAATAACAAAAGTGACATAGAAATAATAAATTATCAAATTGATATTAAAAATAAAGAAATATTAAGATTAAATTGATATAAAATTGAAAATGTTACTCAAGTGAATAGATTGTACGTGGGGTGCATAAAATGTGAAGTTTATTTTGCCGCTTTTTAAGAAATGAAAGCAGCAGGGAAGCTGGGAGGGGACCAAACGATATATCATTATCAAACCATCAAGACAACAAAGTTATGGGTTGGCCTTAGCCTTCCCTGAACCCTCTTCCTCCATATGTTCTGAGTTCAACACAATTCACAAAGATAAGGCCAGGCCATTATTCCCAACGCTCACCCTGCTTCCTTCTCAAAATCTCCCAGAATTAGCGGAAGGAGCTAGCTATCCTTCAAACAGCTAGCAGGGGCATCCTGAGATACACACACACAAATTACTCTTCAATTCATGGCCAAAATAATTAACGTAGGAATCCTCCTCCTAGTTGTGGCATCATCATCACTAGCTGTGACAGAAGCTGCAGAGTATATCGTGCCATGGATTATTCCTATTACAGGAGGCGCCTCCTTCTATTCCAACTTGTTTGCTAATACCACATTCAGACTAAACGACATTCTCGGCGAGTCTCTTTCTCTCTGCCACCACAAACCCTCTTGTATCCTTTAATTTTTTTTAGCTTCACTGTTATGGAAACATTATATGTCATGGATAGTTTGTGCTAAACAAATTTCAATTAGTTCAAGTGAGTTCAACTTCAACGCTTGTTCCTTGAGCAAAGTTCAGGTTCAAGTCTGTTACGTGAAAAACAGCTAGTTAACATTCTGGGTGTATTTGGTTGGGGTAAAAAATGGGATGAAAATTTTGATGAACGAGCTCCATGTGTTGCTCTAACCAAACATACCCTCGACAGTTTTATTTTATTCTAGTAGTGAGAAGACAACTTGACGACTCAAGTTATATGAGCTGAAATCCAATGAGTTTTTGTTCAAATGGTTCAACACTCGTTCCTCAAACAACATTGCTTGTTTGTTAATCTTGTGCAACATTTTTTTTTCCCCTTCTTTTTCAGTGTTCAACTTCACAACTGGATCTCACAACGTCGTCACACTTTCAAAGAAAAACTTCGAAGATTGCAACGTGAAGGAGAAAATGGAATCATTCAACACTGGACCAGCAAGGATCAAACTAAATGGCACTGGGGAATTCTATTTCGCATGCGCCTTCCCATCTCACTGCACCCTCGGCCAGAAGCTGAGCATTAATGTAACAGCCTCTTCTTCTTCTTCTTCCCCTGCAGGTGCACCAGCTGAAGCTCCTTCATCGCAAGCTGGGCCAGGTGCACCAGCTGAAGTTCCTTCATCCCAAGCTGGGCCAGGTGCATCCATGTCTGTTACTGCCATTTTCTCTTCTCTTCTCATGGCCATTGCCATCAATGTGTTGTTTTAGAAGTTATATATATCAGTTACTCTTATGCAGTCTATTTTAAGCTTAAAAGGCCTTCTCGCTTAATTACGTGTTGAGAGCGTTTAGTTATTGGTTTTAATTTGTTTGTTACATTTTACTAGAGGGCTTCATTGTTCAAGTTGGTGATACTTCTCTTGTGTTAATTGCTGTCTTTGTATAATTTGTTAGTTTTCATTTCCAGCTGCACTGAAAAGGCAATTGTGGCAACTGGATTTGTTTGTTTGTTTGTAATAATGTGACAATTTGTGGATGAATAAGAGGATGTTGACCTATTGTGGACTAGTCTTAACCATAACCATAGCCAAAAAAGCAGCAACCAATCACGCACTCTTTTGTCTACATGTCCTATTCGTCCACAAATAGTAGTTTATTGAGAGTTACTATACTTGTCACAATGAGATTGAGACATCCACTTTATCACCTTTAGATCTAGTGGAAAAGTGAGATGAGTGGAAACCACTGCTACATCCAAAGGTGATAAAAGGGATACTCAAATGGGACATCCACTTTTGAATGTTCAAACATTATTTTCAATATATCTCCTGTTCAAATAAGTTTACTTTGACAATAAAAACTAACAATATATTTACATCATCCACTTTATCACCATTAGATAAAATGAGTAAGTGGAGTGAGTGAATATCACTATTTTATTCAATGTTGATAAAGTGAATGGTGTAGATAAGTTATTAGCTTTTGTGGTAAAAAAGTAACATTACTCATGTTCCTATCATACGTGCTATTCGAGATCGAGACTGCCAACTGTTTCCCCATCTTCCCCCAATAAATCGTAGGTTGGAATAGCTTGACTTAAGAGTTATGCCCATTTACCGGTCATTGTATTGCAATCTTGCAAATCATATTTCTTTTTTGGCTCAATGGAAGGCATAAGGGCTTGTATTAAACTGATCTAAGTTTTCTTTTATACTCTCTTAAAGAATCAAAGGTGGAGATTTACTCGTAACTTCTCATCTGTAATTTATATATACACAAGAAAAGTTTTCTGTACATATCACAACCCACATACTTCAGACATCCCCTTTGATCGACGTACTCAAAATACTCCCATTTGTATTCAAAAGAAAATAATAAATGAAATTTAAAAGAAGAAAATGTACAAATGTCTTTTGCTTTTTAGGTTGTTTTTAGGGACGACACGAGAGGATGTCCAAGAGACTATATACAAATAACAGAGTCTTAAAAGCATATATATTTTTATATTTATCTACATTTATATTAATAGACAGTATTTCCTGCCTGTCCAGATCAGAGACTTAAAAACATTTTTCAGCTTTAAAAGCAATGTGTCGTCTTCTTCAAAACTGTGGAAAATGAATCACCGAAGCAAATCTTTAATTCTCTATTGAATTTAAGCGATCTTAAGAACCTTCGTAGTTTGTGATATCACACATAAAAAATAGACTCTTCAATTAAGTAATTAAGAAAATAATTATTTTTTCACTAATAAAGGCTTAGTTGAAGTGGTGACTAATTTATTGACCCCCTAAAAAGAGAGTACATAATCTTTATGCTTTATAATCGAATGAGGATAAATTTTATAAGCCATTTATAACTTAATTTTTTGCCCAAATTATTTTAAAATTAACATAAAATTCCTCTAGACATGCAGTATGCCTATTTCCTATGGCACGTGAACACTAGTTTGCAAATATAACTGACAAAATACTTGTGAGCTTCTATATAACTTGTTAAGTATTGTAATGTACCATTACACTGTGGAATTTATCCAATGAACGATCTGTGGGCCTTCTGGGTGTTCTTCTCCTTTCACATTTGTTAAAGCATCGGGGGTAGATATCTGCAGGGGGACTTTAACGCTCAAATCAGAACAAAAGTGACGAAAGAGGAATAGAAAATTGGAATGAAAATGACATACCAATGAAAGATTTCCCTTCCTCGATTTATAATGTCCGTATATGTCCAAAATAGATGATCCTAGGGTAAGCGTAGTGTATGAAATGTCATTAGGGGTGTCATTCTAGAACTTGTACTATGTGTTTATGTCCCATGCTGATAATTTGCTCATCTCGCACTTGTCACAACCTAGGGGCTATGCCTGTTTAGCTTCTCCAGGACAAGGTCCTGTGATTTTCATCGGAGAAGCCATTCCTTGTGTCCCCCATTCTTCTAATTATCCCACGTTTGAGGCATTGCGATAGGTCCCGAGGGGAGGCCCCAAGTGAGCTATGGTGACCGACCATTGTAGGTCTTCAAGCCAAAGTGGAACATCCTTCGATGCCTCGAGCTGCTATTGTGTTCCAAGATCCTAGGTCTCGAATCGTAACAAGTATATTTGGAAAGAAATTATAATTCTATTTTTTGGCTGGGACCAGTGTTTTTTTTTTTAACTATTTAACTACGAATTATTATAAAAGGGGGAGTGTGGAGACATCAATAGACCATTTCCATCCATTGACTTACTCTGCAGTCTACATGTATGATCCAACAACTTTGTAGTTTGTATATAAAAAATTACCATTCAAACCATGACCAAGTGAACACTACCCAACTAGCTAGAAAAGGTTGCTTTTATCACTTTTATTAACAATGCTTAAGCTGACTTAGCCTGTCTTCTACATATTACATATATATATATATATATATTCAACGGAAAGTGAGAATGCACTTCCAAGCCTTTCTCTTCAGAGACACATAGGGGCACAGCATTGAAAGAGCCATCAAACAGGCGCGGTCTATACACAAAACAAATAGAAAAGATGGCTCAAATTACGAATGTGGCAATTCTTGCCATAGTCATGGTGGCAGCAGTGTCACAAGAGTGCACAGAAGCTAAAGATTACACAGTGGGAGGAGACAGCATAGGATGGACTAGTTTTCCTCCTGGTGGTACTTCTTTCTATTCCAAATGGGCTGCAAACCTTACATTCAAAGTAAACGACACTCTAGGTGAATGTCTGCATGCAACAGACAACCTTTTTTCCCTTTTCTCTTCGCATTAGATATGCATAAAACCCCGAAATTTCCGTTGTGGTTTATCATTACCTAAGGAGTAATGTTACACAACTATATATATATATAATCAGAATCTTCGATAGAAATTACAATGATTGATGAATTAAATGAAGCATGATATGTCTACTTTTATTTAAGGGTCGACAATAATGTCGTATCATTTTTTAGTAACTAAATCCTAACAAAATTTATGACCTCTCCATCACTTTTTCTTATCTGAATCATAATATTTAGTTTAATACTACTGTAACATTGAGCTAAACATTTTAATGTAGTTATTTACTTTATGTTAATTACCTTGATTTTGCAGTCTTCAACTTCGAATCTGGAAGCCATGCTGTGGCCATAGTCACCAAGGCTCACTATGGCAAATGCAGGGTCAATAACAACATACAATCTTATGTGATAGGACCAGCAAGAGTGACCCTCAACCGCACTGGGAATTTCTATTTTTTATGCCCCTTTTCTGGCCATTGCAGCAGTGGCCAAAAGCTAAGTGTTAAAGTCACTGGCACTTCTTCTTCTCATGCACCAAGGAAGGCTCCAGCTCCAGCAGAGGGTCCTTCTACTCCTGTATCTGGATTACTCCCCACTTCACCTTCCAGTGAAGGAGCTTCTCCATCATCCCCAACTGGGTCAGGTGCTACAGCTCCCCCACCAAAGGGCTCAGCCACCCCTCTGGCTGCTACCTTCTCTCTTCTCCTTACCACCATTGCCTTCAATTTTATGTTTCAGTTTTATTAGAAAACTACTTATTATAATGATATAATAATATATACTATCTCCGTCCAAAAATAACCAGATAAAAGTTAATGTATCTAGTTATAATTGTGAAAAGTTAATTTTGGACAGAGATAGTATAGTGAATATTTGTAACAATTAATTAGTGTTCTTACAATTTCTATGTCGGGGGTTTCAGAATTTCCGTGTTTGTTGTAGTATTGAATGAATTTGTTTCAGTTCGTTATGCAGTCACAGAATTGCTTGGTTGTACGAGACAGCAATGAATGAATAAACAATTATATATCCTATTCATTTTCTTCTATATGTAAATTATTATTATTCCACCTAAAGTCATACTCTTCAGCAAATGAAAATATTTAGATCAAAGTTGCTATCTAGCGACTGAGGTTTTAAGGTATAAAATTGAACATTTGAACATGTCATGTTCTTGTGTATGCTCCGAAATATGTCAACTAGGCATAGAACAATAAAATATTAAAATGTAGATTTCAATATTTTGGCTATGAGCCTGTTACACCGTACATGCACTACAAACGGCAAATTAGGTCGTAGTGAATAACATCACGCAAAAGATTTATAATGTGATTTGGTAGCTATTACCTGAGTTTAACACTGAAGATCATTTTGCTATGGTGGGATGCAGGGGCAAATTGCTAATAATTAAACTTGTATCGCTTAGTTTTAAAAACTTTAATGCCATGTCAATTAGAGTCAATTACCTGAAAACGTAATTAGTTGGTAGAATCAAGCTCAACTCTCCTACAAATTGAACTTTAAAAAACAAGGCATAGCCTGAACACGGCACGACGTGGTTATATATAATAGAATGCTTAGTTTTCTATTTATAGCTTTTCACACAAATCATGGTTTTTAAGTTTCAAACAAAAATTCAAGAGTTCGTACCTCTTTTCATAAAGATAGATATAAAACATAGACTAGCAGTAATTAAATGGTTGATTCGAGTTTTATAGCTTTTGATGGTATCGTGCTCTTCCATAATGTGGGAATCGACTTATTATAATTAAATATGATCCATGGGATTAATACTGAACCGTGATGACTCGTTCAATTAGACTTTATAAGCCGCAAACTCCACACTGATATATCTCCCCCGCCCATGGAGGATGAGACTAATTAGCCAAAGTGATGATGAAAAATTTAGAATGCATGATATGATATGTATAATGGAGTTGGATTTAATGCATGTTTTCCTAGATTTTTCAGCTTGTTCGTTCTGTGTCATTGGGGCATTCCTTGTTTTGCAAGATTTTTTTTTTTTTCAGTCTTTTATTATCATTGAGCAAGAATACTTGTAAGCAGCAGGTGTGCTAGAATCACTTATTCAATCCCTCTCATATTCAAACTACTTATTAAAAACAAAAATATTATTTTAACACAAAGAAGAGGGTGTTTATTTGAATACCTACTCTTTAATTATTGGATGTGATGGTGGTCCGCACACATTTTATCCATCAATTACATAATAATGTTAAAAGAACAATAAAGTTGTACAATAAATATGTATCACACATTTTACCACTATTGAATGTGATGAGTGAATGATATAAGTGGGGACCACTCATCACATCTAATAGTGATAAGGTATATGGTATACATTTGTTGTGCAATTTTATTATTCCATAACATTACTCATCACATCTAGCAGTTCACACTCACTTTTTAAGTGTTAAAATAATAATTCTTTATTAAAAATTTGAGCAAACCTCCGCCTTTCATAAAAATAACCTTAGACAAAGTAGTCACTTAAGAAAAGAAATATGCTTCTTAATTCCTCGTGATTTCAAAAAGTGGATAAATTAGTCCTTTTTTAATATTTCAATTAACTTATTTCTCTAATTTGTATTTTTATTAGGAACTAATTTCATGTATTTTTATAAATGATCAAGGATCAATTTATCTTATTTTAATTATGAGAAAGTAAGAAGAATATTTCTATTTTTTAAAGACTAATTTGTCGAAAGATGGTTTACTCTCAAAATTTAAAAGGAACATTTTTAACGTTGTTTCTTTTGTTTCTGTGTAAGTTAGTGGTAGTCAATTCATGACTGTACGATGGAAAATGCTCTCCCCAGTAGTGTACGGTTGAGTTGTCACCTACCCAATTGCTATGTTTAATTTTGGAAGATTACGGAAGCATATGTCTGGACTTACTTATGCTATGCAAAATTATTTTCAAAATTAAGAATGTGTTCTACACGTTATAAAGTTAAAGAGATTCTACGTCCAGCTCTCTCCGAAAGAAAGACGCTTAACTGAGGAAACTCAAATTTGTTCAAAAGTAGGTCATGAAGTAAGCACAGACTTCCAAAATCTGATGCAGAGTTTTGATGCAATGAATTGCTTTTTAATTAGAACATGATTTTAAATTGTGGTCGCAATATTATTGTTGTGGTGCCCTATGTTAGGGGTGTTCAAGACTCGATTATCCTGGTCAGAAGCTTATTAGGTCAGGTTTGGGTCCTTATATTTGACTCAGTATAGTTTTTTGACCTGATTCAAGTCATGCTTTGAGTTGACCTGACATAACCCGATGTCAAAATTTCTTTTATAGTTATTTGTTTTTATGATAGTTAGTAATAAATTATAAGAGTTTATGTTTAAATTAATACATTTTGGATAACTTGATATTATTTTTATAGTAAGATGATTTGTTTTGAAATACATATATCAAAATATCTTATGAATTTTATTTCTTAATTATAAATTTTATAATTTTATTATGTATAATGTCAAAATCTTTATAGGTTGTTTAAAAGTCGAGTTGACCTAATTTGACCTAGTCATTTATCAAGTCAAATTCGGATTTTAAAAAATGATCCAATCTAAAAGTCGGGCCAAGTAGAAATTTTGTCCAACGTGTTTTTACCCGTCCCTTATACACCCCTATCCTCTGTAGCCAATTGCAACAATAATTGCGGCCACCTCAATGGTGTTTTTTGCAATTTTCTTAATCGCATCACAACTGCAACTATGATCGCAGTCGCAACTGTATTGGGGAAAAAAAGGTTTTTTTTGTGTTTTTTTTTTTTTGGTTTTTCCTTTCTGATCACTCTATCTTTGGGGGGTGGGGGGGACCAGGACCTTGATCATGATCAAATGGTTAAAGACTTGAGGGGGATCCTGTTTTAGACCAAGCTGACATTGACCAATGAATGATTAAGGATCAATTTGTTTCAGAGAGATGAAGGGGCAGGGCAATTGCAGTATTTGCAATTTTAGTTCAGGTTGAGTCAACATCACTTTTAACAAAGGGTTTTAACGATACACCTGAAAAAGAGACCATACGGCAAGGTAGTGACATAAGAGTAACAGAAAGAACAAAGGAATGGCCAATGGGTGGATGGAAGGATGGAGAAACTGGCCATTCTGGCATTGGTAGTTTGTGCTTTGTCTCAAAATACAGTTGCACAAACGTGCATGTTGGATTAGATTGTGCTTATGTCATATACACGTTTATATTAAGTAAAACTGTTGGACTTTTTTTTTCTTTGGTCAAAGGTAAGATCATTGGTTTGAACCTTCGGATGTTTAGTTTGGCTCAGAAGTTAAAAATTCAAATAAGCCCAATTTTATGTGGAACTTTGCTCTCTCCACACCTGATTGGGAACTTCAAAATCAATAAATACTCTTTAGGCACAAAATAATTTAAGAAGGACAAGTAACCCTTTAATTTAATAGAGATATAAGGTTAATTGGCAGATCTAGCTCGCATACCAGTCTTTTGAATCAGGACGTTTAGTTATACATATTACATAGTGTTGCGCAAAATCAATCCCACCCAGGACCAAGCACGATGCAAAATTTGCTATTAGAAAAAACTGTAACTAATCCTCCATAAAAGATTTTGAAATGTTCAAGGAAAAATACAATTTCATCTAGGAATCTGAGAAATCAGTAAAATACTAAAACTACGCTGCTTTCGCGGCCTTTGGGGTTAAAAGTTGCGAGTCAATGCCATCACTAGGATGTCAACTTGACTTTCCATTACCATGAGAATAACAACAATAATAATATTATCACCAACCAATGCAATTCTAGATGGGACATGCCCCCAATGTAGAAAGATATTGGATAGAAATTTAAAAAAAAAAAATAAGAATCGCAAAATGGTTAATAAATTAATGGAATATTTTCATTCTTAAACTGCGGTCTTGTAACGTGAATGCTAGTACTTGTATATCACCAGTCTTTTATTATTATTATTTTTAAAAAAATATTCTTACATCATTCTCTCTTTTATCGTACACGGGACTTGCAGTTGTAAACCCAAATTTAAAATGTAAATCAGTATTGCAGCTAAAAATAACGTGAAAATAGTTTCCCATAATAATACGAGACAATTAGCAAGAAATTATAGTTCTAGTGAAACTTCACGACGAGTTCTGATCTGTAAAAGTCACGAGGGCAACATCTTTGATTACATTAAGTCAAAAGTGCCGATAAAAAAAATTTATAACCTACATACAATTAATAAATTTTCACAGTACATAGAAACGCATTGACGCAGAAAGCAAAGGAAACATGATGCCCTTGGGTCAAAGAAAGAAAGTTCCTCCGCTTTAATTGGGTTTCAGACTTCGTCAGGCAGGAACTTCGAACTTGTCATTGAAAAATAACGCGCTAATAATAAAGCAAAATTCAATATGGTTCGCAAGATATTGTAATTAGAATTTAATATAAATATATTTAAAATATAAATTGCTTATAATATTATAATCCAATCAAAGATTTTTAAAATAGTGTAATAAAGGTCAAAGTTATACTGTTATATGAAAATATATAATTAAATAATTATATATAAAAATTTATACATTTTGATTTGATAATAAAAATAAGATAAAAAAAATTTATAAATAAATTTCATGCGTTAAATTATATATAAAGTTCATTTATAAAAATGTATACCAAATTTTCACCCCCAACTCGATATATAAATATTAAACTATAATAATTATGAGTTTTGAGCAACGTACCTAGCTTATTCCGATATGCGTTTGGCTCGGCAGAAGTGGCCACCTACCCAAATTGCAGGTTCTTATCAAAACGTGCTTGTCACACTGCTTAAAAAAATATTAGCCATATTTTAAGTCCCTTCAAACTTAGCTTTTATTATTATTATTATTATGACATAAACTTATCCTAAATAAATTAAAGGCTATTAACCTACAAAATATTAGTGATACATTCCTCTAAAGTTCTCTTTCCTTGAAAAATGGAAGCTCCCAACTTGGAATTTTCCTCTCAGCTTCTACGGCATCCATTCCCACATAAGCGGTCCACAATGGAACGCCTTTCCTTTCTATGTTTTTATTGTTATTACTTTTTAAGTTCAATTTTAAATGCATACAATTTTTTATATTATTATTTAATTAAATTTTTTTTATTTATATGACCTTTTAAATAGTAAAATAAGAGTCAATCACATTTATATATGATATGATAATATAGATGATTAAATGGTAATGTTAAATTGTTCTTACACTATAACTACTCTAAAGTTAAATCTTACTTTATTAACAAGTTCAATTTAAATCACGTAAACAATGTTGAGGTTAGTCCATGATTGACTCCATGTGCATGGCTCCTGTGAAAATTTTTTTTTGCATGAATATAAATTTATCATGTTACTTGTATGCTTCACAATAAAATTAGTATGATTTATAAATAGAAGAATATATCTTATATAAAATTAATAGGACTTATTTTTATTATAAATATGTATAAAATAATATAATAAATAAATGCTTCGGTTAAAGGAGCTGCGGACCAGTAAACGCTAGAACCTAGAAGTCAAATTCGTTTGGTAAGATAGCTTCATAGTCTTCACGCGGATGTCTATCTAAATTTCTGGAAGTCACAAATCTCCGCACGCTGCAACTATGCCTCAACGCTACTAATTTTGTTTAAATTATTCTATTTTAACACCCATATAGATTCATATCCATCTCATATGGTGTAATAGGAGTAATAGAGAGAGTATAAATTAGAAGAAAAAATAAGTGGTGGGATTCATATTATTTATGTATAGAATATTTAAATATTTAAAAAACTTTGGTGTTAAAATAGGGACGCTGATTTCGTTTTATTGACCAAACAAACTTGTACACACGTTTACCGCCTAATACATAACACCACAAAATTTTCACACGAGATTATTTTTCTTTGCTAAATCAAGTGAAAAGAACAAAAAAAAAGGCTCCGTAAAAATGAAGCCTAGTAGTTTAATCAACGATGCGTATTCACACCGTCCATAAGAATAATGTAATGTAAGTAAATGGTTGTTTGGCAGAAATATTGGCACGGAGCATCTCTACCCTTCTTGGCACACTCCATATGCTGAAGGCACGTTTCCAAGGCAGTTAATTGTAATGAAAGTAACCCTTTATAGCCACTTAATGTGAAAAGAACTTTATATTATCTGACAAACTTTTAAACGTTTAGAGAGTAAAATAAAATATTTATTCATTTTTATTCATTAATTAATACATTAATTATTCTATTAAAAATGTTAAAAAAAATGAAAGAGAATGATAAAAGTTGATATAATAATCAATAAATAAAATCTAGTAAATACATTTCTCTTATTCTCAAAATATCTAAGAAGTTTTCTTGTTCTTTTGGCCAGATCATCAAAATAAACAGGATACTTTTCCTTTTAGCAAACGCAAATTTGCAGAGGTAAATCTAAAACAAACATGATCTACGCCTTGTGTCATCACACTAGACCAAGCTTCCTTTTCCCTATAAATACCAACACAAAAGAATTAGCCCTCCACTTCAGCTTCTTTCATTGGAAGGAAAACAGAGGAAAACAGAGAAAAGAAAGTAGCTAGAGTCCTAAAAACTAAAACAGGGGCGACCTGACCTCTCAGAACACGATATTACATACATCTAGCCATGGCAAGGAACAACCTCAATGCCCTTGGTCTTGTGGTACTTGCAGTAGCCACCCTTCTCCATGGCTCAGCAGCTCAGACCAGATATGTGGTGGGTGATTCCACTGGCTGGACCATCGCTGCTGGCGGTGCTTCATTCTATACCAACTGGGCTGCCAACAAAACCTTCAAAGTCGGCGACACCCTCGGTAAACAACAAACAATCGAAAACAGCAGTTGTTACTGTTCTTGTATAACCCTTTACCTCGAACGTATTATTTATTGTGTTTTCTTTCTTTCCTTCTTTCTTTTCTTATGCAGTGTTCAACTTTACCACTGGCCAACACGACGTAGCGAAGGTTACGAAATCAGCATATGATGCGTGCAACGGTGCGAACACCCTTTTCACCATCATGAACGGCCCCGCGAGTGTGACTCTGAACGAGACCGGGGAGCAATATTACATTTGCACATTCAATGGACACTGTTCCGCTGGTCAGAAACTGTCTATCAACGTTGGCAGGGCTTCTGATTCCCCTGCTCCCCAGCCTAGTGCAAGTGGTTCTTCTCCACCTAGGACTAGCCCTGTTCCAGCACCAGCACCACAATCCCCCACCACTCCTCCACCAAGCCCAGCACCAACTCCAGCTTCAGCTCCAGCTCCGTCCACTGGACCAGTTACCTACACTGTTGGCGACAGCTCGGGCTGGGTCATTCCTGGTAATGGCGCTGCTGCTTACACATCCTGGGTTTCTGGCAAGACCTTCAAGATCGGAGACATCCTAGGTAATTGTCCTTATACATCAACTTTTTAATGTACTAGTTTATTCAAATCGATCAATATATTCATATCGACAGTTAATTAAAGTACAGAGGAAGGATAAAATTGTTACAAGATAAACTAGTAGTGTTTTAATTTTTGACAAAATTCACAACAACAATTAAATGAATGAAGCTCTATAATTCACTCAGTCAACCAATAATCAATAAATTAAACATGTGGTATTGTTCTCTCGACTACTGGAATTTCGATAAACATTTATGACTCTGTAGCATCTTCATTATCTTATGATGATATGTTGTGTTGTGTGTGCAGTGTTCAACTTCCAAAGGAACGCACACAACGTGGAGGAAGTGACAAAGGAAAAGTTCGATTCGTGCAACTCAACCTCTCCTATTGCCAGATACAACAACCCACCAGTGAGAGTCACACTTAACAAGACCGGTGAACACTACTTCATCTGTGGATTTCCCGGACACTGCAACGCGGGTCAGAAGCTTGCCCTTAACGTCACCGGAGGAGGATCAACCGCCACATCTCCTTCCCCCTCCGCCGGCACACCTCCTCCTTCCTCCTCAGCCACCCCTCCTCCTTCCGGCTCCACAACTCCTCCACCGTCGTCCCCCACCAACCCTTCTTCTCCTTCTCCAGCGGGTTCTGTTACCCCACCACCACAGGACTCTGGTGCTGAGTCTCTTGGAGCTCTTGCCTTCTCTGCCACTACTACTCTTCTCTCAGTTGCAGCAGCATTTTTCTATTAGAGAGATGAGATGAGATGATATTGTAGCTAGTTGCGATTATTGTTTGTCATTCATTCTCCTTCTCTGATTGTGTTTCATAGATATTCAGTTTTTTTTTATTCTAGAGCATTTTACAATAAAGTTAGCTTTCCATCATTCATTTGCTACAACTTTTGGTTGGTTTCTTTTTCGCTCTTTATTTATTGAGTTTGAAATTTAGGTGTGCGTGTGTGAGTGCGTGTGTGAATGAGTTACTAAATACTAATGTAAACTTATTTGTCACATACTATTGTTATTGTTGAATATATTAATCTTGTGCTTTTTTTTTTTTCAAACCATCAATATTGGAATGTAGTGGACGATAATTAGTCTAGTTTGAATCAATTTTTTTATTAATAAAATTTGAATTTAAAATCTTATTTAAAGAAAATAAATGTCTAACTTTGTTATATAGTATTAGTGTGATGTGATATGAACTGCTACTTTATATTCCCACGTATAACCTTAGTCCTTAGCAATCGCAATCACATTTTGTTCGGTTGTAGAGAAATGGTGACCTTTGGGTTTGATTTCGGACGAAGTTGATGACTTGGCCGCTTTAAAATTAATTTGGTCTTGAAAAGTAGGTCTTGGCAAAGGAGGTGGTGATGACATTTGGAACTCATCTTTCGTCAATAGAAGCATTTAGTCCTCTTTGGCGAGCAATATTTAGCTAGACTTCTGCCACATGCAGTTGAACGACTTCAATACATGTCATTGTGAGATTTATGACTTGGAAAGATTAATCTTGAGACCACCGGATCAGGCATAGAGATTTTGTCGTGACCTAGGATGCTTCTTTAATTTGTGCGCGTCTAGCTTTGGGAGGGTTCAGAGCTCCCAGTGTCTTCTTTTCATGCATGATTAAATTACATATATTATGTTGAGATAACGCTGATAAAGACCACCACCCCGTTTGATTTTGGCATCCTAAGCTGGACCAGCTTAAAGAAAAGCCATGCCCATGATCTTTTTTCCACCCAATGTTATACGGAGATGAGGATTTTAATGTCAATTACTCAAATTTGAGGTTTGATTAATATAAGGGGAGACAAATTATAACCAAAAAAGATGCCTAGATCATCCAACAACAGACAGCGACATCCAAGAGGAGGGGTCTGCATACCCTAAAAAGTAAAAACTAACTGTTGTTTGATTTAACTGGTTAAAAAAATATATTCTCATTTGATATCAAACATAAAAGGATTAATTGATAACACACTTATCCTTAATGGTGAACACTTTCTTAAGCTTACAAGTGGATCATTAAATATAGTGAAATTAGTAGGTGGTTTGAGAGAGAAACAAAATACTATTTACTATGTCTTATTTTACTAGTTGACACGGGAACTATTACATTACAAATATAAGAAGGGTGAAAGATAGTAATGATACACAAAATTAATTTATCAGATAATAGAGTATCTAAAAAATTGTGTCAACTTAATTTGCTGAGTTTAATTCATGTGATGTTCATGATACATTGATCATTGAAACGATTTTAAGAGCATGGTAAAGGAAATGTTATATATAAGCAATAAATAGAGAAAGAGAGAAAACTAAGGGTTATATAACTTTGGATAGAAACATATTTAAAATAAAGAGAATGTATCTATGATAGTTTTTAAGGTACTAATACTTATTATTGATGGGTGATTATTATTTAATCATGAACTCACTATTTTTAAATTTATTTTTTATACTTTTTAAATTTAACAAAATAGCGTATGTGATTTAATTTAATTTTAGTCACTAACTTTTACAAAGTACTAATACCCTTAAAAAAAATTAATAGAACCGAAAAAACCACTTAAAATTTAGAATATAAATGAGAATTACTCCCTGAAATTAATATAATTTGCCAATGCCTACTATGTTTTTGCATCTTGTTGAAAGTCAAAGTGAAGCAGCTGTAAGTGGAATTTGAGTGGGTTTGCAACTAAATTTTTTTTTCATTTTTCCAAATGAATTGAAATATTCAGCAATTCATGCGTGTTACCATTAATGTTCTCTCTCCTCTCTTTTTTTCAAAGAGATTGAAAATATTCAGCAACTCAGTCGCGTGATGATAATTAATTGACATTTTCGTGATGATAATATATAAAATAACATTCAAAGAACCTTTGTTGATGACCACTGTAGATTTTTTTAATAGTAGTTTAATAGTTTTCTTCCATTTCTAAAAGCGAATGAAAACTTTTTCCTATATTTTTTTTCCCAACAACTTATTTTGGTAAAAAAAAAAAGGATTTATCTAATCAAGGATACTGGTTAAGATTTCTAATAAAAGTAAATGTGTAAATTTATTGGTGAACCTTATATTTTGGAACTTAAAAAATCATACATTTTAAATGAAAACTTATCTTTTAAAAAACCTTAACTAAGGGCACTGATTAGAAAAGCCTAATACTAAATCAATCGATATCTGACTTGGGCCTTTATGTCACCCAAAAGCTCATAACTCGGCCCACTATTGACGAGGACAAAGAACTCAAAGTTTAATTACCAGAAGAACAAAACACGTTTTGGGTTTTCTGCACTTATTTTATCGACAGACTTTATACATGGAGCGTCCCACGGACTAATTCAATTTATGATTAGTATATACAAATAATTAAAGTTATTCATATCACACCAATAAAGTCTAGCACGCGATTCTGAAAGCACATGACTTGCTTCTGTGCATTGAATTATTGTAATTCTTGGGCTTCATTTGTATTACTCAAATCTAGTTGCCTGCAACCCTACCTGGAAAGCGAATGTTAGATTCCTCATATGCCTCCATGTTTAGTGAAAAGCAGAAATCATATATAGTAGGCGACTCCTTGTTTTGTAAAAACAATATGAATGTTTCGAAGCATGAAGGTTATTGTGGATACAAAACGTTCAGTTTTAAGAGAAGTACCACATGGTTTATGACGCACCAAGTCAATTGTGTTATATTCAATGAATTTTAAATAAAAATGTGGGTTCTATCATTATCTGAAGCTGAAATAATGTCACATCATCATTGGGTATGTAGACCACAATCTTTCTTGGTTGTCCATAACTATGCAAAAATTCCTCTCATTTTAATACAGTCAATAGCTATTTTTGAATTACAAATCCAGAGAAGAAAAGTAAAAGTTGGCATGTTCAAATAACCCCATAGTTTCTGTTGGCACCAAATTTTACTAAATATCCAAAAGTTGAATTGTCATTTGATTTTGGTGAGACAAATGCAGTAATAAAAAGAGTTTGGTTGTCAAAACATGAGGATCATTAATGATGACAAAGTACGACAAACAACCAACATGTTAAAGTTAATCGACACAGATGAAGTATGATTCTCAAGAAAAGACATCGATGTTGATGACATCACAAATTTGATAGTCGACATGTCAAAATGGATGTTTGTCAGATGAAGAATCTCCAGACATGCAAGCCAATAATGATAAAATCCTTATACTAATATTCGACAAGTCGAAGTGAGAGTTTGTCAGTCAAAATTAGAGTTCGACATGTTGAAGTTGAAGTTCATCATTCGGGACTTAGAAAATTTTGAGGATCTTAAGAAAATCATCACAGTGATCAATAGGAGACAGATGTTGGTCATGCGATGGTTAACAACAGTTATTAGCAATTTCCAATAATAATTGACAAAAGCTTGATGAAAGTGTGACAAAGTGGTAACTGCTCGATGATAAAGGCGTGTGACAAATAAAGAAACTGTCAAAGACACGTGGGCAACACCCAAAAGCAACGAAAGACAAGTGTTTAGATCTTAGAGTCTTAGATTGTTTATAAATACTAGCCCTTTACATTTGCAACGGATTGAAATTTTTACACATGCACTCACTCTAAAACGTGCCTAGATAACTAGACAGTCCAAAGTTCACTGAGTATTGCTCTCAACCCATTTTCTTACTTTTGTAGAATTAGATTTCCTTCAAGTTCTTTACATTTCATGTACTTTATTTACAGTTTGTCAATTAAGCATTCTACATTCTGTAACTTCTTCTTTAATCTGTCAAACATCGAATCACACGATTAACACACACATACACAAATCACTTTACATTGCATATCATTCCATAAAAAATAGTTTGACACTTGAGTCTTCGGTGAAAAATTCAAGAGGAGTAGTTTTTCGCTTCCCCAAATCAAGATCTTGAAAAGCAAAGACTATCATCCAAACCATCAATTTTGTCGATCAACGTATAGTTTAAAGCAGTTTGACCTCCTGTATAAGGAAATTATCAGTTATTTGTTGTTGACATAGAAGTGTCAAATCCTGTAATAAACAGTTTCATAAAATATGACATTATTATTATCTCCACTTCCTGCTAGATGTAACAATTAAGAATTTAAGATACTTCAAATAATTAATAATTAATGAAATGGTTATTTTTTATTTAACTTAATATAAATCATTGTTATTCAACAAAAGAACTCATGATAAGATTAGCTCGTGTACGTACTTACTTTTTTATATTGAAATGTCATCCATAATATGAAGTTCATAATCTTTACCTAAGCATCGATATTTATATAAGCTGGTTGATGTATAAGTCCAGTAGTCAATTAATAAGAGATAACACTATTGTTTCTAGATGACGATGAGAAAGAAAAGCTATTTTGATACTATCAAATAGGATCTCAGTTGTGTCAATAAAAATTTAAGATCTCAGTGGCATGTCAAGAACAACAAAAGAAAGAAGTTCACCCAAAAACTGCCTCTATGGTAAGCTATGTTCAAGTGGGTCCTTTTCTGTCATTTTCCATTTTTGGAGCAAAGAAGTTCAGCCAATTTAATCATTTGGCAAATCATGCTGAACCTTGACCCATAAAAAATTAATAAGCAAAATCAAGTTCAAGACAAAATCAACCCAAAACAAACCAAGGCTCGAATCAATTTACTCATGACCCGTTTGATCTATTAACCACAAATAAAAGATATGCATGAGTAAATTAAAATTAATTGGTGCAGTTAACATTGCCCGCTTGTACTCTCATCCTCAAACCAACACGGTTGATTCCATCAGAGAGTTGCTCACTTCTCCGAAGACTTGGAGCTCGGCTTTCACTTTCTACCAACTTTCATTTTTAATAATTATAGTAAACTCCCAAATTGGTTCCTAACAATTTGATCACCAGACAACTTGCTTTCTAATAAAAGAAAATTACATAATTGGCCCCTGATAATATCAAATGTTGAATGCTTATTAGTTGTTGACATTAAGTTTGACGAACCTCTACAGTAACATCTCAAGTTAGTCCCTTAACCCCACCACTGTCAACAGTTTTCAGGTACGGAGATGTAAGAGAAAATGGAGGTGGAGGTAGGGGTAGGGGTGATGTTGAAGGTGATGGGCATGAGAGACTAACTTGGTGGGTGGGTGGTTGTCACGAACTAATTTGAGGTGTTATTGTAAAGGTTCATCAAACTTAACGTCAGGGACTAACAAGTGTATAATGTTTGATATTATGAAGAACCAATTAGGTAATTTCTTTCTGTCAGGGATCAAGTTGTTCAACGACAAAATTTTCAGGGGCCATTTCACTCTCTTAACCTTAGGTCATGCACAGTTTACATTCTGATTTTTCAAAATATGCATTTCAACACCTTGAACCTTCAAAACACTACAAAACACCCATATGTATAATTTTGTAAAATGGTAAAGGTATAGTTTATGTGTACTTAACTCCCATGATATTTCTAATTTGTGCAACTGAATATCTAATTTGTGAATTCTTATGTGCACTTAATCCCCTTGATATTTATAATTTGTGTAACCTAACACTTGGTTTGTGAATTCTTATATGCACTTAACCCTATTTTTTTTATTGGGTGCAACTCGACACCTTATTATAACATAAAGTTTTACACTGTTTGGAAGGTTAAGGATTTTTTACACTATTCGAAAAGTTTATGGTGTAAACGTTTATGATATAAAACTCAAGGGAACAAAATGCATTTAATTCTAATAATTAAAACTTACACATATATTCCTTATATCTCTCTTATTTATTTTTCCATTTACCACAGTATGACAGTATCTACCTATTTTTTAAATGGAACACATTTTCTCTACCGTTGGATATTTCTATTTTGGGTTGATCTTCCCTTAGAATTTGAATGGAAGAAGTTTTTGAGACTTGGGGTGATTTGGAAATATAGCAGCAGCAGGCCTTAGCTCAACACACCCGTTAGTGGGCATCAAGTAGTTTCTCTCGAGCCCTGAGCGTACTCTTTTGGGCCTAAAATTGCAGCATAATGGTTTGCAGTCTTTAAATTTATAACGTCAGACCAAAAACCTAGTTAAAATATAAATAGTAATTGCTGACCAAAATATATATAAATAGTCATGTAAAATATCACACTATTTCATATCAGAGTTTTAAACCACTGCAATATACATAAACTTCAAAATAATCATAAAAATGATAAAGGAAGGAAAAAAAAAGGAAAGGTTTAAACAAGGGGTGGTATATTTTCTTTACATGGAAAGGAAATATATCATAATTACGTTTTTAATTTATATTTATTATTTGCTCTTATAAATCAATTCTTGTTTCGCTACAATCTTATTTTTATTCAAAATAATATTTTTTATTACTATTTATTTAACATTAAATACAAAAATGTATGTATATATACACACTTATTTCAAACATTTAAAAAATATTTCTATATTATAATCTAAGTTTTTTTATATAAACTTTGCCAATGTAACTTATTATTATTTATGTTTATAATTGTAATTATAAATAGATAATACAGACTTGGCCATCAATATCAAAACTCAAAATGCTACTTACTACTCCATCTATCCTTGAATTTTGTCCATTTCAAAAATATAAGTAGCATTAATTATTTCTTTTTAATAATATCCCCTATCCCTATTTCAAATACAAAAAAGTATATATATATACACTTATTTCAAACATTTAAAAAATATTTCTATATTATAATCGAAGTTTTT
Organism: Dalbergia cultrata; assembly: GCA_031216105.1. NCBI lineage: Eukaryota > Viridiplantae > Streptophyta > Magnoliopsida > Fabales > Fabaceae > Dalbergia > Dalbergia cultrata. The sequence goes on from CM062347.1 coordinate 53,477,021, forward strand.
TTATATGAACTTTGCAAATGTAACAGATTATTATTATTTGCGTTTATAATTTTAATTATAGATAGATAATACAGACTTGGCCATCAATATCGAAACTCGAAAGGCTACTTATTACAAAATAATTATTATGTCACATCAGTTAAGCCAATATTTTCCTTATTGGCAAAAAGTCGTGGGACTTCTCTGCACCATAATCAAGATCAAGACGTCAACGTAAATTTTTATGGCTGGGGAAGGACAAACAACGTGCCAAATGAACGCAGAGGGAAAACAAAAGTCAAACGATAAAATTATTGCATTAGCGACGCTTAAATAAAAGAACATATAATAGATGTATAAAATTGGTGAGCCATACTGGCTAAAGAATCAAGAATAGAGATCGGTGTTGACAAGATAAACTTTTAAGCTTTTACTACTTGGAATCTATTCAAAACAATTTATTTTTTATTTTTGGGTTTCTTAATTATTATTCTTAGAGTAATGATTAGCAAAATCCTACAAATATTTCTATATTGAAAACATAATCTTACATTAATTTTTATCCGTTATTGTCTCAATGAGGGTGCATTTAATTTCAAATAATAGTTTTCAATTTTTATTACATATTAGGAAAAAATATCAGTTTTTATTTTTTATTTTCAGTTATTTTAGTATTTTACTATCTTTTAGAGTATTATGAATAAAACAGTAAAAACCACAAAATTCAATTTAGATTTTGTATTTTTCCTATCACAAATTTCTGAGAGTAGAAAATAAAAGATAAATTTGAGAATTATTTTTTGAAACGAAATGCTGAAATAATATATTTCTGATGGTGGACTAGGACAAATCATATCTCTACTGTTCAATTTCATTCGAAAAATCAAATGCAGAGAAGACTAAGTGGGAGCTGAATGCTCGTATCATCCTCTCTGATGGTGCCAGGTTACATCAAAGATCAGGAAAAAGTGCCATAGATATTATTTTGATCGATAAGAATTGTCGCATATGCTCTGTTGCGAGGGCTATTGATAACTAACAGGTAATACGAGAATGTGGAACAACAGTACATTCTCAACGCATGGTCTTGACAAAACTAAGCGTATATGGTTAAACACTCGGGATGGTTAATGATACTTGGTTAAATTGTGCTTGATGCATGCATTATTTATCATATCCTTTGCTCTCAGATCAGCAATTATTCATTACATGTAAATATATTCAAACAGGTGTGCTAGTTAGGAAATAACATCTAATAGAAACATTCTAGAAGCATAGGGGTTGTTAGTGATAGAATATCTAGTGAATATATTATATTGATAGGTGAGTGTTCTAGAATAATTTCCACTGCTATGTATATAATCGTTCAGATGAAAACGAGATATGGAAGAAGATTATTAGTCACAGTTTTGGCCTATAATTTCTTAATTTAGTTCTAGTATCTCTTAGTTTTTTCTTTTATTTCCGTTACGGTGCCCTTCAAGAGACATCTTGTTATATTATTTGATTCCTAAGATATTTTAATTTTACTTATTATGAGGATATTCAATGTTCAAATTAGGATTTATTTTTCTCGGGTGACTGATTTGTTGCATGATATAACTATACTCAGGTACGGCAAAAACACTATGAATTAAGCACAAGTTACCGCAGGAAACTGTGCAATTCATCCAAGAGTCAGCTTGTTATACTTTGAAGCATAGTATTAAAACCCAACTCAGACCGACAGGTTCAACCCAAAAATCAATCATGAAATTAGTCCGAGCCATTATTTGGATCCATCTTGCATCGAAACCAATGCAATCCGATTTAACGCGGCCGGATTGTTATCAAAACCAATGATTTTGCCAGTTTTCAAAACTGATGACTTGAACTGGGTCTCTTTCTTTTTTTTTGCTTTTTTTGTCAACAATAATTACTTATTTATATTTTTGTATTTGAACCCCTTAAAAAATCTCAAATCATTAATCACTTGTCATTTTATTTAAATTTAAATTTATATATATATATATATATAAATTTTTTATATAAATCCAATTCAATTCGACTAGTGCCTCAACCGAGTCCAGTTTTGAAACTATGCTTTGAAGGATGTCTTGACACAGCATTTCCAATGAACTTAAACAGATAGGTTTCCAAGTTGAACACTCATCTTCCTAATGTTTATTCATACAAAAATTTAGTTTGAGAGACTCGTCTTAGTCCACTTCTCTGGACTCAATGAACGCTAATAGAAGCCCGTGCAAAAGTATACCCAAATGAGTCATACCTTACTGAAGGCGTATTGCTAATGTGATCCACAGGAATGATTAAACAAATCCATCAGATGAGTAGTTTCTTAGCTATGCACTGCTTTCACTTCAATCAATAATTGACTAGTATTTAGGAATTCTCAAGATGTAAGTACATTTGTAATGTGGCCCACACTACATTACACGTTCAATGGGAATATAAGTTGACTGGGTATGCAATGCCTACTAAAAAATAATTATGATATTGTATTGGATCTATCCATAGTGTTTTATGCTGTTTAGTACTTCCATGTCTGAAGCTTTTTCTATAGTTACTTTTGTCATTGACCACTCAATGAAAATCACACCTTGGGGCACTAGCTTCATAGTTTGCAAAATAGATAATGCTGAAAGCCAGAAACCCATAGATGTTGTTCAGATAGCTGGTATAATGATAATACATCTGTCATATTTTGGCATGCATCAAATTTAAATTAGACCCCTCCTTGACCAGGGGATGCGATTCCTCTAAGGCACTCCATTTCATAAGTTCACATCACATTCTCTTTTCACAGCCAAGCAAAAGCTAAACAAAGCAAGCTAAAAGATTTTATATACAGTTCGCATTTGCAGCAATGCAATTAGCAACTCAAGCCAGCTTCTAAAATTTTTCACAAGCAGAGCTACACATACAGAGAGAGAGTCTACATACGAGGATTCAACATCGTTCTGGACCATCTTGAATTGCAAATGCATATGCATATATGATACAACAGAAAAGACTTGTCTACGAACCTGGCCCATGCATTCTACCGGTGAACGGATTGGATGGGACCCCTACATGCCGGCAAAATTGCCCATCCTCCTCGTTGTAACCTATAGGTGCTTTGCGCTTCCGCAAAGTTGCTTCTAAGTTCTGATGTTCACCATCTACATTACATCTAGTAGAACTGGAGTCAATGGTACCATAACTTGTCTCTCGAGGGTAAAAACAGAACTCTCTACTTCTATGCAAAGATACATTACTAAACTTGCCGCCCTCTTGAGAAGCTCCTAAGCCAACATCTTCCATTTCATATGCTGCAATACTCTTGCTGCTCGAACATGGATGCAAACACTGACCCAGCCTCAAAGAAAGATCACATTCCTTGTCCGGCAATTCCTCTGCAGTGCCTAAAGCAGATTCTTTCGCAATTCTGTTAGGAAAATGAAGGATCCTGCCATAGGGGAAGGTTTCCATTAGACCGATTCCAGATGGCTCGGGGGCTGGAGTAATGACTGGTCTGCCAACAAAGATTGGGTCAGGACCCGAGTTATCCATGGCGGTCGTCCTTAGTTGCGGTGGCTCTTTGGCTTCATAACCGTAGTACAAGGGGTAAACCGAACCAAAGTTCAATGAGGGTTTAGTTTCCATTGTGAAGGGCTGATGATGACCAGAAGGAAAACTATCTGCGAAGGGGTAGTTGCAGGAACCCATCTGCCTATTATTTTTCTGGTTAGAATCTGATACAGGAATTGGTGAAACAGCAGAAGTTGCGACTTTTGCAAAGTTTAAGGGATTGTCCCCAGCAGGCTTAGGAGGCCCAGAAGGAGGAGGCTGTTGAGGTCTTGGGGAAAGGTAAGTCCTGGGGTTATTGTGCCTATCACTTCTTGAAGTCCTCACAGGTTTGCATCCCAGGTTAAGCGCAGCTGATCAGCAAAAGCAATGGACCCAGAAAACCGGAAAAAGAGAAAAGAAAAGAAAAAGCACACATCACTGGCAGCTCAAAAAATCACTAATCTTCAGCAAATAACACTCTACAACCTACATATTTCCCCAAATGAGACATAAAAATCCAATTTTGACACAAACACAGAAGTGGACCCAGACAAGGTGAGAACTTGAATACCTTCAACACATGGCGGCAAGAGGTCACCGGTCTCTGTGGTCTCATCTCTCCTAATGATGGTGTTAATGGCGTCATTGAGGCGCTCCCAAAGTGTATCAGGATTCAGGTACTCTGCCTAAGCAACCCAAATCACCAAAAAATCAGCAAAAGGGGTTCACACAAGAACAAACAGTGAAAAGATCTGAAGAATCACCCCCCACATTCCAAAAACAAGCAAATATCTCTTTTTTAGGAAATGCAAAAAGTAAACCTCGGAATTTGCTTTGGAGTACATGATTTCTTCTGCCTTGAGAACAACCACCGGGAGCTTCTCTTGCCATTCCTTGTTCTTCTTGGTTGCAGGGCTGTGAGCCTCGTTCACGACCCTAATCAAACACATGGTGTGCAACCAAAGTTAATAAACAAAATGCACAAAAAAAAAGAAGGAAAAAAAGAAGACCCAGAACCTGAAAATCTGCTGAATGATGGAACCTCTAACGGGTTGGTGTCTCTCGCTGTGCCAGGCTCTCCTCACACACTCGTAGGGCCTTGGCCCTGGCCGTGGCATCTTCAAGGTTTCAACCACCAAACACACACACTCACAGGTAAAAATAAAAAATAAAATAACAGTTACAAAACAGAGAGACACAGACACACACAAAACAGAGCACAAAAGAGAGAAGAACAATATGGAGAAGAAGAAGAAGAAGGAAATGGACACAAATAATTGAGTTTCTGTGTCTGTGTCTGTGTCTGGCTGTTGGGGGAGCTTACAATACTATACACACAGTAGTAAGCAGTGCTCTCTCTCTCTCTCTTCCTCTCTCCATCTACATGGGGTTTTTGTTTTTGTTTCCTTGATGGGTCAATTACGCATCAGCAACCTTTACATTGCCTCGCATATATTTTTAGTGTCAGAATGGAAAAAGAAAAAAAAAAAAGAAAAAAAGGGGTTAGTATCATAAAACAAACTTGAAATTAATTAATTATAATTATAAGGAAAAAATGAATTATAAAGTAGAAATAATTAATTAAACCACCGATTTCCAGCATGATAACTATATGTGCTCCTTGAGTATCTAGTAAAAAATGTGAAGTTGACTGTTTAGAGGATATATCATAATTAATTATATAATTAAATATATGTATTAATGTGTATAAATATATATATTGATCAGTCACATTATTTCCATTGAATCCGATGACTGGACTAGATAAATAGAACCATGGTCCCATCAAATGGGAGATAAATAATGAGCCTGCAAGCATGTACTTACTTTGGATCTGGATGAATATTTTCTTCACCTAAACTTTCAACAAGGCAAAAAAAAAAAATATTGTATAAATAATACCACTATTCTCATTATTTATTTTCCCTTTTGCGCGGCTTGTCTCTGGTGTTGCCATTTTCAATCCTCAATCTTGTAATGGGACGGTTTTGTTTGTGGGTAGCAGGTGCGAAAGAAGGGGGGTAGCTTTCTCATTCTTATTTGGCCTTCCCCCAATAATTTAGAGGGATTTTTGTTACCATTACCAATGGTTTTTTTGTATGTTTGAATGTGCTGGTTTTCAATCTTTACCTTTGTGTAGGCATTAGAAACAGAGGGAGGGGTGGGGTCTGCACACACCTCTTGGAAAAAGGAGTGTGGGAGAGTTAGGTTGCTATCAAAAAGTACCTGCATAATAAAGTCCATTAATATTCTCCCCCTCCTCCCAATGCCACTCCATCAGCTATATTTAATATTGGGTTGGTTACATGCATTATCTATCCCACCTATGCTTGCATAATTAACACTAGCATGGCCATTGCCAGCATCTTCGTACACATAACCCTTCAACCAGCATGAACGCTGCAAGGAAAATGACAAAACCTATCTTATATCAACTTCATTATAAAGTCACCAAAGAGAATCCGCTTATTTCAGTTTCCCCCACTCTTATTCTTCCTTAATAAAGTCAGTGTTACCTTTACTCAGAGGCTCTTGGTTTTTTTTTTTTTTTTACTTTTTTTTTCTCTTCTTTTATATACCCCTTTCCCCCAAATTGTTTTCACCTTGGGGTTAATTTGTTTCATAGTTATGCTTTTTATTATGCGGACAACATTGGTGTCTCAGCCGTGGTAGACTCATCTGCCACCCAAAAAGGGGCACATGGGTTTCTGTGATATTTGCAATTTATTAGATCAGATTGAAAGGGAATTCAAGTCTAGACGTATGTATATGTGCTATACTATTTGATGAAGTCATGAACACAATAATGAGAGTGACCCGTGCCTAGGACCATCCAATAAAATTTATATTATGAGTAACAATACACCATCCTTTACACCATCTTATATATATCTTCCTACGTATCAAATAAAAGTAGATAAAAAACTGTAATTTGTGTTTTTGACTCATCACCATTTAGTTAATATATTGTATAGGAGAATTTGTAAGAAGATATAATCCAAGTACATGTTTAGTTACTCTTATATATTATTGTATATGAATATGAAATAGTATACATACACATGCATTGAATGTCTAGTGAAGACATTGATGAGTAAACGGGTACGTTTTCTGCAGCCCCAGCGCTGTAAATAAGCTCCCTTTATGTGATGAAAACAGCCTTTTGTCACAACACTGACGCTGTATGGGCCTTCCCCACTCCTTCGTGTCACGTCCACTCTTGACAACGGCTGTACAAAGCCAAACTCCTTTTTTCAGTTTTTATGTAAGCCTTCAGCATCCCACTTCCAACTCCTATCCTTTTTATTTTTTTCCTTTAGGTACAGTACTTGAAAGAAAAAGAAAAAAAAAGAAGCCTATTTTTTCAGCACATAGTGTAATCCCATCCACTGCACACTTCGCTGTTTCAACTTGGTACTTTTAGATTCTCAAAACTTCCCAAGTACAGATTTCAATTTGTATTACTCAACATGGGGGAGAAAAAAAATAAATTAACAACAGACAGGGAATTAAGCCGTGTCCAACAGATGATGACTCAAAAGTGTATATTTACATAGTAAAAAATTAAGATTATGTTTGATTTTAGAAAGCAGTTTTCAATTTTTATTATTTGTTCTTCTATATTTTAAATTTTGTGATGAAAAATGTGAAAATTAAAAAATTAAAATTTATTTTCTGAAACTAAACACATCCTAATTTTCTTAAATGGCCCTGGGAATAAGGATAATATGGTCTATCCATAATCATTACTCATAAGTCAGTTCTTCCTTTGTTGTTGTGACCAATATCCCCCCAACCAGCAAGCATGCTCACTGTCGGAAGCTGATTATATACTGGTAGTGATGGAATGGTCTATTGGCTATGAGTGAATCTTGATTCATTATTACACTTAATCTGAATGTATGTGCAACATTTTTTAGCTATATATATATGCTCCCAAATTGTGCTCCACATGTGATAGTGTAATCTGAAAGTTATCATTAGTGCTGATTTTCATCAGAGAGTTGATTAGGACCACAACCATCAAAACTGGCATTTTGAAGTATATAAACAGGTTAACAATCTAAGATTATTATGCATCCTTTTACAAACATCTGCCAACCACTACTGTAGCAGCAATAAATAATAGTGACAGGTACCAACTGAAAGGGATACTATTTAGTCTTTAGTTGATCAGAATCCACACACACAGCTTTACCACCACCCCCCCCCCCCCCCCGCCCCAACCCCCGAGTCCAGACAAAAGATATCTGATATTTCTTTTTTTCCTTTCAGCTTTGTTAATTTGTTGGGGATAATTTTACTTGGCCAGGATGAGAGCAGATGCAACAGATGCATCATGCGTGTCATATCAGCCATGGTGTGGTGAGGAGAGGGATTGTACCCGACTTTTGTTGCCTTTCAATTCATTGTGATGTATTTATGGCGGGGGTATAAGCAAAGATGGTGCTCAGGCTAAAGACAAATGTAGCAGGGAAAGCTACTTCCCCTTACCCCCCCCCCCCCCCCTTCACCACCACTTATTAACACCACGCGGGGTTATAAATAATGGGGGAAGATTCTCATCCCAATTTCGACTAATCACCCCCTTTATTTTTGGAGAATAGACTGGAATTTAACATTCTGTCCTGGTGAAAAATCAGGTTAGAAAACGATGTTATTGGTTATATATTTGATAACATTATATTGTGTCCTTTTCTGATTAGAATATATATTTTAAAATCATTATATATCACATATAATAATCACTTGATAAAATGATTGTACAAGTTATCATATGAAACTGTTGAAAATGTTTCAATTAACTCAATAATTACTTCCTTTTTTTTTATTACATTAAAACATAGCTTTGGAGGACTGTGTTTAACTCTAATGACTTGACTTGTTCTGTGTAAACTTTCAATAATTTCCTACACGTCTTCTTCTACAAGCGTCTTCTTTAATTTGATAATTGAGTGTAGTCTACTTACAAAGCATCACCAAAGTTGATATCACTAGCACTAGCAAGGGCTTTTCGTTTTCGCCAAGCCCCACTATCACTCCTTTCATTTTCATTAGGTCTAGCTATTCAAAATTTCAATTCACTGGAACAAATGCAATACCCCTAAAAAAAATTTCCTCAATTCTTCTTCACTCTTTTTTGTTATAGGTCATATTCCTCTTGACGTTTTGAAGTGGATATCCTTAACGTTATGTTTGGGCTATCCTATTCAATTTACATTCTACACCATGTTTTAATCCCAAATATAATATTTAGTCACGTTCAATTCAGTCTTGGTTCCAAAACTTGCTCATGACCCGTACATCTCATTGGCTTCTTCGCCCATTCCTAAGTAGGCTATTGCTTATGGTAGATATTCACGTGCAGTATTGTGGATTGTTTTCTACAGCATTTTCATTGTTCATTGCCATACGTAATGAGTGGAGAAACATTCTCCATTCTAGAGTCATCATTCGGCCAAGCGGTGCTCCACATACTACAAATTAAGCTCCAACCCATCACGAGTTATCAGTGTTCCAACTATTATGCTTCAACGAGGATGTCAAAACCGACCAGTCCAATCTGTTAGGTCAGTCTCATCAAAACCAGTTAAAATAAAATAAGCTCAAATAGTGGGCTCAGTCCATTTTCAAGTGGGACCAAAAATTTTTTTAAAAAAAAATATTTATTTTATTAAATTAATAAATTTTTTTAGACAAAATTTTTAAAAAATTAACAATAACACCGGTGTAATAATTAAGAAATTTCTACCATAAACAATTATAATATTTTTTGGCAAGCTTTAAACTATAATCCAACCCACTAAAATTTGGTGGTTAAGTGGATTAGCCCGACAGATTTTGAGACCATACCGATACTTGAATCCATACGCAGGTTTTTAACAGTTATTTTTATTGCGCACGCAGAATTATTGGTCTCACATCATAGTGAGTTTGTTCAGAGGCGCCCAATCCCAGGATAGAGTATCTATTTTTACAATAGCTCCACATGAGTTTTACACCACAGTTATTTTAAGCTATGTTTGGAATTATGACAAGGTGAAATAGCAAAGGAAGGAGGTGACTAATTTTGTTAAAAGTGTGTTTAGAGCTCAGATTGGCGCGATCGTCTTCTCATTATAACCTTTATTTGGTTGAATTTATCAAATTTGACTCGAACGCTTTTAGGATTTAATTGAGGTTATATTTTGAGTTTGTCCGACTCGACTCAAAGATAAATATTAATTTTAAAAACTAATTTTTATTATATTGTAATATTATATACTTTACTTAACATATTTTATGTAATTTATTATTATTTTAATATTGATATGATTTGTTTTAGAATATGTATTATAAAATATCTTTTAAATTTATATATATATATGTGTGTGTGTGTATTCTTTAGAAACAGTTGTCGATCCAATTGAACTCGGTCACTAATCAGATTAGGTTTGAACTTAGATAAATAACCTAGCCTTAAAATGGGTTAGGTACATGGTTTGGCCTAGCCCAACTTCTATACATTCCTATTTTAGGACCAAATTAGTTTCAATGAGAATGCATGCTAAGTGAAAATGGACAAAGTGTAAGCTCGTAAAACTTGGACAAGAAAGTGTTTTATACAAATAGATGGAATAATAACCAAACATACTATTAAAATGTGCGAAATAACAATGGGAGCAACATACTAATTGTCTATTCTCTATTGTAACTCAAGCTATGTTTGGATTGCTGGGAAACTAACATGAAATGAAATGAAGGAGATGAAACTTTCAATGTTTGAACATAAAAAAGGTAGATAGACCCTAATGAAAGATGATAATAGTAATTTCTCATTTTTATTTCCCTCAAATCATGCAATGGGGTGAAATCCCTCGTATCATTATTCCTGTATGACAAAGAATAGTTTTCTTCATTTACTCAATTCCGATCCATGTTAATTGCAAACAATGAAATGGCAGTTTCATTCCATTTTGTTATTAAAAATAGGTTTAATTATTATGGCAGTTGCTATAATTTTATTGAATTTTTAATTGGGTCTCTATACTAAAAATAAATGTTTAATTGGGTCCCTAACCCCATCACCCATTACAAAAATGTAAAAGTTAATAAAATATTCCCAAAATATTCTTTTACTATAATTTTCTATTAAAAATAATTACATCACCCTCCCCATCCTTGTCCCCCTATCACGACCACCACCATGACACAAAAAATAAACTATCCCCATCCCCTTATCACCACCACCACTATAACACAAAAAAGGAGGCAGAAACCAAAAAAAAGGGGGGCCATCATCGTCTTTCATCCTCCATATCCATTACTATCCTCATAAACCAAACACAAGCAGAACTTAACCATCATCTTCAGTAAACCATTTAAACCCCAAATTCCTCTTTTAACATAGAAAACAAAAACCATCATCAGCAACCCCTCAACTCCAAAACCTATTAAATCAAAAACTCCCACTAGCAACCCTTTCAACCCCATTCACGAACTAAAGCCATATTCACGATTCTCCTTACAAAAAACCATAAACATCAACATCCCAAAATTAATCCTTTTCACAACACAAACCATTGAACCAAACCCAACACAACCACAATCATAGACTAAATCCCTTTACAACTCATAAAAAAGGAAAAAAAATCAGAATGATAGATAAAAAGGGAGGAAGGCCGCAACTCTATCCGCATTATACCCACTCAACCGCGGCCAGTTCCCCCATTGACGCGTCGAGCGTCACCTCAACCACGGCTGCGGCTCCATTCCGTACGTCGCTGCCTCTGCCTGCCTTAGCCGTGCAACTTCGACCTAGTCGCTTACCAAGCCTCATGCCACTTCGAGCTCATCGCAACATCTGACCTTCGCTTAGCCATTGTGCGACCACTTCTCAATCTAGCATGCGTTTTACCTTAGGTCAAGAAACCCCATTTTCACACTGACTACCCTTTTCCTTTATTAGGTCCACTTCTCTGTATTAAAATTTTCCTTTTCATTTTTTTAATATAAAATTATAATAAAAAAATATTCTAGGAATATTCTTTTAACTTTAACATTTTTGTAACGGATAATGGAGTCAGGGACCCAATTAAACATTTATTTTCAGTATAGGGACCCAATTGAAAACTTTTAAAATATGGGGACCTAATTAAAAATTCAGTGAAACTATAGGGACTGACAGATTAATTAAATCTTAAAAATATGTAAACAATGAAATAAGATGTTCATTTTATTCTGCTTGACTCCATTCTACTCTATTTCATTATATTTCATTGATATTTTTTTGCTATTTAGTCATAGCCTCAAAGTCCCTTATTTATACATTGGGGTCGAGGAGCGAATGATAAATAACTTATTTTTCATCACTCACTAAACTAATTAATCAATCAAATATGGGGATAATGTGTTCTATTTCACTTTGTTTCTTACCTTTCTATCCTTTCCAATTATAAATCAATATCTTGTATCATGTATAAAACTCTCAAATATAAAGTCACTAGGATTGAGACAATAGTGAAGGGTTGGGTAATATGCATGAGGTCCTATGTTCAAATCTCATTACAACTAATGTAATTTTTGAAGTACTTAAAAAAATATATAACAAGGGTTCAAAATCAAATTCAAATTCAAATACTTTTTTTTCCTTCAAAAAATCAAATATAAATATTGATTCATTATTGATGGTATGTTTGGAGGGAATTTGTTGTTTTTAAAGTAAGAATTTATATAATTATTATAAGAATAGATATATCTTATGATAATATATTATCTTTTTGAATAAAACTAATTTTTGTTCTTAAATAAAAAATTACATTTCCTTATCTTTTTGATGAAAATCCTTCCTCTTAACATGCCCTAAATCACCCACCCTACGCATTACTTGTATCATTTTTGGTATATGCACAAACTACCACAATTAAGGGGCATAGTTCGGGAGCGTTGCTACGTATCAACAAGCCTTGTTTGTTTTTTTTTTTTTTAGAAATTCACTATTAATTAAGAATTTAATTTCTATGCATTAACACTATAAAAGTTTTTTACACAGATACTTAGTCATGTATTGTCATCTTAGCCGTAATATTCAACTTTCCAACCCACAACTTGAAAAATTGTTCAAATGAAATAATTTGATTGATTGATAATGTAAAAGTATTTTATATTGTCAATATATCAAAATTAAATTCATTAGTTAATGTGGATATACTTTAATGAATATATATTAGACTATTGGGTTAAAATAAATTATGGATTTGACGAAAATCATATTAAGTCACTAAGTAAAAACCTTGAATTTGTTCTCGACAGAGTTGTATGATATCAATTTAGTCTTTAAAATATTTGTGGTATCAACTTAGTCCTTCGAAGAGTGGTGAGACATCAATTTAGTTATCAAAAGATTTGTGATATCAATTTATTCTTTAAAAGATTTGGTTAAAACTATCAATTTTTTTTGGTTTGAGGTCAGAAACTGTGTTTTTTTTTTTTTTTAGGTGAAAATGGTCAGAAACGACCAACCTTGTTTTTGTTTTCTGGTCAGAAACTATCCAGCAGTTGAGTATGGCTGAAATGTAATGGGCCTCTTTTAGTCAACGAGATTGTTATGGGTCTTTTGGTCTGGCGACATTATTAGATCAAATTAGTTATTGGGCTTGCCTAGAATTGGGCTGCATGCATCATCTGTGTCTTTACTCTTCAGTACGGAAAAAAGGTACGAAAATTAATTCCCCCCAAAGTTGTCCCCATCCTGGGCTTGACACAGTAGTACCAGCCAAATGCTACTGCTTCCAATTTTATATTTAAGGGATTGAGATATTAAATTTAATTTAATACATAGTTAATGCAAAATATTTTAAACTATTAACTAAATATATGGTGTATATATATACAATTTTCGATGTAATTATGTTAAGAACTAGATATTTTTAAGTAAAATTTTATGATAATATTAGTATAGTACATTAAAATGAAATCTTTTACATATTCTCAATACATTTAACTAAACCACTTACATATTTCATGTCATTTTATTTTTGACAGTCATATCTCAAAATAATTATCTTGCACCTTACAAGTAAAATTAAATCATCTCAACATCATCTTTACAAAAATTCATCAATAAAAACAATCCAATCTTCAACTACAATCTTAATCTGAATCTACACAAGTAAAAGGTCCTAAATTCATAACATTCCAACCAAAATTCTTCATTCAAACAGTCAATAGTCAATATATTTATTATTTATTACTTGCAATAAGAAAATAAAAACGTATCCCTTCCATTGTGGTCATTTATTTACTTACCGTAACTAAGCCAAAAACAAAAGCCAGCCAGCCAGCCATCAAAGATCAAACCAATCAAAGGGACCGTTTCCCCGCTCTCTCTCCCTCTGCCTGTGTGTGTGTGTGTGTGTGTGTGTGTCTAGAGTGTAAGAAGACTAGTCCCTCTTTTTTTCGCGTGCTAACTACCGCCAGAGCCTCACCGAACCTCTTCCAAAAACCACATTCCCGTCGGAATCAAACACCAAAACAAACAACCAACTCAGTAATCTCACCACAGAATAGAATAGAATAGAATGCTGCCGAGCCCCAGAGCAGCACCACAATCCCACCATCCTTCATCGCAAGAGTCGCCGTCATCATGGGATTCCATGCTGCCAGGCCCACCGAGCCGCAACAACTTCGGATCCGCAGATCTCGGCCCACACGGCCTCCTGGCCTTCCCATCGGGCAGCTCCATCTCCGTCCTCGACACGCGCTCCATGCAGCTCCTCACCTCCTTCCCCATCCCCCCTCCTCCCTCCTCCTCCTCCTCATCATCATCATCCAATTCCTCCCTCTCTCCCTTCGTCACCGCCCTCCGCTGGACCCCTCTCCCCATCCGCCGCGACCTCCTCTCCACCGAGCCTTCCTCCTCCCACCTCCTCCTCGCCGCCGGCGACCGCCACGGCCGCATCGCCCTCCTCGACCTCCGCCTCCGCTCCCCTCTCCTCTGGTTAGACACCGCCGACTCCAACAAGCTCGCGATCCAGGACCTCTGCTGGCTCCACTCTCGCCCTGACCTCTCCCTCGTCGCCGCCATCAACGGTCCTTCACTTCTCTCTCTCTACAACGCCGCCACCGGGCGATGCGTCTGGAAGTACGACGCCTCGCCGGAGTACTTCTCCTGCATCCGCCGCGATCCCTTCGATTCGCGGCGGATCTGCGCGATCGGGCTCAAAGGCTTCCTGTTGTCCGTTCTGGTTCTTGGAGAGAGCGAGGATGGCGTCGTGATCAAGGAGCTTCACATTCAGACGGATTCCAGCGAGTTGGTTAAGCTCGAGAGGGACGCGGCATCCGGCGGCGGCGCTGCGGCGTCAGCGGCAGCGGCGTTTCCGCTCTACGCGGCTAAGTTTGCGTTCTCGCAGCAGTGGAGGCATATCTTGTTCGTGACGTTTCCGAGGGAGTTCATTGTGTTTGATTTGCAGTATGAGACTGTGATATTTTCCGCTGCGTTGCCTCGTGGATGTGGCAAGTTCCTTGACGTGTTACCTGATCCCAATAACGACTGGGTTTATTGTGCTCATCTTGATGGCAAGCTCAGCACATGGAAGAGGAAACCGTAAGCGTTTTTTTGGATTATTTATTTTTTTATCTATTTATTTTTATATATTTGGATACATTTACTTTCAATTTAGATGAGTTTATCGAAATGCACGCGTACATTGTTGAATACAGTTTGTAGTGGTTGTTGTTTGATGGTCTTAGATGAGTAACAGGAGCATGTTTTGACAATGCATGTTTTGAGCTAGTTATTGCATTTTTTGTTTGTTGAACTTTGGTTTTTGTAAGTAGCAAACATACTTGGATTTCATTTATTTGAGACCATTGTATGTCAATCACCTGTATGAAGTATGAACTATAAAGATGCTGGCAATTGAAGTATTATCCCTAGCCCACTACAACAAAGACATTCCTTTTTAAGTGAGGTAGTCAAATGAACAATAGAGAACAGGGTGAATCTATGCAAGGACTTCCTTTATGCTCAAAGGGGGCAAATAAGAAAAAGGACTGTATAGTTCCATTGTTTTTATATAACTTGCTTGGTATAAGTTTTCCAATAGGTATTACTCATTGATGTAACTCTAGCTATGGTACAAAACTGTCAAAACATCAGCATCTGATTAATAAACTTTGATTTAAATATGTGTTTGCCTTTTTTATGCCATTTTTGTAAATTTCTTGAAATGTAATTTGACCTTTCAAGAGTCATGTGCATAAATTATTCAATGCCCAAAACATCTCTGCATCTACATCAGTAGGTGCTGAATAACATCATAAATGTGAGTAGTAAATCTTCAGCTTTTCTGCATGTAATTCATGAAATATATATAATTCATTGATTTTCCAGTCTCTGAATTTCTCCCTCTCTCTTCATTTCATGATGAGCGATCTTGCTTGCTGATTTACTCGCAAGTTCTTTTTTGTTTCTTCTGTAACTTAAGAGTTATATTTATCACATGTAACGACAGTGGGGAACAAGTGCACTTTATGTGCTCAATTGAAGAGTTAATGCCATCAGTCGGTACCTCTGTTCCTTCTCCTTCAATACTTTCTGTCCTTTTATGCCAATCAGACTCCACACTTCAGAACATTGGCAAGAATTATTCTGATATGCCTAGTTCTCCTTACCTTCACGAGGACTTCGATAATCCTTTTGATTTATGGGATGAGCCCTTTACTGTTTCTAAGATACATTTGATATCTGTCTCCGATGATGGGAAAATATGGAACTGGCTCTTGACTGCTGAAGGGCAAGCAGACACTCAAAAGGAGGATAAGAAGTTGGGTTTGGTCAATGGTGATGGTAGAGAATCATTAACTGATGCGAGCTCTAACTCTGTAATATTGACTGCTGGTGGACGCAGCCTGAATGCAGGCAGGCAACAGGAGCATCTCAATGATAGTAAGAGCCGTCTGCCAAGCACAATCTTCAACCAGGAAGAAATTTTAATAAAGGTAAGCCTATATTATGAACTTGTTTTGCTTTATAAACTATCTACATTGATGGATCAAATGGCGAATGAGTGCATTGATATCAAGAATACAATCTTTAACATTATTGGCCTATTGTCAATGTCAAAACTCAAGCACTGCAATGGTTTCTGAACATCTTTTGTATTATTTTAAGCCCTCAATCAGATACATAGAGTGCCGTTGTTGAGTTATGACTCTTAATTTATGTTAAATTCTTAATTAACAACTTGATTTTATTTACTTCCTGTAGGCTGTAGTCCATGGTCTTAATAATGAACTTCACTAATTTGTTTTAGCTATTCCACTAATTGGGAAAGGCTGAACAAATAGTTAAAACCAGTTTTGTAACTTTTCGGTTTTTTGAATCCCCTCTCTCCACCTGTCCATCCACTTTTGGGGTGATATGGTGATATGAAGTAAGTTTCAAGATGTTAGCAGATCAAATTTAATTTTAATTGAAGAGAAAAAGGGGTCAGCCATAATTTATATTGATTCTTGACTTTTTTAATCAATAAAAGATAGTGATTCATGACAATTTTTTTGGTAATAACTTGCTATGTGTAAAGGAAGAACTTATGCTCTCAATTATGAATCCTATTCAAACATCCTAGTATATCCTTGTTTTTCGGTTAAATCCAGATCTTTTACCTAGTGGATTTTGGGACACCTGCTATAATGCTACCTAGGCACTTCTATCCATCAACTTTGGGTACTAATTGGAGAAGCACAATAGGACATTATACTACAGGAGTTCAAATTTAAAGTTTTGTCAAAATACATGGTCTAGGCAATGCCCATGAAATGAATAATCAATGGTGCAGTACGTTCAATCCAGCGACTAATTGAAGAGCAACAAACACTTGCATTCTTATGTGGGATTCAGTGCAAATCTTGCGCCTCTTTTATGCATATGCATGCATAAAACTCTAAACTTGTGTGCACTTACACATGGAGTGCAGTCTGCATTGCTGACTATTTTGGCCCTATTTATATATCTATGAACAAGTCCTGTCCTGACCTGCCATTCCTTCCCAATCTGCTATGCCTTCCTAGCATATAAGCAGGCTAAAGGAGGATGCAGAAGTATAATATTTTCCAAACTATAACTGAGCTCCTTTCATCATTAGTTCTACACCAAATTGAACTTTGGCTGGGTCATATGGATTCCTTTTTCCTAGAGGCAGAAATAGTAGGATCACACGTTCCAAACTTTGGGTGTTCTTATTATTTGACTTCTGAATTATGATCTACATGATAATAAAAGTCTCATGACTTGTCTGTGCTGAAAGCTCCATCTGTATGCTAGGTAGCACCTGTGTGGATTTGCTGTACGGGTTTCAAATTTTTGAAGTTGACTAATACATGCAAATGGTTATGTCTTTTCCTTCTAGTGCAGATTAGCTTAGTTGGACAGCTTCAGCTTCTTTCTTCAACAGTGACTATGCTGGCAGTTCCAACTCCTTCTTTAACAGCTACTCTAGCCCGTTAGTTTATCTTCTCACCAACTTACATATTTGTTCAAATCTAGTATTGCCCTGAGGTTATTATGCAAACCATGTTTTCTGTGTTGTTTAATGAGTTAATGATATGTGAAGGTGGAGGAAATTATCCTGCAGCGGCCGTTCCCCTGGTTGCTTTGGGAACACAGAGCGGAACGATAGATGTTGTTGATGTTTCAGCCAATGCTGTTACGTCAAGTTTAGCTGTACATAATGGTATTGTTAGGGGACTACGATGGCTGGGAAATTCTAGACTGGTTTCATTTTCTTATACTCAGGTATATTGTAATTTGGTACAAACGTTTAAACAGATTTTTGTTTTTGTTATTTTTCCATATGCAGTTGGCTTGCATTCTGTTGCAGTCTTTGTTTTGAAATCGTTGTTTCTTATCCATGATATAAGCTTTATGATTCAAGCATATCATATAATTCCTACTTCATCAAAATTTTATACTTTTCTTAAGCATTTATATTTTCATCGTTGTTCAATGGTTATGTACATGCTTTGGACTCAGACTAATGAAAAAACTGGAGGATATGTTAACAAGTTAGTTGTGACCTGCCTTCGAAGTGGCCATAACAAGATGTTTCGAGTTTTGCAAAAGCCTGAACGTGCACCAATTAGGGCTTTGAGAACATCTTCATCTGGAAGGTGAATCTTAAATATTTTAATTCATCAATCATTTAGTTTATGAATGTTCTTTTGGTTGCCCACTTCTCTATTTCTATCTCTATACCGATGTGTTCATACCAAACTTGTAAGCCCTAATGGCTTTGTCATGTCAATAGTTTTGTATTAGCAAGAATGAATCTAATGACTAAATGAATCCTAGAGTTTGTACAAATTTATACTTTAGTTCAGGTATATATGCTTTGTGTTTCATACTTCATACCTTTGAGATCTTAGTGATAAGGGTGGACTCAAAACTGATCTTTTTTGCGACCCTGGATTGACTTCTTTGCTTTTACTAACCACTTTGAGTGTGAAAAAGAATCCTACAAAAATGAAAATAAAAATATATCCTTGCTTCATTTCTATCCTTTTTGTTTTCCACCACTATGATTACTAATTACTAATAAATAGGATGTTTGAAAACATTAAATATTCTAAAACTTGATAGCAAAGGAAACAAGCTTTTCTTTTGAGCCCCAGCGATGGTTTTTGAAGGAAAATTTTTCCATCAAATTAGATAAGATGTTTGAGCTGAATGCTTATATATCTTCTCCGACCCTAGAAACATAAATATTTTATTACATCATGGTTTTCAGTAGCTTGATATTCACAACATTTCAGGTATCTTCTAATTTTGTTTCGTGATGCACCTGTGGAAGTTTGGGCAATGACTAAAACTCCCATCATGGTAAGTTAGCTAATGCACTTGGAGAACACTCACTCTTAGTTTTTTTTTTTTTCAAAAGAATTTTGATATTTGGTGGTATGCGATCTGATAACTGGCTTTAGTGTATATAATGTTGAGTTCAGTTGCTTGTGTA